>CM069138.1:24429260-24989228 GCA_035221665.1 Okamejei kenojei
CCTGATCCCTTTAGCCACAAGGGCCATATCTAACTCCCTCTTAAATATAGCCAATGAACTGGCCTCAACTACTTTCTGTGGCAGAGAATTCCACAGATTCACCTCTCTCTGTGTGAAAAATGATTTTCTCATCTCGGTCCTAAAAGACTTCCCCCTTATCCTTAAACTGTGATCTCTTGTTCTGGACTTCCCCAACATTGGGAACAATCTTCCTGCATCTAGCCTGTCCAATCTTCCTGCAACTAGCCTGTTCTAGAAGAAGGTGTTTAACCTGCTTACCTTCATTTGAAAGAGCACGAGTACAAAGGTTTGGACATCATGATGCAGCTATACAAGTCGTCGGTAAGTCAACAATTGGTGTACTGTCACCCAGGGAGGACATTAATATGTTGGAAAGAGTGCAGAACAAATTGACTAGGATGAAACCTGGGATTTCAGGTGATTTATAGAGAGAGGTTGGGATAGGCTGGGACTTTTCTCTTTGGTGTGTACAAGGCTGATGTGTAACCTTATTGAGGTGTACAAGATCATGAGTGGGATGGATAAAGTGAGTGTTCACTGTCTTTTTCCAGAGTGGGGGATTCTAAAAGCAGAGGGCATAAGCTTAAGGTGAGAAGGAGATCTTTAAGAGAGGTCTCAAGGGTAAGTTTGTCACTCAGAGGGTCACCTGTACCTGGAATAAGTTGCCAGAGGAAAGAATAGAAGTGGATACAATTTCAATGTTTAAGTCATTTGGACAGATATATGGATAGGAAGGTTTTAGAAGACTATGGGCTAAATGCAGACAAGTTGATCCAGCCCAGCATGACAACTTGTTTGGCATAGACAAGGTGAGGAAAGCACCCGTTTCTGTTCTCTATAGCTGTATGGCTCAATAATTGCAGAGCCACACAGAGTTCTTTCTGCACCTGACCTTTATCTTCTACTCCTGAGGTTTGAATATTCACATTTTCTTCTGATTTCCTTTAAAAGCCTTACCAGCATCACCATGGTAACATTGGTAACAGCACTTTGTCCCTGGTAATGCTTGGCTCATGCTTGGAACGTGGGTTCTGAGCTCACAGGCTCACTGGCCACATTAATTCCAACCGTTCCCATGATCCTTTCAAAAAAAGGGACTTACCTTTATTTTCTCCTGACCTCAGGATGCAACAGTCACCTGACAGCTGATAAAGTATGTCTGAAGTGTGATTACAGTTGTAAAGGCCACCAACTCCACTGCAAGCACACAGTTACTGACTGCAGTTGTTGATGTTGATCAAGGTCTGAGGTCCAGGATATTGAAGACACTTCCCTCCAGGACAATGCAACCTATTCAAGAGGTCAACTGATTTCTAAGACAATGAGGGGCGTAGTTTGGGCAGATAAAGTCTTTATACCAGAATACAGGAGTCTGAAACTAGAGGACATTGAAAGGATTGAAAGGAGAAAAGTAAAAAGAAGATTGGCTGGGTAGTTTTTTCCATAGAGCGTGGTGGATATATGGAATGAGTTTCCAGAAGACGTGATGGAGACAGATACAAAGTACCTGTGCAAACATGTTTTAAGCAGTGATGGAGGCAGATACAATGCTTAAAAAATGTTTGCACAGGTACTTGGATATGAAAGGAGCAGAGGGATATGGGTCAAATGCGGGATTGTGGGATTAGCATAGTCAGGCTTCACGGTTGTCATGGATGAGGTGGGAGGAAGGCCCCATTATGTGATTCTATGGTCCTCTGACTTGGTTAACAGCAGAGAATAACACAAGTAACAGTGCCAATGGCACCAGTGGAGTGTGATTACATTAATGCTGCTTCCCATCCTAAGGTTTTCTAATGTGCAACTGCTTGGCCAAACAGCAAATTGAGGATGAAAATCTCTCCTTCCTTGGGCCATTGCAACTGAGTTGAGGTGAGAGGTAGAAGGTTTAGATAATATTTGACATTTCATTCGGAGAGTGGTTGGAATCTGGAGATCCAGGAATGGTTTAAAGGTTCTTTATTATCACATGTACCAAAGTACAGTGAAATTCTTACTTTGCATTCAGCTCAGAAAACTTATTGCCATACATTAAATACAATCCCAGATCATGTATAGAATGCATAGAAACAGCCCACCAAGACCAGGTTTTGGCGTCATTTTCCAAGTCCCAGCTGCATTCTGGGTATAAAAGCCCGTTGCAGGCGTCGCTTTGCTCGTCCAGTGGACCGTTGTTCTTCTCACCATCCGGCCACCAATGGTGCTTCCCGCAGCCAATCTTGGCGGCGTGGAAGGTAAGACCCCGGGTCTTCTTACTGGCCTTTTGTTCTAGTGTCTTCCAACATCACTGACACCCTCCACCCTTCTCTCCGATTCTCCGAGACAAGCAAGAGCCGGACTTGATGGCTTCCCTCTCCAGGTGGTTGCCTGGTTCCATGGCCGGCAAGCCCGCCCTACTGCCCGGGTCTGGCAGCGCCCCTTGGCCCGACGGGACCGTCTTCCGCACGGCCCGCCTGGACCTTGTGGTGGAGGCACGACAACCTCCAGAAGCACTCAGGCAAGCATTTGAATCACCAAGGTATAGATGGCTGGACTAAATACAGGCAAATGGGATTAGTATAGAGAGGTACAATGGTCAGCATGGACGTGGTGGGCCAAAGACGACTCTGAGTTTCGGAGCTGTAATGCAAAGGAAGCACAATACATGCCACCAAGGACATCTTTCAGCTCCTCTGACACCGCACGTCTCCCTCGGCGCTGCTGTAGGGGTGTATGTAGAAATGAGCACCCAAAGTGTCCTGAGCAGGAGGAGAATTTTACCTTGCGGGACATAGGGAGGAGGATGGCGAAGAAACCCGTGGAGGGATCAGTATAATGGGAGGACCACAGGAATAATCCAGGGACAGGCAAAAGACCAGAGAGCCTCTCCATTTCCCGATGATATTTTACTCTTCTCTCAAGTCTAATGAGAAACTAGAATTAATCCCACACCCACTGTGCAATGGCTTAAGCATGATCATAACCTTCAAGGTGAATTATATCCTCCTTTAACACGGGTGAGGATATTTTCCGCTGCTCCCGATTATCTGCAGATTTATTGATTCATAGTATTTTAATTCCATCAAGCACATGGTATGATTTAATAACCTATTGTACAGAATGAAAGCATGAACCGGGAAATAATCAATCACTCTCCTAAATACAATGCAACTCAATTTAAAAAAATCACAATAATGTTACGTCAAAACAAACTTTTATGTTTTAATTATTGTTACTTAATAAGGAAATCGTTATTCAATTCAAATAAATCATTGTGCTCAGTGTTCTTTCAAAATTGATGTTTAAAATTGATAGATTTTTAGGTATTAAAGCAATCAGAATATTTGGTGAATAGAAGTAGATGGAACTGTGGTTAGATGTCAGCCATAATTGTACAGAATGATGGAACTAGCACAAGGAGCATTTTGTCTTTCTTCTCTATAATTTTACACACAATAAAAGGAATACTTCATCACAGATGAATCACAGCTTGGTGTGACACTCATGGCAAAAAAAATGTGAGTGTCACACCAAGACTACAGGAAAATGAAGAGAGTTATGGATGCAGTCCAGTCCATGTTCAAATCAGCCTAACCCCCCATTGACTCCATATAGGCTTCACGCTGCCTCAGGAAAGCAGTCATCACAATTGAGGACTACTCACACCCTGGTCATTCCCTTTCTTCCCGCTCCTACCAGGCAGAAGATACATAAGCTTTAAAGCACGTGCTACCAGATTCAGGAATAGTCTTTCCCCGCTGATATCAGATGTTTGAATAGACTTTGTGCTAGGAATGTATTCCCAATTTCCCAATCTACACGTTAGGGCCTTTGCACTTTTATTTGTATCTGTACTTCTCTATAGTTTTGCATTATCACTGTTTCCTTTCTCTTTTTTCATTACCTGTCATACTCGCATATAGAACGATTGTACTCATGTATGGTGTGATTTGCTTGGATGGCAAGCAAAACAATGGTTTGTCACTGTATCTTGGCTCTTGTAACAATAATTAGCCAATACCAATATCAACCTTACTTCAGTAGCCAACACCAGGAGGGGAGGTGTGTATATCAAGAGGTTACGAGTAAGAAACTTTAGAGGGAATCTGAGGGAATATTTTTTCACATGTGTGGTTAGAATCTGGAACTCACTGCCTGAGGTGGTGGCAGGGGCAGAGATCCTCACAATGTTTAAGAAGTGTCCTAAATGAGAACTTGAATCATCAAGAAAGGAAAGGCCACAGACCAAGTGCTAGGAAAGTTAGGATTTAGCGCTTGGGTGCTTGTTGGGCAGTATGAACAGGGTGGACCAAAGGCCTGTCGTGTGCTGACCTTATAAGATCTTAAAAGATCTTTTTCAGAATATTTTTCAGATTACCCATGGATTACCCAACAGCAGAGTTTATTTCTCAAGAGGTAACATTGGTGAATGTGAAGTAATGCTAAACCTGCATTAAACCTTCGATAAAGCTCATGGACAAAGCACATAAGAACATTGGAACAGGGTATTTGGCCCCTCAAGAATGCCCCGCCATTTAATCTAATCATGGGTGATCTGCCCCAGGTATCAGCTTCTCCCATGTGCCCGTTCCCCAATTCCCTAATCTGAAAAAGGGTCCCGAACCCAAAACATCACCGATCTATGTTCTCCAGAGATGCTGCCTGACCTGTTGAATCTCTCTCCTATTTAAATACCTCGAGTAATCCAGGCACCATAACCCTCTGGGATACAGAATGGACTTCAGTTTTATATATCAGACCCCCTGTATCTATGTCTCCTTGTTCAAGAATCTCTCAAGAGCACATACATGCAGTGCTAGTGGCTATATTATATGGAGGCAATTAAACTAGGAAAGTGAGGCTAAATGTATCAGGAGGTGAGCATCTTCAACCAACAGACTGAACGGCATAGTGGCGCAGCAGTACAGTTGCTGCCTTACAGCACCAGAGACCTGGGTTTGATCTTGACTATGGGTGCTGTCTGTACAGAGTTTGTACATTCTCCCCGTAACCTAAGTGAGTTATCTCTGGGTGCTCTGGTTTCCTCCCACACTCTAAAGACGTACATGTTTGTAGGTTAATTGGTTTCTGTAAAATTGTAAAATTGTCCCTAGTGTGTGTAGGATAGTGTTAGTGTGCAGGGATCAGTGGTTGACATGGACTCAGAGGGCCAAAGGGCCTGTTTCTGTGCTGTAGCTCTAAACTAATCTAAACTAAACTGCAGCATTTGAGGCACTCTTAGTCATTAACAATGGTCCTTTGTCCATCGTTAACTCCAACCTTAATGTGACAAACTAGGACCCAATAAGCAGAGCCGGCCTTCGGAGGTGCGGGGCCCAATTGGGAACAATTTTGGTGAGCCCCACATTCCCAGCCAAGGTCTGTAGAATCGTAGAAATATAAATACAGTCTATTATAGACTTTATATCTCTATGGTAGAATGGAAAGTAATCAAAATGTGCGCTTAAAAAGTGCATGCGAGTTAATGGACCAAACAGATCTAACCTACGTTTTAATATAAAATAGTAAGATTAAATGAGAACTTACCAGTTTGAAGTTTGATCTTTATTTTATGAAGAGTTACAATGAGGGATTACGTGAAGAAGCCCGCCAGCCCGCATGCTCGTCAACCTTCAAAGTAGTGGTGTGAAATCACAGATAACAGTTGCTGAACTGAATATAGGAAGATTCGAGAAACTAGAACTACCAGCTGACCTTTATGAGAGAGGGTTGGGAGCGGAGGGCACGTAATCACTCATCGTAACTCCTCATAAAATAAAGATCAAACTTCAAACTGGTAAGTTCTCAATTAATCTTACTATTTTACTTCAGAGTCACATGAGTGACTATGTGAAGATTTTAAAGCTCTGTGATTTTATGCCGGGAACACGAGTCCAGGCGTCACACACTGCATCAGTTGACCAAGGATGAGTGAAAATTAATAATGCATTCAGACATGACATAGATTTAAAACATGCTGATGCTTTTTAACGAACAAATGAAAATAATAATGACCCATCTCATCCAGGGGGAAACTATAAAACAGAGCTGACAAATATCCCCGGTCTGGCAACGGGTTTGTTATAAAACGTTTGCAAAGTTTGTTTGTTTGACCATCTTGCAGCCGCTAGGATATGGTCCAGCGGAACGTCCATAACCCTCGCTGCTGACGTTGTTGCGGTCCTGGTGGAGTGAGATTTGAAAAAGTCAGTGTCCACTCCTGCACAAGCCAGAGCCCATTTTAACCACCTGGAGATGGTCTGTACTGATACCTTCTTATGAGGTTTTTTGTAACTAACAAACATTGCTAGTTCAGAGCCTCTAAGGCTCTTGGTGACCTTAATGTACTGTCCATGGGGTATGCCATGAAAACTAGTTGGAGACCTGATACCCCTGGTCGGCTCTGCTTGACTAAGTCATAAACATAAAATGTTATATTATTTGCAGATGTAACCATCCTGTCCAGTTGCAGCGCCATGAGCATAACCACTTTGTAAGTGAGTTTGGCCAAGGACAGGGATGTAGCTGGAGCCCACCGGCGAAGCAGCGTCAGCACCACGTTCACATCCCATATCTCCAAGTACCTGGGCCTGGGGGGATTTGAGTTGAATATACCCTTCATGAACCTGGATATCAAAGGGTGAGACCCGACAAAGTGGTGTCCTGATCCCAGCAACAAGTATGATGATAAGGCACTTTTGTCACAATTTATGGCACTATAACTCAGTCTCTCATCAAAATATAGTTTTGATAGGAATTCCAACACATCTGTTATACATGCCGTGTCATACGATATGTTGGACTGTAAACAGAACACTTCCCATTTCTTGATATAGGAGATGTACTGTTTCTTGGTACTATCTCTCCAGGCCACAGTGATCACGTCCATCGTACGATCTGACAGTCCGAGCCCCAGGAAAGGTCTCCTCAGAGTCTGCAAACCAACAAATTGATTTGATCATGCAGTGGACGGTTCTCCCCAGCCCGGGGTGAACCAGCAGATTTCTGCTTTTGGGAACAGCCATAAAAGGCTCTGTTATCATTCCCAGTATGAGTGGGAACCATGGCTGTGTAGGCCAGTCAGGCACTGCCAAAATGCCTGAGGCGGAGTCTTGCTGGATCTTAAGCAAGCACCGATTGATGAGGCAAAATGGGGGGAATGCATAGAAAAACATTCCTCCCCAGTGTAGCGAGAATGCATCTACCGCCACTGCCCCTGGGTCTGGTTCCCATGTAACATACTTTGTTAACTGGTGATTGAGTCTGGATGCAAATAAATCGATATCCGATGTTCCATACCGAGCGACAATGTAATTAAACACTTCAGAATGATTCAACATCCATTCTGTGTTGTCATTGAATTTCCGTGACCTGGTGTCCGCCACCGTGTTAAACCCACCTGGTAACTAGGTAGCTGAAATCCAAATGTTTTTTGTAATACACCAGTGCCAAATAAGGTTAGCCAATTTATCACAGGATACCGACTTGATTCCTCCCATGTGATTACTGTATGCCACTGCTGTAGCGTAGTCAATCTGAAGTTGAACATGATGCATATTCCCCCAATGATGCATATTCCCACAATAAACCTTCAACCCATAGAGTGCTCCCAGCAACTCTAAATAGTTAATACCATGTAACTGAAGAATTGATGACTCATGCATATTCCATCTGCCACCGCAGCTAGAGATGGTATTAGTAGCTCCCTATTCTAGAGCACTAGCATCAGTTTGTAATATAACTGAAGGTTTCTCGATCAAAATTTTACTGGAGCAATGCCAAATATTAGTAATCCACCATTGTAACTCAGAAGTGGCTTCAGCTGGCAATCGCATAGTTCTGCTGAAGTGACCTGCATGGAATTTGAGTGCCTGCTCCGTTATACGTTGTAAATTTTGATATTGCATAGGCCCAAACTGTGCAGCTGGGAAAGCAACCACTAATTTGCCAATTATACTGGCTACATGTCGAATAGAAGGTTGCTCCTTAACAATAAGATTGTTACAGGCTTCTATTAATTCTAATCTCTTGCCCCAAGGCAGAGTCACATACATGTGAATAGAGTTAATGGTAAATCCCAAATAATCAATAACTCTAGATGGTATCAACTTGGATTTAACTGGATAGATGAGAAACCCCAATCTCTCAAACATGCATTTAGTGGTTGAAACAGCTAATTTGACTGATTTCAGTTTTCCCTATGATTAGGATATCATCCAAGTATGCCATCAAAATATGACTTTGAGCCCGAAGTTGCCCCAATACTGGTTTCAATAATTTTGTAAATAATCTGGGGGCTGAAGTTAACCCATTAGGCAATGCTTTAAACTGCCATAGTTGCCCCATCCAGCTAAACGTCAAATATCTCCGGTGATCACAGTGAATGGGTACCGAATCGTATGCATCTTTGAGATCAATGCATGCCATTTAACATCCTTTGGAAACCAGTCATTTGGCAGTAACAAAGTTTTCCATTTTGAAATGTTTATACTACACAAAGGAGTTAAGTCAAGTCAAATCAAGGATTATTCGGCATCCTCCATCCTTCTTTTGCCGTGTGAATATATTAGAAACAAATTGGTGAGGTTCATGACACGACCTCTCAATTACCCCTTTTGTGTATAATACTTGAATTTCAGCTTGTACATCCAAACCTTCCTGTTGTGAATGAACAAATGTCCGGTTTGGTGTATGCTGTGAGGGTGGAAATAAATTGGGAAGGAATTCGATTTGGAACCCTTGTATACTGTGCAGTATAAATGGATCTGATGTTATCCAACGATCAGAGAGGGAGACATTGTGCAGCCCTGAACCAGGTGACGCCGCGGGCCCCCGAGCTGATATAACTCCGTTCCCTGGAGAATATCATGTTGGAGCATCCTTCCCATCAGGTTCTCCATCCGGGATAAACGCCCGAAGACGCTATCCATTGTAGGCCTGGCCTGACTCGTCCAAGGCAACAGGCCTCACAGACTTTCTCTTGGCTTTCCCTCCTAGCGGGATTGCCAAGGTGCTTTCGACAGGCACCAAGTCTGAAGCCACTGGCCGCACCGCCAGTGACTCGGATGGCGAAATCGACGGCCGCCCGCTACCCGTCTTCCATAGCTGCTTTCCCCGCGGCCCACCTGGACTTCGCCCTGGATTTCTCCCTAATAGTTCGCACTTGAAGCTCTGCGATCAAGAATTACCAAACAAAAAACAACCTCAGAATAAGTTTCACTTACTTGTAGGGTCTTTAAACTTACCGCTGGAGGAGCAACGCGCCTGCCAGCCGGTCGTGCGCCATGCATTAGACGTAATTGACGTGCATGCGGGCTGGCGGGCTTCTTCACGTAGTCACTCACGTGACTCCGAAGTAAAATTGCATACATGTAAGCCTACAACTAACAAACAAACTGTGTAGATCACCTCTGAAAAGTACAATACAAAGTTACAATACCACTTATTTTAGTGACTGTGAAGTGAAATAATTTAATTAAATAGATCCTGGATCCTGGATAACGAAAAACCAGTCCAGGCATTAAATTTTGGGCTTCAGCCCCATCCTACCCTTTGGGCTTCTACCCCATCATAACTTAAGGCTCTGTCTCACCAGCATGCAACTGCATGCGACTAGCCTGACAAAATCGGAAGCGGGGGTCGAGTGGAGGTCAGACGATCCCCGAGCGAGTTGACGCGAAGTTTGTGCGAAGTCCGAGGGAAGGTTGAGCGTGACGTCATATTTCCACATATAAACGGGGCTGCAGGCTGCTTGCTATTCCATGATCATCATGGAAGAGACACAGAAACAGATACAGATTGCATTGCTGCAACAGCAAGAGAGGCTTCTGTTAGCAGCAGCCTTCATGCTGGCAGGTCAGCTGGGCAGGAGTTCAACAAGGAGTTCAACAGGGAAGGCTATGAAGAAACCCAGGAAGAGGTCTTTGTGGGTGAGGTCTTTGTTCCGGATGAGACTCACTTTCGGCCAGTATGAGAACATGGTGACCGATCTGCAGCAGAAAGATGAGGCTGCCTTTAGAAATTTCACCAGGTTACCCCCTGACCTGTTTCAGGAGCTAAAGACACGAGTCGGACCTCTTCTGCAGAAAAGAGACACTGTCATGCAGAAGTCACTGGAACCAGGCCTGCGCCTAGCCATCACCCTCCGCTACCTTGCGTCAGGGGATTCCTACAAGAGCCTCTCGTACAACTTCCGTGTGGCTCACAACACCATCAGCAAGGTCGTCCGAGAGACCTGTGATGCCATCAACAATGCATATGAAGAAATGATTGACTGCCCTAGTACGCCTGACGAGTGGAGGATAGTGGCGCATGGCTTTCAAACCAGATGGAACTTCCTGCACACATGTGGGGCAGTTGACGGGAAGTATGTGGCCATCAGGTGTCCACCCAGGGGAGGTTCTACGTACTTTAACTACAAGAAGTTCCATTCCTTCGTGCTGTTAGCTGTGGTCGATGCAAACTACAACTTCTTGTTTGTGAGTGTGGGCACACCTGGCAGCGCCGCAGATGGAGGGATCTGGAGAGAGACCTCCCTTGGGCAAGCACTGGAAGAAGGGAGAGCAGGCCTTCCTGATCCAGTACCTCTACCGGGAGAAGACAATCCTGACATCCCCTACGCATTGGTTGGTGATGATGCCTTCGCACTCAGGCCATGGATGATGAAGCCATACCCTCACAGGCAGATATCTAGGGAGCAAAGGATCTTTAATTACAGGCTGTCCAGGGCTAGGAGGGTCGTGGAAAACGCTTTTGGTGTCCTTGCTAGCAGATTCAGATTCCTGCTGACTACAATGGAGCAGGAGACCATGAATGTGCAGACCGTTGACTACGCGGCATGCGTCCTCCACAACCTGATCCGCACCAGAGGTGCAGCAGCAGCCATGGTGGAGGGTGACACGATGGACAAACAGACAGGAGAAGTCACACCAGGTTCTTGGAGAGATGCAAGACAGGCTGCACTGATGGTGGCACTAGGCGCATTGCAAGGAAACGCCAGCAACAAAAGAGCAAAGGAGCAGAGGGACCATCTCTGTGCTTACTACATCTCCGAGCGAGGCAGTGTACCCTGGCAGAACAATATGTGGCGAGGATCAAAAGCAAACATCCCACACCACAGAGGACCACCACTGCAGGAACTGATCTAATAAAAGGAGGATCTAAAGACGTTAATGGAAGGTTTTTGTATGTGAAATGAGTAATGAGTAATACTGTGATAATAATAATATCTCACACATCGCACATTGTACTTTCTTTGAAATGTCATAATTTTAAAAGCGGATAAATGCATTTGTCTGCTTTACATGACATCTCATGACACTCTTTGCAGTTCAATGCCTGTGTGTGTTTCATTTATCTAATAAAGCATGGATTTTATATGTGAGATGCATTCCATTATTAGACGTGGTTTCCATATGAGAGATCAACTCCATGATTAACAACTGCTTTTCCCACTACACGAAAAGGTTACACTGAAGTTTAATAATCAAGTTGTGTGTGAGGTTATCTCCGATAAAGACAAAGACCCATGACTTTATAAGAATCAATTCCTTTATTTAGTGCAAACAAACATGATCCTGGGGTTCCTTGTTCTCCTCATGTTCTCTGGAGTTCGCTGCAGCTGGGAAGAACTCCGTTGCAAGAAACGCGGTAAGTGGTGGTTCTTTTCAAAACGCGCGTGCTATTTATGTGTCGCGGTAAAGGCGGGTCGACTAATAATGCGCACTACATGGCGTCGGGCAGTGATGTCATCGCGCAACGCCATGCGGAAGACGCATGACGTCAAGACGTTACTCGCGTCCTCGATGCGGCTGCGGCCAACAGGATTTTGCCGTGCGGGATTTTTGAACAGTGTCGGTTTTTCGGAGCTCCGCGCGATGTCGGGACCAGCTCCGCACAACTCCACGCGGCTCCGGCGATCGAAGTGGGACCGACCCTGCGACGCCGGACGGCTCAAGCGACCACGTTAGGTCGCGCTCATCGCATGGAGTTGCATACTGCTGGGACAGGCCCTTTAGTTATATGTTTGTGTGTGTGTGTGTGTGTGTGTGTGTGTGTTGTGTGTGTGTTAGTTGTCTGTGCGTGATGTGTGTGTGTTAGTTGTCCGTGCGTTACGTGTGTGTGTGGGAGGGGAGGAGAGAAGGGAGGAAGGAATGAAGGAAGGAGAGACAGAAGGGAGGGAGGGAAGGAGAGAAAGAAAAAGAGAGAGAGGAAGGAGGGAGGGAAGGAGAGCAGGGAGGGAGAGAAGGGAGGAAGGAGAGGAGGGAGGGAAGTAGAGAAAGCAGGGAGGGAGGGAAGGAGAGAAGGGAAAAGAGAGAGAGAAAGGAGGGAGGGAAGGAGAGAAGGGAGGGAGGGAAGAAGGGAAGGGAAGGGAGGGAATGGAAGGAGAGAAGGGAGGGAGAGGGCCGGCGACAGGAGCAGATGCCGGGGTGCGGGCGGACGGTGTGAGCTGAGGCTGAGGCCGAGGTTTGTAAACGCCGCTCCAACCCCCGGTCCTGCCCGGCCCTCCCTGTATTGCTCATTGCGTCTCCCCGGGGAGAGAGAGGGGTAGAGCTGGGGCTGTGTGCGTGAAGCACGGCGACTGGACGGGCGGGAGTGCTGCCCCGGGACTGTGAGGGAATGACCCACCTCCCCCTCTCCCCCTTCTCCCCCTTCCTCCCCCTTCTCCCTCACACCCCCCTCCCACCCCTTTCTTCCTTTCTTCCCCTCCACCCCTCTACTCTCTCTCCCCCCCCTCTCTCTCCCCCCCCCTCCACCCGGGGTAGATCTACCCGAGCCAAGAGTAGATTACTTTAGCACGGGGCCCCCTTAGGCGCGGGGCCCAATTGGGACCAATTGGTCCAATTGGTTTAAGGCCGGCCCTGCCAATAAGCCAATTAGTTAAGCATTGCGTGATTCTGGTCACCCCATTATGAAATAATGTGAAGGCTTTGGAGAGGGTGCATGCGTTTTCCAGTATAATGCCTGGATTAGAGAATATTAGAGAATATTAGGAGAGGTTGGACAGACTTGGGTTGTTTTCACTGGAACATCAGAGGTTGTGTAGAGACCTGATAGAAGCTTTCAAAATTATGAGAGGCATAGTCGTAGGGTAGACAGTCAGAAGAACTCTTTTCCAAGAGTGGAACTGTCATAGACCAGAGGGCATAGCTTTATGGCGAGAGGGGGGAAAGTTTAAAGGAGATGTGTGAGGCAAGTATTTTGCATAGAGAGTAGTGGATTCCTGGATCGCACTCGCCAGGGCCGGTGATGAAGCTGATACAATCATAGCATTTAAGTGGCTTTCAGACAGGCACATGGATTTGCAGGGAATGGAGGGATATGGAGCACATGCAAGTCATAGGCATTTGGAATGCTGAATAGTCTGATTCTGCACTGCATTCTTCTATGATCGCTGTTCTCTGTGCTCTGAGAAAGTGCATCTCATTGCCATCCCAGTAATGGCCTCTGCACCCTTGATCATATTACAATGCACAAGGGTGACAGTAACCATGGAATCAGTGACACGGCCCCTGGCTGAAATTGTAGCCCTTAAATGGACTGGCAGAAAAGCAGCTATTTATCACTGATGTTAGCGAGTGATTAATTCACCTTTCCGTTTCTAAGATGTGCATTGCTGCAGACTTTCTTTGTCAACCAGGGAAATTGTCAATTAATGAAACATTTTACACTGCAAAACGTTCCCATTTTCCACTCCAAATGTGATGGTTCTGACAGGAGTTGACCTTCTAGATTACAATCGCAAAGTGATTAGACTATACAATGGGCATATCCAAAGGCTTCAAGTAAAGTGCAAATTGTTTTCTGAACCTTCTTCTGTTAATTCTGTGGTATTCCTGGAATTGTTGACAGCTCCGTTGTTACATATCCAGACAATTAAAAAAAAAACCAGCTTGGTTTCTTAATCCCTAAAATGATCAGATTATATTAACATTAACTCTCAGGATGTAGGCTTTGCTAACTGGTCTTGACAAGGTGGTGTGAGCATTGGACTAGATCTTACCAAACTTCCATTTGCTTTGCTTCTCCAGCTAACATGAGAGCTTCCAGTCAAGTTATTCCATAAAGCTTAAAACCTTAATAATAACAATAGCCTCAAAACTTTAATAAAGACAATGGAAAGTGTGCTCAACAGATGGACGACATCTGATTTTGATACCATAACTCTCACAGCTCCCAGTGGGCTGTTTCTATGCATTGGGTGCATAACTGGGTATTGTACTTACGCGTGACAATACTGAGTCCTTACTGATATGTCTGCAAAATAAATAAATCTATTGTGATCTTGGGCAGAGCAGATGCCACACCATGCTGCTGTGAATCTGTTTAGGTTGCTTTCTATGATGCACCTATAATGATTGGTAAGAGTCATTGCAGATAATAATTGCAACAACAATATATCTATTTGGCTGAGAGTTCCACATGTGCTATGTACAAAATGGCACTTGGTGCCAAATAGGTGGCATTGTGGGTGGGGAAGAGGAATATCTTTAATAGACTGTGATTATGTCTGCAGCATCTTTGTGCACAAGTTAAAGAAGGACAACACGTAGGTTCAGCAAGTGATCGGGATGGAAAATGGTAGGTTGCCCTTTGATACAATAGTACAAGCACAGGAGGGGAGCGAAGATTTGACACTCTCGGTCTTCTTCTTCTTGCGCATGGCGTGCACAGCCTAAAGTTGTAGGACAACTTGTTCTATTTGATCTTATTTGATTGTGCAAGCTGGGTTGATTGCATTTGTCGAAACAGGGCGGACCATGCGAAGGTTGCAATCTCCCACCCCGCACTCTCAGTTACTGACTGTGGTCAGTCATTGAATTCAATCAAACAATTGATTTCTGGAATTGAAGGGAATCGAGGGATATGGGGAAAGTTTAGTCAGGTCGAGATGAGTTTATTGTCATATACACAAATATGATGAGATACAGGTACGATGAAAATCTTGCTGGCAGCAGCATCCCAGGCACATAGAAACAGGCAAACACACAAAAATAAATTATATATAAATTACACAAATTCTGCAGGACAGTAAAATGAAAAGAGACAAGGCAAAAAAAGAATCAAGACATTAGTGCAAAAACATAATTAGAAATGAAATAGACAGTAGACATACATAATACACAATAGACAATAGGTGCAGGAGTAGGCCATTCGGCCCATCGAGCCAGCACCGCCATTCAATGTGATCATGGCTGATCATTCCCAATCAGTACCCCGTTCCTGCCTTCTCCCCATATCCCCTGACTCCACTATCTTTAAGAGCTCTATCTAACTCTTAAAAGCATTCAGAGAACTAGCCTCCATCGCCTTCTGAGGCAGAGAATTCCACAGACTCACAACTCTCTGTGTGAAAAAGTGTTTGTAAATGGCTTATCCCTTATTCTTAAACCGTGGCCAGTGCCGTATTTAGATGACGAGGCCCTAGGCTATTCCACTTGTGAGGCCCCTCCCAATCCCCCACCCCAGCTTTGAAGTTAATGTTTGCCCTCGCTTTCTTGTTTAGGTCAACATGGCATTCCTGTCCATCTGAGTTTTCATGAGTTTGGATAAAACAATTTTTATTGTCTTAAGTTGATGAGTTTTGCCAATCATCAAACCCTTCAGAAGCTAGAGATGTGGCAGAAGATGCAATGTTTGGAAAGAGTTTACAAACAAAGCAATATATCCGGCCTTTTGAGGGAGAATACACAAACCACTCTCGGTTATATGTTTCTCCGTTGACTTTTGTTGAATAAAAACGAGCTTTTGTGCAAAACTTAGACTGCTTTTTATACACTAGCTTGGAATTTGAAAATGGTCCACAACAATGCTGAACTTGAGAGGGGCCTCTTTCTACCCAATAGGATACGTTCTCATGTGATAATTCTGTCCACAAACCAATATCTGTTACACTAGATCTGTGTTTGACCATCTATATCTGAGTCTGGAATACCTTGGACTTGGCCTATTTTACCAGGTGTGGGCTGAAAATTCTCACTAGCCACATTATTTTCTTGTGTAATAATATTTTTATTAGAAGTAATCCATCATAAAAACGGTATAACAACTTTTCAAATACACAACTTTTTGAGTACATGACATTGAATAGACGTCTCAGATTATAGGATGAATAGCGTTTTGGAATAAAACCTGTTTGGTCATGATGTATTAATTTATAATCACTAAACTAAGCCTCCGAGATAAAATTTTAGTTAGTATTTTTTGATCAGTATTTAAAAGAGCTATTGCTCTGTATGATCCAGGGTCTTCCAAATCTTCATCAGCTTTAGGGATAAGTGTAATTGTAGATTCATTTAATGATTCTGGTAATTTTCCTTGTTCATAAGCATATTTATATATTGTATGTAAGCGTGGAGAGATCAGATCATGAAACTTCTTATAAAATTCAACACTTAAGCCATCAGGGCCTGCGGCTTTTCCGTTATTTAATGATCCAATTGATTCTTCAATATCTTTTACTGATTTATCAGCATTTAACAAGTCTCTACCTTCCTGATCTAAACTGTTAATATGACATTCTTGTAGGAATGTTTCCATTCCATCTGATTGTCCTGCTAGTTTAGATGAGTAAAGATTTTGATAATATTGTAAAAATGTATCATTGATATCTTTTGGTAAAGTCAATATTTCTCCTTGTTCAGATCTAACATTATTTTCTTGTCGCTCTTTAGCCTCTCCCTGTTCATTAAGTGACACCTGAATTAGTTCTATATTTTTATTTTGAGCCGGCATCATGGCTGCTTTCTCATATTCAGCTTGCTGTTCCATGTCCTGCTTCGCTGTTTCTGTTTCAGGGAGGTTTTCTTAAATGCTAGTAGTTGGCTGGATAGCTCCACCACACTGATTTCCTTGCGTTAGAATCAATGTATCTGCTTCACCGCCGGCACTTGTTGCCTCTGTCAGTGGCTGATGCAAGAAAGCAGTAATTGGTCTTAACTTCTTTACAGTTCCATTTTCAAGTCTCTTTCTCTTGTGCTTGCTAGCACCACTTTCAAATCTTTTACTCATGCTCAGATTAGAATCTGAAAATAAAAAGTAAAATTAACCTTCAGCAGCTATTAGAAAGGAAAACAAAATGGGGTCCACTTGAGTGAAGAATTTTTTTTTCTTCTGTATAATATTTGGGAAATATTTCTTACAGAATTGTTCCTTATTGACAATTATACTGAAAATTATGAATCACATCTGAATCAAACCTGCTTCCAAAAACCATTTACAAAACGAGTATGCTTTTTCCTATCATTAACACAGATGCTACAAATAAGCTTAATTTTATTACTAAGCTTATTTGTGTCGAGTTTTTGGCTTAAAACAGTATTATTCTGAAATGGAGGGCAAGGAAAATTACTGAAGGGTTGTTTAGAGACTACAGTGCGTTGTGACAGCATATGTAAGAAAGGCCTATGACAGTGTCAAAAATATTATACACCTTGGCCGGAGGGCCCCTAGATTTTGAGGCCCCAGGCATTAGCCTACAAAGTCTATAGGTAAATCCTACAATGACTGTGGACCCTGGTTCTGGACTCCCCCAACATCGGGAACATGTTTCCTGCCTCTAGCGTGTCTCAATCCTTAATAATCTTGTATGTTTCAATAAGATCCCCATTCATCCGACTTCCGGTGGCACTATGGAGGGCTAGAGGGGAACGCCAGCCAGCTCCTCGTAGAAAACGGAGAAAAATCGGGGAGAAACCGACCTACCTGCTGCCTGCTGTCTCTGCACTGATTGCTGTGAGTGACGTCATCAGGCGCGCGACTTACTATGTCTACACAGCGCAGCCCACGTGCGGATAAACCGAAAAGTCGGGTTACTAGGCAGAAACCGGGGGAAGGCCCGACTGAAGCCTCGGGCTCAGGTAGGATGTTATCCCAAGAAGATGTGATGAAAAAACGACAAAAAAATCTTTTTTTGCATGTGAAATTGCTGGTTTAAGGGAAGAAATAAAGTTGATGAATGTTGGTGAAGAAATAAAAAAAATCAAGGAGGAAATGATGGACTTAAAGCTTGAAATTAATACCAACATTAATACCACGACTAAGAATACATCGGATGAGTTGAAGAAAGAAATCGCAGAAATGATGATTGGACTGGCAAAGGAGACAAATGATAAAATCAAAAATGTGAAAACTGACTGAAGAAAGGCTGAATCCTGTGGAACGGGCACTGAATCAGCAGACGATTGTTATAAAAGACCTTGAAGAACTAGTTGAAACAAGTGCTCAGACTACAGCAAAGCTTATTTCAGAAAATCAATGTCTAACTGAATTACTGGGCAAAATAACCGAGAAATGTACTGAATTGGAAGGTTGCCAGAGAAGACAGAACCTAAGAATTGCGGGTATTCCAGAAGGGGAAGAGAAAGATCAAGATCCCCGAGAATTCACTGCAAATTTACTGAAAAAAGTTTTATCGCTGGATCAAAAGCCTTTACTAGCCCGAGCACATAGAGTGATGAGACGTCAGACAAGACCAAACGCTCCCCCAAGACAAATGATAATAAAAGTACAGTACGACCACGTCTTGGAGGGGATAATGCAAAAAACATCAAGAAACAGAAGTCTTGCATTTGAAGGACACAGGATCAGTATTTATCGATACTATCCAGCAGAGGTCTCCAGGAAATGAAAAGCGTTTAATGAGACCAAAAGTATCCTGAGGGAAGTGGAGAATTTGAAATATGGTCTGAGCTATCCAGCCACCCTAAGAGTCACTTACAACAAAAAGGAACATTTTTTCACCAATCCTGTGGAAGCATTGGACTTTGCTTAGAAGATTAAGGCTTGAGAGGATGCTTGATCCCTCACCATTGAATAAACTGACTTTGCAGGACTGGATGGAATTGAAGTGGTGACTAAGGCAGCTGGAGAAAGATGTGGATTGGAAACTCTCCCATGGATACTAATAATTAGTATAACTGCACTACTAATACAAATAACTAATAAATACTAAAATTATACCATGGTATCTTTATTAACCAGAATTAATAATTATCACTAATGACTAATGTTTACTTATAATGGAATGATTAGAGTCAAATATAGAATTTGATTTCATTTGTCCTCTTTGGAAACCTTCTTTCTTTTTTACTAGTAATTTTCATTTTTATTTTATTTTTTCCTTTCTTTTTGTTTAAAAAAAAAAAATTAATTAGATTTTCAAACAAGTTTTAAATATTTGTATCCTCACATTTCCGACTATTGGAACCCGAATATTTTAAAATTTAATACCCCCGGTAAAATATTGCTATGGAATAAAAATTCCAAGAAATAAAGGGGCTGGTTAAGTTCGCAACATCAACTGCGGAAGTCGGTAGATGGTTAGCCATGCTAGTATGGCTAGCATTAACTACACTAATACTAGATGTAGTTTTTTCCTTCTTTGTGCACAATACTAATTTCTTAACCTATCCTCTTTTCTTTTCTATTATAAACTATCATTATTTTCAGTTTAAATGGAGTTACAAATTGGATCAAAGGAGATATACACGTGAGAGACATTCATGGGTCTTAAAATTCGTCTATTCGGAGTTCGGGTGTAAGGTCGAGTCTATCGAACTGAACCATTGGCTCTATTATAGACCCCCATAGACAAAAGATGCAAGATTTAAAAATGAATACGGGGAATGAAGGAATAACGTTTTGTAGCTGGAACGTTAAAGGTATTAATGAACCAATCAAGAGAGGTAAAGTATTAGCACATTTAAAAGCAATTAAAGCTGATGTGATTTTCATTCAAGAAACACATTTAAAAAAAGATGCCGAGCATAGGCTGAAAGCTAAATGGATAGATAAAACGTATCATTCTTCTTTTACACACAAATCAAGAGGCGTAGCAATATTATTTCGTAAAGGCACTTTATTCAAAATACATCAACTATAACTGATAATGATGGCAGATACATTATTGTAATAGGAGAATTAAATGCACATAAAATGATTCTTGTCAATGTATATGGACCAAACTTTGATAGTCCATTGTTTTTTAAGAAATATTTAACAACATCCCGGAAATAGCACAACATAACTTAATAATTGGAGGAGATTTAAATTGTACATTAGATTCCTATTTAGACAGATCCACAAGACAAAGGAAAACCAAATCCCATTCCAATGACTTATTAAATGCATATATGGATACTAGTAATATTAAAGATGTTTGGAGAGTAGAAAATCCAACTGGATGAGAATATTCATTTTATTCACCTGTACATAAAACCTATTTAAGAATAGATTATTTTTTGGTTGACCCTAAACTTATCTCACTCACTTACAATTCAAAAAACCATAATATTATAATCTAAGATCATGCACCTTTAACATTTATGATTAAATAAATGGTAAAATGGAAAAATGGGGACAATGGAGATTTAATCCACAAATTTTAAAAAACAAAGCAACTCAGGAATATATTATAGAACAGATCAAGATTTTCTTTGAAATAAATGATAAACCAGAAATATCCTCTTCCCTATTATGGGAAACTTTTAAAGCATATGCCCGTGGAATTATGATTTCTTCTCAAGCATTTTATAATAAAAAGAATCGGAGGGAACAACAGGAATTGGAAAAGGAGATTAAACAATTAGACACAGAGAACGCTGCTAATCCATCCATAACAACACATAATAAAATCGCTGCACTGAAATATAAATTAAATAAAATATACTCAGATCAAGTTGTAAAACTCTACCAATACACTAAACAATTACAATTTGAATTTGGAGATAAACCTCAAAAATTATTGGCTCGTCAATTAAGAAAGATGGAGGGAGAAAAAATAATCCATAGGATTAAATCATATCATGGCGAACCATTAGTACAACCTAAAGATATTAATGAGAGATTTTTGCAATATTATAAAAAATTATATTCAGCTAAAATGACAGAAAACAGGATAGGAATAGAAGCATTAAAAAAAAATGTGATCTGAATGGGTTGGATTCAAAAAATAGAGAATCATTAAATGCTGAAATTTCAGTAAAAGAAATCGAAGAATCTATCAGATCATAAAAAAACGGTAAAACACCGGGACCAGATGGTATAGGCTCGGAATTTTATAAAACATTTTATGATCTGATTGCACCACGTCTGAAGATACTCTATGAATACATTTATACTCACCAGAAGCTACCAGAAATGTTAAATGAATCTATTATAACACTTATACCTAAAATAGACAAAGATCTGGATGACCCAGGATCATATAGAGCGATAGCTCTTTTAAATACTGATCAAAAGACACTAACCAAAATATTAGCACAAAGTTATTAATAAATTAATTCACCCCGATCAAACAGGATTTATACCAAAACAATATTCCTCATATAACTTGAGACGATTATACAATATTATATATTCGAAAAGAGGTATTAATAAAGACCTAGTAATTATTTCATTAGATGCGGAGAAAGCCTTTGACCAGGTGGAATGGTCTTATTTGTTTTCGGTTATGGAAACTTTTAAGTTGGGAGAGAAGTTTATTACTTGGGTTAAATTATTATACACTAATCCAACAGCCAGAATAATAACAAATCTATCAACTAAATTTAATCTATTTTGAGGCTGCAGACAAGGTTGTCCTTTATCCCCACCATTCTTTGCACTTGCAATAGAACCATTAGCTCAACGGGTGAGATTATATCCTGAAATATATGTATATGACACCAGAGATACTGAAAATAAAATTTCTTTATATGCGGATGATGTATTACTTTATATTACAAAGCCGGAAATTTAGTATCCCAAATATACTAAAATTAATATCTGAATTTGGATTATTTTCAGGATATAGTATTAATTGGAATAAAAGTGAACTTATGCCATAACTTATTGGAATAAAAGTGAACCTATGCCATGGTAAATAACTTACATATACTACAACAATTTCCTTTTAAGATAGCAAACGAAAAAATCAAATATCTTGGAATTTATGTAACAAAAAGATTTGATTCTTTATTTAAATCCAATTTTCCACTTTTATTGAATAAATTAAATAAGAACATTTTATATTGAAAAACATTACCTATCTCAATGCTAGGTAGAATTAATGCAACAAAAATGATTTTTCTCCCGCAATTACTATATCTTTTCCAATTGATTCCGATATATCTTCCTAAAAAATTTTTTAAGAGGGTTGATTCTATAGTCACCAACTTTATCTGGGATTATAAGAGCCATAGAATAAGCAACAAACATTTATGTAAACAAATGGAGGTCTAGCACTACCAAACTTTATGTTTTAATACTGGGCAGTTAATATTAAAAATATGAATTTTTGGTTAGTAGAGACAGATAAACAACCAACCTGGTTAAAAATGGAAAAAGAAGATTGTTCGCCTTTTGAAATTAGTTCGATTTTATTTGCCAATATTAAAATAGGTAAGAAAACCTATAGTGAAAACCTTATAATAGAAAGTGGAATACGTATCTGGAAACAAATAAAGAAAACACTAAAATTGGAACGTATACCACTATCCCTTACCATTGCAAATAACGTTACATTTAAACCCTCAATGATGGACAAAGGTTTTTTACAATGGAAAAACTATGGAATTAATAAGATGGGAGATCTCTACAAGGAAAATTCATTCCTTTCATTTCAAGAATTACAACAAATTTATGGATTACATTCAAAAGATTACTTTAGATATCTACAAATTAGAGACTATGTAAAAGCAAACACACAGGAAATTAGGAGTAGAAAGACAGAAATTTTAGATGAATGCCTAAATAAACACCTGAACACAGAAAAATTGATATCATATATTTATAATATTTTACTGGAAAACTATGTCCCAATGACAGAAATATATAGGCAATCATGGGAAAACGAATTAGGTCAAATCATTAGACCTGAAATATGGGATGAAAGTCTACAACATATACACCACTGCTCGTTAAATGCTAGACACTCTCTTATACAATTTAAACTATTACATAGACTACATTATTCAAAATCCAAACTATATAGTATTTTTTCAAATGTATCTGCCATATGTGATAAATGTCAGCACTTAGAAGCTAACTTAATGCACTCATTTACAAATTGTATAAAAATTACTTAAGTTTGGACAGAAATATTTAAGATAATTCCGAATGTTGTTAATATGAATCTGATCCCTGACTCAATGTTAATAATACTGGGAATATTAGATCAATTAATAATATAAGAGTGGATATTATTAATATAATTAATAATATCCACTTTGAAATATAAAAGTGGATAAATCTCCAGGTCCTGACAGGATATTCCTGACTTCCGGTGGCGCTATGGAGTCCTAGAGGATAGCGCCAGCCAGCTCCGTAAAAAATCGGAAACAAACGGGGTTTTAAAAGACTTACCGGCTGTCTACTACACACTGCCTTCCATTTCTATACCGACTGTGCCGAGTGACGTCATCAGCCGCGCGACTAACTATGTCGACGCCACGGAGCCCTACCGACAAGAGTAAAACTCGTTCAACCCGACAGAAAGCGGCAGAAGGCCGAGGTGAAGCCTCGGATTCGAGTAGGACTAGCTCCATGGAAGATGTTTCCAAGAAACCAGGCACAAAAGCGGAAGGTGAGGATTTGAAAACTTTTATATCTCAACAGATGGCTATTTTAAAGCTAGAATTAAAGGAAGAAATGAAAGGTATAAAGGAAGAATTAAAGGAAGAAATATGTCAAATAAACAATCAGATGGATCAGATGAAAAATCAACTGAATGAATTTCAAAAAGAAACAATGTTAAAAATTGAAAAAAAGGTCAAGAAAGTATCGGAAGATTTGAAGAAAGAACTTATTGAAATGCTTAAGGATATGGAAAGTAAGATGGAGAAAAAACTTGAAAAGGTTAAAAAAGACTTTCAAAATAAGATTAATCCTATTGAGAATGTGCTGGAACAACAGGCAGCTGGCATGAAGAACCTTGAACAGATAGCGGAGGCAAGTACTGAGTCTACAGCAAAGCTGATAACAGAACATGAACGTCTAATGACTTTGCTGACTAAAACAACAGAGAAATGTACTCAGCTAGAAGGCTATCAGAGAAGACAGAACTTGAGGATCGCAGGATTCCCGAAGGTCGCGAGAAACACGAAGATCTTCGAGAATTCACTGCTAAACTACTCCAAAATGTTTTATCTCTGGATGAAATGCCTTTATTAGCTCGTGCACATAGAGTCGGCAGACGTCAGACCAGTATAAATGCCCCCCAAGACAAATGACATAAAGCTACAATATGATTTTGTTCTGGAGGAGATTATGCGGAAAGCTGCGAGAAATAAGAAGTTGACATTTGAAGGACAAAGGATCAGTATCTATCGAGATTACCCTCCAGAGGTTGCTAGAAAACGGAAGGCTTTTAATGAAGCCAAAAGCCTAATGAGGGGTGTAGAAAATCTGAGATACGGTTTGAATTACCCAGCCATTCTAAGAGTTACTTTTAACACAGTGGAGCATTTCTTTAAAACCCCAGAAGCAGCCTTGAATTTCGCAAAGCAGTTCAAGCCTTGAAAAGTATTTACAAGCAAACATACTGACTTTTAACTATTTTTAGAGACCCAACATGGAGTCTCAACACTACCAGCAGCCTTGGATTTCGCAAAGCAGCTCGAGTCTTGAAAAGTATCTACAAGCAAACATACTGACTTTTTCTACTTTTAGAGACCCAATACGGACACTCAACATTCGTAAGATTTCATATGATAATATGGGACTAGAAGTAATGGACAATGCCGTACGGAATGAAGAGGAAAAAACTGGATTGGAAGACGTTTTCTGGATACTGACAATTAGTCTTAACATATAACTAATATAAACAAATAACACACATATTAAAATCACAACGCGGTTTTATTATCACTATGATTATTATTAATCAAGATTGCTCACTTTTGCTAATTAATATCACTAATAATTAATAACTAATGTCTAGTTAATGAATGGAGTTAAATTTAGCTATGGATCTCATTTGGAGATCCTTTTCTTCTAATAATAATTTTTATTTTGTACTTTAAATTATATTCTTTATGTTTAATACTGCTTAGATTTCTAAGTTAATTTTAGATATAGATACCCTTATATGACGATTACCACCACTTTTTTCATTCCTTTAATATTACACCCCAGTTAAAATATATTGATGGAATAATAATTCCTCAAATCTAGGAGCTGGCCAAGTTAATAACAACAATGCCGGAAGTCCTTAGATGGATAGCCAAGTTAATATGGCTAACACAAACTACAAATACTTTATTTGTAGTTTTTTCCTTCTTTACACAAACTATTAATTTCTTTAACTATTCTTTACTATCCTTTTATATCTATTGTATTTTTCAGTTTGAATGGAGTTACACATTGGATCAATGGAGATATATTCGTGAGGTATATAAAAGAGATTTAAAATTCATCTATTCGGTGTTCGGGTGTAAGGTTAGGTCTACTGCGCTGACCCTTAGACTCTATTGCAGATTCCCACAAACTTAAAATGCAAGACTTAAAAAGAAATACGGGGAATGAGGGATTAACATTTTGCAGTTGGAACGTTAAAGGTATTAATGAACCAATAAAGAGAGGAAAAATATTGACACATTTAAAGGCAATTAAAGCTGATGTAATTTATATTCAAGAAACCCACTTAAAAAAAGACGCTGAAAACAGGTTGAAAGCTAAATGGATAGACAAAATATATCATTCTTCTTTTACGCATAAATCAAGAGGTGTAGCAATATTATTTCGTAAAGGTACTTTATTTAAGCATACATCAACTATATCTGATAAAGATGGTAGATACATTATTGTGATAGGAGAAATAAACACAGAAGAAATGATTTTCGTTAATATATATGGACCAAATTTTGATAGCCCTTTGTTTTTTAAGAAAGTACTTAACAATATTCCGGAATTAACACATATAATTTGATAATTGGAGGAGATTTTTAATTGTACATTAGACCCTTACCTAGACAGATCTTCAAAACAAAGAAAAACTAAATCACATTCTAGTGATTTATTAAATGCATATATTCAAACGACTAATATTAAAGATGTTTGGAGAATAGAAAACCCTACTGGTCGAGAATACTCTTTTTACTCACCAGTACATAAAACTTACTCAAGAATAGATTATTTTCTGGTAGATGCAAAGCTTATCTCACTTACTTACGAACCCAAATATCATAATATTATAATCTCAGATCATGCACCATTAACATTTAAAATTAAAATAAATGGTAAAACAGAAAATTGTGGACAATGGAAACTTAATCCACAAATTTTAAAAAATAAAACCACTCAGGAATATATTATAACTCAAATTAAGATTTTTTTTGAAATAAATGATCAACCAGAAATATCTCGCTCTTTATTATGGGAAACATTTAAAGCATATCTTCGAGGAATTATGATTTCTTCACAAGCATTCCATAATAAAAAGATTCGGAAGGAACAACAGGACTTGGAAAGGGAGATTAAACAATTAGATATACAGAATGCAACAAAACCAGATATAATAATACATAATAAAATTGTAGCATTGAAATATAAATTAAATAAAATATATACTGATCAAGTTTTAAAATTTTATCAACATACTAAACAATTACAGTTTGAATTTGGAGACAAACCCCAAAAATTATTAGCTCGACAATTAAGGAAAATTGAAGCTGAAAAAATTATACATAGGATTAAATCACAAAATGGTGATTTATTTAATACAACCTAAAGATATTAATGAAAGATTTATGCAATATTATAAAAATCTATATACTGCTAAAGCGACAGTAAATAAAACAGAAATAGATGCCTTTTTAAAAATATGTAACTTAAAAGGTTTGGATTTACAAAATAAAGAACTATTAAATGCTGATATTTCAATAAAAGAAATCCAAGAATCTATTAGATCATTAAAAAATGGTAAAACACCGGGACCGGATGGTATAGGCTCGGAATTTTATAAAATTTTTCATGATCATATGGTCCCATATTTGAAATCATTATATGAACAGATATATACACAACAGAAATTACCAGATACGCTGAACGAGTCTATTATAACACTATATACCTAAAATAAATAAAGATTTGGATGAACAATATTTAATAGAGCAATAGCTCTATTAAATACGGATCAATATTTAATAGAGCAATAGCTCTATTAAATACGGATCAAAAGATTCTAACAAAAATATTAGCACAAAGATTAAGTACAGTTGTCAATGAATTAATTCATCCCGATCAAACAGGATTTATATCTAAAAGATATTGCTCATATAATCTAAGACGGTTATTTAATATTATATATTCGAAAAGAAGGTGATAAAAAAGATTTAGTAGTTATCTCGCTGGATGCAGAAAAAGCTTTTGACCAAGTGGAATGGCCTTATCTATTTTCGGTGATGGAAGCTTTCAAGCTCGGTGAGAAGTTTACTACTTGGATTAAATTGTTATATGCAAACCCAACAGCTAGAATAACAACAAACCGTATGTTATCTACTAAATTTAGTTTATCTCGAGGTTGTAGACAAGGCTGTCCTCTATCACCTTTATTGTTCGCGCTAGCAATAGAACCTCTCGCCCAAAGGGTGAGATTACATCCGGAAATACATGGATATGATACTAAAGATACTAAGAATAAAATCTCCTTATATGCGGACGATGTATTACTTTATATCACGGAACCGGAAATAAGTATCCGAAATTTGTTAAAACTAATAACGGAATTTGGATTAATCTCAGGATACAGTATCAATTGGAATAAAAGTGAACTTATGCCAATAACGATGAATAATTTACAGATATTACAACAATTTCCTTTCAAGATAACAAATGAAAATATTAAATATCTTGGCATTTTCGTTACAAAAAGATTTGATTCTTTATTTAAATCTAACTTCCCGTTATTACTGAACAAATTAAATAAGAATATTTTATACTGGAAAAGTTTACCTATTTCAATGTTAGGTAAAATCAACGCGATAAAAATGATTTTTCTCCCACAATTATTATATTTATTTCAATTAATACCGATATATCTCCCTAAAATTTTTTTTAAAAAATTAGACTCCCTAGTTACTAACTTTATTTGGGATTATAAGAACCACAGAATAAATAAAAAAAACGTATGTAAAGCTAAAATAAATGGGGGATTAGCATTACCAAATTTTATGTTTTATTACTGGGCAGTTAATATCAAAAACATGAATTTTTGGCTAGAAGAAATAGATAACAAACCAAACTGGTTAAAAATGGAAAAAGAAGATTGTTCTCCATTTGAAATTAGTTCTATAATATTTGCTAATACTAACGTGACTAAGAAAATTTATAGTGAAAACCCGATAATAGAAAACGGAATCCGCATTTGGAAACAAATAAAGAAAACATTAAAATTAAAATCTATACATTTAGGTCTTACCATTGCCAATAATTTTACGTTTAAACCTTCAACGATGGATAAGGCTTTTTTACAATGGAAAAATAAAGGAATTGTAAACATAGGGGATCTTTATAAGGAAAGCTCTTTTCTTTCATTTCAAGAGTTACAACAAACTTATGGACTACAAAATAATGAATATTTTAGATATTTACAAATCAGAAACTATATCTCTGCAAATACACAAGAACTTAGAAATAGAAAGACTGAAATTTTAGATGAATCCTTGAATAAACATCCAAATACAGAAAAAATGATATCATAGATTTATAATATTTTATTGGAAAGTGATATCCCATCAACGGAAACACATAGACAGATTTGGGAAAATGAATTAGGTCAAATAATAAGCTCAGAAATATGGGACGAAAGCTTACAACACATACATCATTGTTCGTTAAATGCTAAACATGTTCTTATACAGTTTACAATTCTACATAGACTACATATTCCAAATCTAAATTACATAATATATTTTCCAAAATTATCGCCTATATGTGATAAATGTCAAATCTCAGAAGCAAATTTGTCACATTCATTCACTAATTGTATAAAGATTGTAGAGTATTGGAACGAAATATTTAAGATAATTTCGAATGTTATTAATATTACTATGATTTCTGATCCAAAGTTAATAATACTTGGAATACTTGAAACGGACCAACTAATTACAATGAACCAAAGAATTTTTATCGACTATTGTCTAATAATTGGGAAAAAATTAATACTAAAATTTTGGAAAGGCCCTGCATCCCCAACAATTAAAATGTGGAATACAGAAATGTCGGAGACACTTCATTTGGAGAGATTGAGGGCTTGTCCTTATGGATAGGTTAGATCTCTTCAGAGAGATTTGGTCTCCATATATTAAATATTTACAGGGTCATAACGGTTCGGCGCGAAGACTTGACTGAGGCCTGAATATCTGAATGGATGAAGAAACATATATAATAAATCATGAATATATCTCCAAGGACGAATTAATGAATAATATTTCAATCTCCATCAAACTTTCAACACTCTCTTTTCTATTTTCTATTCTTTATTTTTTCTATCCTTAATTAGAAAAAAAAGTATAGAAACACATTATATTAAATTTTTAATATTAATGCGAATATAGATATCATTACTTGTATGAAAATATTATTGATGTCCTGTATTTTTTAATTACATAAAAATTGTGTAGTTTCAACTATATAATAATTTAGAAATATAAAGTCAATAATAATACAAACACTCTTATTATTATGAAAATATAATGAATATTATAGAAGTTTGGTTAATATTGTGTATTATACAATTATAACATGGGGGACGTATTTTGAAATCAGAGGAAATATGGATATTATGAGTAGTATGAGTATATTGCTAATACTAGGAAGATACTATACACACTCCCAATTATACAAAATAATTAACCTTGATATGTATAATTGATAATATTATAAATAATATAATCAGTATCAATTTATCATTAATATTATATAGTTTTTATCGTTGTATAAGAGTGTATTTTGTAATTACTTTGTTTCTATAATAAAAAAATTTAAAAAAAAAAAAAAAAAAAAAGGATATTCCCTAGGACATTGAGGGAAGTTAGTGTAGAAATAGCAGGAGCTATGACAGAAATATTTCAAATGTCATTAGAAACGGGAATAGTGCCGGAGGATTGGCGTACTGCGCATGTTGTTCCATTGTTTAAAAAGGGTTCAAAGAATAAACCTAGCAATTATAGACCTATTAGTTTGACGTCAGTGGTGGGCAAATTAATGGAAAGGATACTTAGAGATAATATATATAAGCATCTGGATAAACAGGGTCTGATCAGGAACAGTCAACATGGATTTGTGCCTGGAAGGTCATGTTTGACAAACCTTCTTGAATTTTTTGAAGCGGTAACTAGGGAAATTGATGAGTGTAAAGCAGTGGATGTTGTCTATATGGATTTCAGTAAGGCCTTTGACAAGGTTCCCCATGGAAGGTTGGTTAAGAAGGTTCAATCTTTGGGTGTTAATGGCGGAGTAGCAAGATGGATTCAACAGTGGCTGAATGGGAGATGTCAGAGAGTAATGGTGGATGGCTGTTTTGTCAGGTTGGAAGCCGGTGACCAGTGGGGTGCCTCAGGGATCTGTGTTGGGTCCACTGTTGTTTGTCATGTACATCAATGATTGGATGATGGGGTGGAAAATTGGATAAGTAAGTATGCAGATGATACTAAGATAGGTGGTGTTGTGGATAATGAAGTAGATTTTCAAAGTCTACAGAGAGATTTGGGCCATTTGGAAAAGTGGGCTGAAAGATGGCAGATGGAGTTTAATGCTGATAAGTGTGAAGTGCTACATCTTGGCAGGACAAATCAAAATAGGACGTACATGGTAAATGGTAGGGAATTGAGGAATGCTGTGGAACAGAGGGATCTAGGAATAACTGTGCATAGTTCCCTGAAGGTGGTATCGCATGTAGATAGGGTGGTAAAGAAAGCCTTTGGTGTGCTGGCCTTTATAAATCAGAGCATTGAATATAGGAGGAGGGAAGTAATGTTAAAATTGTACAAGGCATTGGTAAGACCCAATTCTGGAGTATGGTGTACAATTTTGGTCGCCTAGTTATAGGAGGGATGTCAACAAAATAGAGAGAGTACAGAGGAGATTTACTAGAATGTTGCCAGGGTTCCAGCAACTATGTTACAGAGAAAGGTTGAACAAGTTAGGTCTTTATTCTTTGGAGCGCAGAAAGTTAAGGGGGGACTTGATTGAGGTCTTTAAAATGATGAAAGGGATAGACAGAGTTGACGTGGATACGTTTTTCCCCATTGAGGGTAGGGAAGATTCAAACAAGAGGGCATGACATGAGAATTAAGGGACAGAGGTTTCGGGGTAACGTGAGGGGGAACTTCTTTACTCAGAGGGTGGTGGCTGTGTGGAATGAGCTTCCAGCAGAAGTGGTGGAGGCAGGATCGATTTTAACATTTAAGAGTAAAGTGGATAGGTATATGGACGTGAAGGGAATGGAGGGGTATGGTCTGAGTGCAGGTAGATGGGACTAGGGGAAGACAAATGGTCGGCATGGACTGGAAGGGCCGAGAGGGCCTGTTTCCATGCTGTAATTGTTATATGGTTATATGGTTAATAACAACAAATCAAATATTTTTTATTGATTACAGTTTAATAATTGGGAAAAAGTTATTATTGAAATTCTGGAAAGGTCCTACATCCCCCACAATCAAAATGTGGATTACAGGAATGTCGGAGACACTTCATCTGGAAAGATTAAGGCTTGTCCTACTGGACAAATTGGATCTTTTCAGAGGAATATGGTCTCCATTTATTGAATATCTAAAGGGTCAAAATGGCTCGGTACGAGAGCCTGACTGACGCCTGAATAATGGAATAGATGAAGAATCACGTATAATAAATCATGGATATAGCTCCAATGATGGATAACTTTTTTAATACTCCATTCATTTCTTTATTTTTGATTTCCTACTCTTACTTTATTTTTCTCTATCTTTTCTTACCTGCAAAAAAAAGTATAGAAATATATAAGACATAATTGTTAATATTAATAATATTACGAATGTATGTGAGAAGTATATTCTATTAATATGTACTTACGTCTAATAAAAATATTTAACATAAAAGATCCCCTCTCATCCTTCTAAATTCCAGAGTATACAAGCCCAGCCGCACCATTCTATCGACATATGACAGTCCCACCATCCCGGGAATTAACCCGGTGAACCTACGCTGCACTCCCTCAATAGCAAGAAAGTCCTTCCTCAAATCTGGAGACAAAAACTGAACACAATATTCCAGTTGTGATCTCACTAGGGCCCTGTACAGCTGCAGAAGTTGCTCCTATACTAAACTCCTCTTGTTATGAAGGCCAACATGCCATTCTCTTTCTTCACTGCCTGCTGTACCTGCATGCTTACTTTCAGTGACTGATGAACAAAGACCCCCAGATCCCGTTGTACTTCCTCTTTTCCCAACTTGACACCATTTAGATAAATAATCTGCCTTCCTGTTTTTGCCATCAAATTGAATAACCTCACATTTATCCACATTAAACTGCATCTGCCATGCATCTGCCCACTCACCCAACATGTCCAAGTCACCCTGCATCCTCATTGCATCCTCTACACAGTTCACACCAAAGATACTAGAAGAGCAAGATAGACCACTCCTCCGAAATCCAATGGACTGACGTGTAGTACGTAACGGAACGTCACGGCCGCCATTTTGGCGGATGCCTCCCGCTGTGTAATCCGCTCCATAGCTACAGAGCAGTTGCAAGCAACGATTATAGAGGAGCAAGATGCATTAGAATGTTATTAGATTTATTTGTAATAGATCTTTACTTACCTCTCGATCTCGATCTCTTTCTCTCTCCCCCTCCCCTATCTTCTCTATCTCTCTCTCCACTCTCTTCTCTCGATCTCTTTCTATCCCCTATCGATCTCTCTCTTTCCCCTCTCGATCTCTCTCTTTCCCTTCTCGATCTCTCTCCCCTCTCGATCTCTCTCTCTCCCCTCTCGATCTCTCTCTCTCCCCTCTCGATCTCTCTCTCTCCCCTCTCTTCTCTTGATATCTCTCTCCCCCCTTCCCTCTCTCCCTCCCTTCCCTCCCTCCCTTCTCTCCCTCTCTACCCTTCTCTCCCTCTCTCCCTCCCTCCCTCCCCTCTCTCCCTCCTTCCCGTCCCCCTCTCTCTCTTTCCCTTCTCTCTCTCTCTCCCTCCTTCCCTCTCTCTTTCCCAACTTCCCTCTCTCTCCCTCTCTCCCTCCCTTTTCCCCCTGTTCCCCCATTTCCTTCCCATCTTTCCTCCCCAGCCCCACCTTTGCGTTGTTTCCCTTGCATTGTATTGAGCAGCTTCCCTTGTATTGCTTTCACACACACTGCACAAAACTACAGGCACACAAAAACACACATTCATATAAATATATGGTGGGACAGGCCCTTGAGAGATAAATACATTTCCTTTTCATGGATCAGAAGAAACTTTGATTTAAAGCGTCACTATTGCTCTCTATCTTATTTGTCAGATGATGTACATAAACCATATATGCATTCTTACATATGCATATACATACATACATACATACATACATACATACATACATAGGCATACATCTATATATATATACACACACATATACACATATATATATACATATATATAAACACATATATATATACACACACACACACACACACACACACACATATACATACATATATACACATACATATACATGCAGATATACACATACATATATACATATGATCATTTTCCAATGTTCAATAGATTTAGGATCAGTTCCTGTGGATTGGAGGATAGCTAATGTTATCCCACTTTTCCAGAATCCAGAACCAGGGGCCATTCCTGCCCATTAGGTTCCCATTGTGATGAAGAACACACAGGCATGGAAAGTGGAAAAAGGATTTATTAAAGTTTAAAATGTGAATAACTCTTAAAATATAAGAACAATTTAAATGTCAAAGATGAGAATTATTAAGTTATTTCTTGTTGTGTCTCTTGTTGCTGCCCACAGCGTCTTTATGTCGCTTTGCCGCGGTCAAATTTTAACCAAGATAATCTGATAATATATCTCAGAAGTCATCATTCAACGAAGTACGCTTTTATATAAGCACGCATATATACACACACACACAGACTCGCACACACACATACTCACACCCACTGACTCTCACACACACACAGACTCACTCAAGCGTTTAAGGCCTCCTGTAGAGGCTGCTGCTGCTGAAGCAAAAGTCCCGTTTATATCAATGGGTCAATGGTTGAAAGGGTCAAGAGCTTCAAATTCGTGGGCATGCACATCTCTGAAGATCTTTCCTGGTCCGAGAACACGGATGCAAATATTAAGAAAGCACATCAACGCCTCTACTCCCTGATAAGATTATGGAGAGTCGGTTTGTCAAGGAGGACTCTAACTTCTACAGGTGCACAGTAGAGAGCTTGCTGACCGGTTGCATCGTGGCTTGGTTCGGTAACTTGAGCACCCAGAAGAGGAAAAGACTACAAAAAGTAGTTAACGCTGCCCAGTCCATCATCGGCTCTGACCTTCCTTCCATCGAGGGGACCTATCGCAGTCGCTGCCTCGAAAAGGCTGGCAGTATAATCAAGGACCCACACCATCCTGGCCACACACTCATCTCCCTGCTACCTTCAGGTAGAAGGTACAGGAGCCTGAAGACTGCAACGACCAGGTACGGGAATAGCAACACCCCAATAGCCATCAGGCTATTAAACATGGCTCGGACCAAACTCTGAACATTAATAGCCCATTATCTGTTATTTGTACTTTGTCAATTTATTTATTCATGTGTGTATATATTTATATAATGGTATATGGACACACTGATCTGTTCTGTAGTCAATGCCTACTATGTTCTGTTGTGCTGAAACAAAGTCAAGAATGTCATTGTACCATCAGGGACACATGACAATAAACTCACTTGGATTTGATCGTGAATAGTATTACTTCAAATAAATACATTTTGAAAATTATGCACTTTACTTATGTTCCACTTTTTGAAGTTTTTTACATTTCCTTTTAACACTCATGTTATGCATTTTTCTATTCTTGAATCTGAGTCCATAGTGTATGTGGATACTCACAAAGATTGCTACAATTCTAACCTTGACTCTATTGCAGCACAAGTTCATGTCTTTGTATTGCTGTGTGTTATGTATTGCTGTGTTTATTAGATGGGAAAGATAGAAGAGCTTATTAAAATCTTCTTACAAAGACCATTAAGTAATTTCTTTCTATCCTCTTTTGGACCTAAGGCATAGCAGGGCTGCCTGCCAACTCTCACACAGAGGGAAGGGAGGGAGAGAGGGACGGAGGGGGAGAGAGAGGGAAGGAGGGAGAGAGAGAGGGAAGGAGAGAGAGAGAGAGAGAGAGAGAGAGGGGAGGGAGGGAGGGAGGGAGAGAGGAGAGAGAGAAGAGAGGGGAGAGAGGGGAGGGAGAGAGGGAACGGAGGGGGATCGAGAGAAGAGAGGGGAGAGAGAGAAATCGAGAGGGGAGAGAGATCGTGATAAGAGAGAGATCAATAGGAGAGGGGAGAGAGAGAGAGAGAGGTCAAGAGGGGAGAGAGATCGAGAGAAGAGAGGGGATAGAGAGAGATCGACAGGGGAGAGAAAGAGATCGAGAGGGGAGAGAGAGAGATCGAGAGGGGAGAGAGAGAGATCGAGGGGTAGAGAGAGAGGTCGAGAGGAGAGAGAGAGATCGAGAGAAGAGAGGGGAGAGAGAGCGATCGAGAGGGGAGAGAGAGATGGAGAAGAGAGGGAGATCAAGAGAAGAGAGGCGAGAGAGAGCGATCGAGAGAAGAGAGGGGAGAGAGAGATAGAGAGGGATCGATAGAAGAGGGGAGTTAGAGATAGAGAGAGCGAGATAGAGATAGAGGGGAGAGAGAGATAGAGAGAGCAAGATAGAGAGAGCGAGATAGAGAGAAGAGAGGGGAGAGAGAGATAGAGAGAGCGAGATAGAGAGAAGAGAGGGGATAGAGAGGGATCGAAAGGGGAGTTTTAGAGAGAAGAGAGGGGGGGAGAGAGAGATTGAGATCGAGAGATAAGTAAAGATCTATTACAAATAAATATAATAACTTTCGAATCCATCTTGCTCCTCTATAATCTTTGCTTGCAACTGCTCTGTAGCTTTGGAGTGGATTACACAGAGGGAGATCAAGAGACAAAGATTATAGAGGAGCCTAGTTTCCCAATGATGTAGATGCCATAGTCGACGCCATCTTTGGTCGAGGCAGTCCGCTAACATGGCGTCGACAATCACACATGTAATACTACGTCTTTTTCGCTGAGTGTCGCATCTTGCTCCTCTATAATCTTTGGTTCACACAGCCACCCATCTTTGTGTTATCTGCACATTTGCTAAATGTCTATGGCAGTTCAAGAGGTGGTCCGTAGAGTTCTGTTACTGAGGTGGGACGAGGTAGGAAATTAGCTATTTCTGAACCTGGTGGTGTGGGACTTTCTGACTGATGTGCAGAAAAATGTTGCAGGGCAGAAGATCAGCCTTGACTGATGAAGGTGAGGCAGGGTCTTTGGGCTGGATGTTTGACTTGCTTTTATTTCATTTGCTCTTCAGGTAAATTGAAGCATAAAATGCAACAGAATGAAAATCCCAAATCTGCAAATGCTGAAATCTCTCAACAGGTCAAGCAGCTCATCTGGAAAGAAAAATAGTTACGGTATCAAAAAATATTTAAGGACCATTCATCGGAATCTCGCTTTTCAGTTAGATTCCAAACGATCAGTCCTTCTCCATCTCCATCTCCATCTCAATGAATTCCAACCTCTTCTTGCTTCACCTCCACTTCTGTGCCCAGGTTTTCTCAACCCAGACTGCTTACACTTTCCCTCATCTCCAGAACTCCCAATCCATCAAGACACCGCCCTCTGGCCTCTTAGCCTCTCAAGCTATTTGTAGAAAAATCAACATAATGGGACATTGGCTGCTGTGAGCTTTCCACTTCCTTCACTCGTTTTAACTCAACCTTGTTCCGATGAAACGTTGCAGACATGAATTCTTAACTAAAAACAAAATGCCGGAAGAATTCAGCAGGTCAAGCAGCATCTGAGGAGGCAAAAGATGTATGTCGATGTTTTAGGTTGAGACTCTGCAACAGGATCGTTAACTATTTCTCTTTCCACAGATGCTGTCTGACTTGCTGGTTCTTTCCCGCATTTTCTGTTTTTCCGGTGGTACAGCAGTAGAGTTGTTGCCATACTGCGAACGAGACCTCGTTTCGATCCTAACTACTGTTGTACGTTCTCCTCGTGACTGAGTGGGTCTTCCCTGGGAGCTCTGGTTTCCTCCCACACTCCAAACACGTGCAGGTTTGTAGGTTAATTTGGCTTTGGTTAAAAATTGTAAATTGGCCATAGTATGTAGTGTAAGGGGATTGCAGAAACAGGCCCTTTGGCCCACCGAGTCTGCACCGTCCAACGATCCCCGCGCACTAGCACTGTCCTACACACACTAGGGACAATTGGCATTTAGACCAAGCTAATTAACTTACAAACCTATACGTCTTTGGAGTTTGGGAGAAACAAAGATCTCGGAGAAAATCCACGCAGGTCACGGGGAGAACATACAAACTCCATGCAGACAGCACCTGTGGTCAGGATTGAACCCGGTCTCTAGCGCTGTAAGCCAGTAGCTCTATCGCTACGCTGCCACGCCACCTCAACTATACGGAGTTTGTACATTCTCCCCGTAAACGCATGGCTTTTCTCCGGGTGCTTCAGGTTTCTTCCCATACTCCTAAGAAGTACAGGTTTGTTGGTGAATTGGCTACGCTAAAAAAACATGTAAATTGTCCCTTGTGTGTAGGATAGTACTTTTGTGCAGGGACCGACCGCTGGTTGACGCGGACCCGGTGGGCCAAAGAGCCTGTTTCCACGCTGGAATATTTAAACTAAAGTAACCTAAATTAAAATCCTCCAAATCTTTTCCCTGTTCTTTTTCCAGGCACCAGTCACGAGAAAGGTTCTTCTCCCAACAGGAGCAGTTCTGACATTCTGTGCAGTGAGAGCGCTTTAATAAACTGAGAATTAGGAATAGCCGTGTGATCGATGTGAGCGACCTGGAACTCATTCCTCGGCATCACGGAGATTTATTAACATTCTGCCAGATGAAGGAAGATAAATTAGCCTATCATCTATTTACAACAGAAAGAACAGATTCAATTTGTTTTGATATATCACCCTTGAGAGGATTAGGTCAACACAAAGTGATTTATAATCAATCTTTAAAAAGTGTAGTCACCACTGCAGCATAGAGAAGCATGGCTAGGGTTTATATGCAACAACAACCAATGGGATTTGAACTCATGTCACTAGCCTGGCAATCAGATGTTGATTCATGGCCAGAAAATTATTATTTTTAACGTGGGCTCATGGAATAAATCCTTGGCCACACACTGGGGAGATTGGCACCTCATCAAGATCGTGCCCTGAGTTTAACAACTCAAATAAGGCGGGCTCTGTCTCTCAGTGTGGCACTCGCTCAGTACTGGACAGCACCAGCAATTTGCTCATTTCCCTGCAGTAACTCAAAGGCCCACCAGGGAGCGTGCTCTCCAAAATGCTGCTACGTGGATCACTTGCTGCTCTTCCCACAACAAAACAAGCTCAACAATAAGTCAGCATGGCGGTGCAGGCATTAATGCTGCTGACTCACTGCTCCAGCGGCCCAGGCTCAATCTTGACTTTGGGATCTGTTTGTGTGGAGTTTGCAAGTTGTCCTGTGACTGTGAGTGGTCTGGTTTCTTCCCAAAGTCATGCTCATTGTTTAATTGTCCACTGTAAATGGGTGACTTGGGGCAGCCAGTGCTTGGGGCGTCAAGGTGGCGCAGCGGTAGAGTTGCTGCCTTACAGCGTCAAAGTTCGATCCCGACTACGGGCGCTGTCTGTATGGAGTTTGCACTTTTTATCCGTGGGTTTTCTCCAGGTGCTTCGGTTTCCTCCCACACTCTTAAGATGTACAGGTTTGTAAGTTAATTGGCTTTGGTAAAGATAGTAAATTGGCCCTATTGTGTAGGATAGGGCTAGTGTACAGGGATCGCTTGTCGGCATGGACTTGGTGGGCAGACGGGCCTGTTTCTGTGCTCTATCTCTAAATTGTATCTCTAAATACAATCAAATTAGAGTTAATGAGCCTGTGGGTTTGATTTTAAGTTGCAGGATGGATGATTAACAGTCAGCATTGGGCCTGTTTCCATGCTGTATCTCTCTGTGATTCTGGCTGTTGGGAAATATGAAAATAACTGATAGGGTTACTCTACTAGGTTTGGCATAGATCTGATGAACCGATTAGTCACCTTCTTTGTCCAAACAAGTAAGCAGCGTGGGATTCCATATAAATACTTAAAATATATTTGGCTTTAAATATTCCGGTTCTGTTCCAGTCCGAGAAGAATATCCAGTGTCACATTAAAAGGAACCCATTGTTGAGCTCTGCTCTGCTAAAAGGGGCAGCTTTCTCATTGAATGGTGTAGTTAGTGGAACGAACTAACAGAGGAAGCTGTGGAGTGCAATTGCAACTGAAAAGGTGCAGAGGGATAGGGGTCAAACAGAAGCAACTGGGACTATCTCAGAGAGAGATCATGGTTATTATGGACCAATTGGGCCAATATGCCTGTGTCTGTGGTGCAATGAAATCCAACAATTCCTGATAATCAGCCTTCCATTTTGTGTCGGATTTGGCCAGAATCTGTTAAGTCATCCACCTAAACTAAGTCTTGCCTTTTACACAGGTGCTGCATAATCTGTTGAGTATCTTCAGCTTTCCAGCAACTACTGTTCTCTGCCTTAGACAGTTGATACAGGTCATGTTATCTAACTGCCCTCAATCATCTACAAGAACATAAGAAACAAAATCTGGAGTCAACCACACAGCTCCTTGAGCCTGATGCATTATTTAATATGATCACGGCAGATCTAATCTTGGTTGCCACTCTCATTCTCTCTTCATCCTCTGCGATTCCCCTGCAGTTCAAACCACTATTAATCTCTCTGTGGAATAAATTTAGTGTCCTTCCCTCCACAGATCTAAGGGAGAATTCCAATGAGTTGAGACCTTCTGACAAAAGAAATTCGACCCTATTTCTGTCAAATTTATTTTTGTACGATCACTCTCATTTTTCCATATTCCAGTCAGCATTTCCAGCACATTTTTCTTTTGTTTCATTGCCACTTGTTGTCGCACTGCAGTTTGATTGTATCTTTTCAAAATATGCTGCGAAGTATTGCAGATGACCTGAGGTGGTGAAAGTTATGAGTTCCTTCTTCACTTCCCACTGCCCAGTTCTGGCACCTGGACCCTGGTACCGATGCCTTGCACAATCTAATCCGACACAATGTGGCGCCAAGGGTCATATGGCTCAGAAACAGGCTCCTTGGCCCACCATGCCCATACCGATCATCAAGGACACATCTATACTAATCCCATTTACCAGCATCTAGTCCTCAACCATTTATACCTTGACGATTCAAATTCTCATCTGGACATTTAAAATGCAATGAAAATCTCTGCCCCCTCCACCCTATCAGGTTGTGGGTTCCAGATCCCAACCATCCGCAGGTGAAAATGTTCTTCCTTAGATCCCTTCTAAACTTCTTTAATATATCCCCCCCTGGTTTTTAACACCTCTCCCATGAGAAAAGTTTCTCACTATCTACCTTATCCATGCCCCTCATAATTTTGTACACCTCTATCAGATTTCCCCACTCAGCTGCTTCACCCCATGAAAATCTAACCCAGTCTCCTCTGGTGAATCTCCTTTGCATCATCAGATCCTTCCTACAATATGGTAATCAGAACATAGTCATTGAGCCATACAGCATACATCACAACTACGCCAAACTTGTCTATATCAGATCCAACTATTCCCACTCACCCGCACCTGCCAATATTCCTCCAAACCTTTCCTATCTATGTGTCTGCCTAAGTGTCCTTTAAGTGTCCTAATTGTACCTGCCTTCACCATTCCTCTGACAGCTCGTTGTTTGTGAAAAAACTGCCCTCAGGTGCATTTTCCCCTCTCACCTTAAATCTATGCTCGCTAGTTTTAGACTCCCCTCCTTAGGAAAAAGACATTCTCTATTCACCTTATCCATGCTCCTTATGATTGAATAAACCTCTGTAAAGTCACCCTTCATCATCCTGGTCTCGGAGAAAAAAAAACAGACCATCTATTCTCTTCTTACAATTCAAACTATCCAGATTCAATAATATCCTAGTCAATCTTTCCTCTTTCTTTTCCAGTTTAATGATATCCTTCCTTTAGCAGGATGACCAGAATTGTACGTGGTACTCCAAATGTGGTCTCAACAATGTCTTCTACATCTGTAACATGATGTCCCAACTCCTGTACTCAATATCCTGACTGATGAAGGTAAACAGTGGGATAACCAATGTTCTATATACTTGCAAGTTCAGCATTCACGGGTAGCCCAGATATGGCACAATGACATGCAGTGCTAGATGGATGGACAATCCTCCAACGCTCCCAAGAAATGGCCTGGACTGAGATGCCTGGGTTGAATGGCAGGGCAGAGAGGAGTACGGGCCTGTTGGGATCGACACTGTACCTCTGACCTTGACACCCAGCAGGTCAGAATGGCTAACCAGTTTACCTTGTCTCCCCCCCCTCTAGTTCCCCCCCCCCCCCCTCAATGAAAGCCAAATGAGTACATTCAGAGATGTACTGAGGTCAATAGAAGCTCCGTGCATTGAGCAGATAAGTGGCTAGAGAACATTTTCTACACATATGCTGGTAATTAGTGGAGAGTTACCAGGGAAACAACATTTTAATGTTCACAGGATTCAGTCTAAGAAACGCAGGACTGCTTAACTCTCGCATCACCAGAGAGCTCTTCAACTGTCTGGATCTGCAGGTTGTGATGCAAAGCATTTCTCCCACAATGTCTCCCAAATCTCTGCCACCAACAAGAACAAGAGATGTTGGCTGCCGATCAAGGTTAATTGAATGGGATTAGGGCTATTGGCTAGGTGTACTGGTCTGGCAGAGGACACTGATTATTAGACCTTTATTGATGCAGCGTGGAAACAGGCCCTTTGCCCACCGAGTCTGCACCGACCAGTGACCTACACTAACCTACACATCCAAGGGACAATTTTTTAAATATACTTTGGCGGTCGCAAGAATGACAACTAAGTTTTGCAACTTATTTTATTCACAAAATAGCTTCCTAGCTCTCAGGTTCTCACAACACGTCCGGCCCCAACGGTGGTCAGCACTGAACTGCCGCGCGAAAGCAAAACCGCGCGAAAACTAGCAGCCCCTCCCGAGTCATGTGACCGCGGCTTCCGAACGCCGGGTTCGATACCTGCGTGCGCCAGCAGGCGCCGCTACAATACTTTACTGAAGCCAATAAACCTGCAAACCTGTATGTCTTTGTAGCGTGCAAAGAAACCAGAGCACCCAGAACAAAACCCTCACAGTCACAGGAAGAATGAACAAATTCTGCATTGACAGCACTTGTAGTCAGGGTTCACTGCTGCCCAGAAGGCCTAAGAGTTTCTGCCAGGGGACACAGTTTCGAAGTGAAGAGTGAAACAACACCTAACCATGTTTTCCAGCGATGCTGTGTGACCTGTTGAGTTTCTCCAGCACTCTGTATCATTTTGTATAGGAAAGGTGCCATTAAGCTGGAATGAGTGCCGAAAAGATTTACGATCATGACAGGACTCGAGGAGCTGAGTTATTGGGAGAGGTTGGGCAGGTTTGAATTTTATTCCTTGGGGCGTAGGAGACTGAGGGGTGATCTTACAGAAATGTATAAATCATGAGGGTCACAGATAATATAAATGCATGCAATATTTTTCCCAGCATATACGAATACAAGTTACAGGAGTAGAATTAGGCCATTTGGCCCATCAAGTCTACTCCACCATTCAATCATGGCGAATCTCCACCTCCTAATCCCATTTTCCTGTCTTCTCCCCATAACCCTTGACGCCCGTTCTAATCAAGAATTTGCCTATCTCTGCCTTAAAAATATCCACTGACTTGGCCTCCACAGCCCCCTGTGGCATTGAGTTCCACAGATTAACTTCCCTCTGACTAAAGAAGTTCCTCCTCACCTCCTTTCTAAAAGAGCACCATTTAATTCTGAGGCTATGACCTCATATCACAATTTTCATGGCCATCCTGCAACATCCCCAGGACCTTACAACACCAAATCCTCCCACAATCAACCTTTAAATGTCCTTGATACCTGCCATGACTATTTTATTTCGGAGTCACGTGAGTGACTATGTGAATACCCCGTCCAGCACGCATGCGTGACATTAGCGTTCATGCAGTGCACCCATGACGAACGGGAGTTCAAGGCACTCGCGCTACAATTTGAAAATCGGGCGGACAGGTAAGTGTTTTACCGTGACGCCCGTGTGTATTTTCTCTGTGGTCTGCTTTGTGTTCCAGATATAATGAGCAAGACCAGAAGAAAGAAATCTGTAGCTCGCCCCCATTCGTCTCCCGTTGAGGAGCGTTTTTTGGAGGAGGGGGCGAGAGGCGGCAGGATTGACTACCGAGCCGAGCCCAGCACCGCTAGTGCAGCCTGAGCAGCGGGCTGGAGGTACCTGCAGCCAGAACCGGGTGGTAGTATCCGACGATTCGGATGAAGATGCCTCACCGCTCGAGAGCGGCAAAGGCAGCCGCCTAAGCCGCATGGAACGGCTTATGGAGCAATTGCTCCAGCGAGATCTGCTGAGAAAGCAGCAGCAGACTCGCCAAGGGAGCTCAGGCACTCCTGCAGTGCCCTTTACGGCACTGGCCATTGCTTCACCTTCTATTGGCGACCAGGTCTGGGCTGGTCAAGGAGAGGGGTCGCTGGCTGAAGATGTCCAGAGTACGCAGGGTGTACAGGATCAGGAAGAGCTGCTGGGTGCGGTCAACCACTACGTGGCCACTCCACGAGCGGGTCGGCCTTTAGAGCCGACCTGCAGCCAGCATTGACCACCTGTCCTCAAAACGCCTGCAAGAATGGGTGGTCAATGAGGCTCTTGAATTATATTCAGCCCAGAAAATTGTTCATCACTGAATGTACCAGCTGTAAACAGCCAAATTTGGGGACATTTGGGGCAGAATATCAGGAACCTGGAATTGATGCTCCAGAAAACCCTAAAACTCCTGACAGCAGGAATAACTTCATATGCTCGGTCCATAGATGGTGTGGACACCACCACAAATCAGCAAGATACATTAGCTCTACTGTGCACCACTCAATTCGAGATGAACAATTTACGGAAGGAAATCATCAAGCCTGCCCTCAACCCTAAGTTTGCAGGACTTTGCAAAACACCAGGTTCAGAACCTCCAATCCTGCTCTTTGGAAAGTACCTTTCAAAAAAGGTGAAAGACCTGGAGGAAGAGTCCAAGACCTTTGGTCTCATGAGGCCAGGTTTGGGACTGAGCAGACCTAACAGACCCAGGCGGCAGTACCCCACGGCGTCCACCAGTCGCCGACTACCATATGGGACTGGTGAAAGCTCGGGGTCCGCAACCATTCCCCGTAAGCCTTTTTTAGGCCAGGGCCCAGAGTGGACCCCATGGAAAATGCGGCATCCCCAACATCAACATCAACAGCAACATCAACATCAACAGCAGCCCTCTACAGCCCAGCAGACACCTCATCATCCAGCGAAGAGGCAGAAGAAGCACCAGTAACCATGGAGGTAGGTGGGTCTGGTTCCTCTCAGCATATGAGCAGTAGGGGCTCTATACTAACAGGGCGGAGATTGCACTTGTTTTTGGATGCATGGGAGTCTATCACTAATGACAAATATATACTCAGCAGCATTCATGGCTATAAAATTGACTTCCTTCATGAAAACATGCCGCCAGTTCAGCATTTACCCCAAAGGGTATTCACCCTCTCAGTCAAAGAGAAACAAGAGGGGCAAGCTGAACTGATGAGGCTACTAGCAAAAGGTGTCATTGAAAGAACAAAACATGAACCTTTGGAATTTGTGCTAATATTTTCACTAAAACTAAAAAAGATGGTGGATGTCGCATCACCATTGACTTACTTCTTTAAACAAATCTGTTAAGTATATACATTTCAAGATGGAAACTTTTGAAACAGCCAGCCAATTGATTTCTAGAGGGTACTTTCTGGCAAGCATTGATTTAAAAGATGCCTACTACTCAGTACCCATACACAATGTGCATCGTAAATACCTAAAGTTTATCTGGATGAAACAGCTATGGCAATTTAAAGCCTTACCAAATGGGCTAACCTCAGCTCCAAGGTTGTTCACAAAAATCTTAAAACCTGCCTTGGCATTATTGAGGAAACAAAAGCCTATAGTCATGGCATACTTAGACGACATTTTAATGCAAAGGGAAAACCTTGGAGACAGCCATTTCGGCAGTAGCAGCCACCAAACGTTTGTTTGAAACTTTGGGGTTTGTCATACATCCAGATAAATCCAATTTGACGCCATCCACAACCATGGACTGTCTTGGATTTACGATTGACACTATTCGCATGACTGTAACTCTGCCGAAGGGGAAAGCATCAGAGTTGGCACAATCATGCAACAAACTAGTGGTTAATCATCAGCCAACCATACGGCAGGTAGCTAGAGTCATTGGGAAAATGGTAGCAGCCTTTCCAGCTGTACAATTTGGGCACTATCAAAATTTACAAAGATCAAAAGTCCACTTGCTAAAGAAAAACTCAGGTCACTTTGACCGAGTTATGAATTTAACTGCTGAATCCATTCCAGAGTTACAATGGTGGACAAGGAACATTAGGCTTAGCTCCAGTCTCATAATAATCACCAACCCAGTATTAACCATTCAAATGGATGTCAGTGCTTTGGGCTGGAGAGCAACTAACATGCAGTCCAGCACAGGGGGCAGATGGACTAATTTTGAATCATCTTGCCCACAGACATGGGGTATTAACTACTTAGAAATGTTGAGTGCGTTTTATGGTTTAAAAGCATATTCATCTAATACGCATCACGCACATGTCCGGTTGCAATTAGATAATACCACGGTGGTGGCTTATATCAACCACATGGGTGGTGTAAAGTCGATATCATGTGACAATTTGGTCAACCTAATCTGGTAATGGTGTGTCGAAAGACATATTTGGTTTTCAGTAACTTACCTACCAGGTAAGCAAAATACAGTGGCAGACACCAGGTCAGGCAAATTTAACGATAACATCGAATGGATGTTAAATCCCAAAGTATTTGCTGAAATTACAAAGCAATATGGCACACCAGATATCGATCTATTTGCATCTAGGCTGAATCACCACGTACCAATGTATGTCGCTTGGGAACCAGACCCTGAGGCAGCAGCAGTTGATGCATTCACGCTGCATTGGGGAAAAATGTTCTTCTATGCTTTTCCTCCCTTCTGCCTCATCAGTCGAGTATTAAGCAAGATTCAATTGGATTCCGCTTCAGGAATCTTGATAATACCCGACTGGCCTACACAGCTATGGTCCCCAGTGGTCCTCGACATGTCTGTCAAAACACCATTGGAATTCCCCAGCAGTCCAGAATTATTTATCCACCCAGTGTCAGGCATTAGTCATCCGTGCCATGACAGTCAATCTCCTGGCTTGCAGATTCTAAAAAGACCTCTACTGGGCCTGGGACTGTCTGAGGACGCCATCAACATGATGACCGCATCCCACCGGGAGTCCACCAGGAGACAATACCTGACCAACATAAGGAAATGGGAACAGTATTGCTCCAAAACAGGAACTACCTACACAACAGCAACAGCTACCAGTGTTGTGGAGTTCCTGGTTGGATTACAACAGGATGGACACAGCTACAGCGCCGTCAATACAGCCAGGAGTGCGATGTCAGCTTATTTGGTTCCAGCAGCAGGACAACAGGCTTTGGGGTCCCATCCACTGGTGGTCAAACTCATGAGGGGTATTTTTAACACTAATTCTCCAGACCAAGGTACACTCAGATCTGGGATGTCAGCATTGTGCTGACGTACCTTAGGGGATGGCCACCGCCCATGTCACTCACGCTGGAACAACTTACCCTGAAAACCGTCATGCTCATGGCACTAGTGTCAGCACAAAGGGTACAGTCCCTCCACCTTCTGAGGCTGGACAGCATGACAGAGTCATTGGACGGTATAACATTCCATATTCAGGGTCTGGTCAAACAAACTAAACCAGGAACCACACCTCCAGTTATGGAATTCTGGGCATATTCATCTGACCCACGGCTGTGTGCCAAAACCCATCTCGCCATTTACATAGACACAACATACAACTTAAGAGGGAGAGAAAAAGCCTTATGCATAAGCCACAAAAAGCCCATATTCAGATGACGAGTCAAACCATTTCAAGGTGGTTCAAGCAGATGCTTAAGTCCGCGGGAATCAACACTAATGTTTACAAATCTCACTCCACCAGGACTGCATCCACGTCGGCGGCTAGGCGAATGGACGTGCCTATGGACCATATTCTGGCCAGAGCAGGATGGTCCTCGGAAAGAACTTTCCAAAGGTTTTATAATAAGCTGTTGGCGGAACCTGCTCCATTTGCAGACAGAATTTTAGAGTCTGCAGATAATATTTAATTTAAGCCCGGGGGAGCTCTCTGTTTTTTGTTGTTATTAATAAACCTTTTTTGTTCACAAACAGGTTATTGTTGATTGTGGTAACATACTTCCTCCCTCAAAGATCTTCAGACAGTGAGTGAAGCATGAGCTGGTACACGGTTCGGAATCACAGAGCTTTGAAGTCTTCACGTAGTCACTCACATGACTCTGAAATAAAATAGTAAGATTAAATGAGAACTTACCAGTTCGAAGTTTGATCTATATTTTATGAGGAGTTACGATGAGGGATTACGTGCCCTCCACTCCCACCCTCTATTATACAGATCAACTGGTAATTAAGTTCTTATTTTTTCTTTACTATATTTATTTCAATCGTTGTGTTTTTTCTGTGAATCCACACCGATGCTTTGAAGAATGTGCTGGACGGGGCCTTCACGTAATCCCTCATCATAACTCCTTATAAAATACAGATTAAACTTCGAACTGGTAAGTTCTCATTTAATCTTACTATTTCCTTGCATAATGCAAAGACAAAAGCAGCAAATTATAATATAATAATTTTCTTGTGCTACACAATGTCATCTCTGGAGATGAGTCAGAGCAACTTGAGAGCACTTGAATAATCTTCTTCAGATTTCTTTATAAATTGGTATTGGTACTGATATTGATTTCTTATTGGCACATGCAATGAGAGATAGAGCAAAAAATTTGATTTACTTGCTATCCAGGCAAATCATACCATACATGAGTACAACAGATATGACAAAAAATGGAAATAAACAGAGTGCAGAATATAGTGCAACAGAGAAAGTGTGGTTTTTAAAAAAATGCAAGGATCTCAAAAAGGTAGATTGGGAAAGATACACAGAAAGTGCTGGGGTACCTCGCAAGTCTTAGTTTATTTTAGTTTAGCAACACAAGGTGGAAACAGGGCCTTTGGCCCATTGAGTCCGTGCCGGCTAGCGATCACCCGTACAGTAGTTTCTATCCAAGACACTACTGAAGCCAATTAACCAACAAACATGTGTGACTTTGGAATGTTGCAGGAAACCGGAGCACACAGAGAAAATCCACGTGGTCTCAGGGAGAACGTACCATATAGGCAGCACATGTAGTCAAAATCAAACCCGGGTCTCTGGCAGTGTAAGGCAGCAGCTCTACCGTTACGCCACTGTGTCGTCCAAGAGAGACACAAAATGCTGGAGTAACTCTGTTGGTCAGGCAGCATCTCTGGAAAACACGGATAGGTGATTTTTTTTGTGGGACTCTTCTTACAAAATATCTTACTCCTTTTGAACAAGCCAAAAATTCTAGAGGTACTCACACGGCCCGAGGCTTCTGGAGGCTGAAAGAGAGTTTCAAATCGATGATCTTTGATCTGGACTGGGAAAGATGAAGCATTTCTTGGGGAATTATGGAGGCACAGAAAGTGAGGAGAGGAGGAACTGACGGCAGGAAAAAATAAGAGGGGTGTGGAGACAAGGCTAAATGGGAGTGCAATGAGGAAGCAGAGACAGAGGAAGTATAAATGTAGTAACACAATCATAACTAACTGCTGGGAATACCTGCTCTGCTTGCTGATTGTTGAGCACAGAAAATTATAAAATGCTTCCCAGCAAGCCTTTTGCTGGCCTGTGAATCTTATCTCAGGCGAACAATGAATCAAAAGGTTTCACTGCAACTGAGATTTTAACACAAGAGACTGGATATGCTGGAGCAAAAATAATAAACTGCTGGAGGAGCTCAGCAGGTCATGCAGCATCCATGGAGCAGGGGGACAGTCGATGTTTCTGGTCGAGAGTGCAGAGGAGAAATTGTCAGTGTAAAGAAGTGAGAACGAGTGATGATGTTGCTGATGGGTCTCGGTCGTGAAATTATGAGCATCCGTTTGCCTTCACAGATGCTGCTTAACCTGCTGAGATTCTGAACATCCAGATTTAAAAAAAATGCTGCTACTGTCCCGGATGTGGTGGCATTAGGTGAGTTTCTTTACGTGAATGTCATGCAAGGTCAAGGGGCAGAGGGGCTAGGGTGTGGCATGGTGACAGTTGGCAGAGACTTAAGTAGTTCCAGAGATCTGAGTTCAATCCCAACCTTTGGTGCTGTTTGTGTGATATTTTTCATGTTCCTATTGTAACCATGTTAGATTCCTCTGGGTAATATGGTTTCCTTCCACATCCTAAAAACACGCCGGTTGGTACATAACATAACTTCACCACTGTAAATTGCCCAAATGTCAATGTTAATGGTAGAATCTGGGGGGAAGTTGATGGGAATGTGGGAAAATAGAATGGGATTATTTCAAAATGGCTCCTTGATGGTTGGCACTGACTTTGGACTGAAGAGTCTGTAATCCTTTATTAAATAAAATTAAATCCATGAGAAGCTCTGGTTTCTTACCCCAGCATTCCTCTATGCAACTGAATTCTTGATTTTCTGATCCATAGACTGAAATCAGTAAGGATAAGTGACAAAAAATTCTCCACCACCATTCTGAACACCAATGCCCCCACAAGACTGTGTGCTCAGCCCCTTAAAGCCCTGTCCCACTGTACGAGTTCATTCAAGTGCTCTCCCGAGTTTAAAAAAAATTCAAACTCGTGGTAAGCACATAGAATGAACGTAGCGGGTACGCGGAGCTCGGGGACGTCTCTTCGCGGCTCTTAACGCTAACGGCAGGTACTCGGGAAGACTCGTTAATGACAGATAAGCTCGGGAAGACTAGTGAACATTTTTCAACATGTTGAAAAATGTCCACGAGAGCCCCGAGTACTTACGAGCGGCCATTACCGTAAATCTCCGAGTTCGAATCAGGGCAAACTCGGGAGAACTCTTTGAATGAACTCATACAGTGGGACTGGGCTTTTACTATACTCCCTATACACTCAGAACTGTGCAGGCAAGTACCAGCTCTAACTCAGTTTACAAATGTGCAGATGACACCACTGTGGTGGGCCGCATCTCATACAATGATGAGACGGAGTGCAGGAATGTGATAGAGAGCTACAGGAGGTAACATGGTGTCAAGACAGCAATCTCTCAATGTTAGCAAAATGAAAGAGTTGGGCATCGACTTCAGAAAGGGGATTTGTGCACATGCCCCAGTCTATTTCAATGTGCTGACGTGGAAATAGCTGAAAACATCAATTTCTCAGGTGCAAATATCAATTTCTCTGGAATTGTAACACTATATGCTGCATCGTGTATTTTTTCTCTTTTGCACTACTGATGTCTTCATGTCTGGTATGATCTGCATGGACAGCAAGAAAACAAAGTTCTCACTGTATGTCAAGTCTTCTAATGTTTTGTGCAGATTCCCCGCTTGAAAGGGATCTGATTCATCCACCCCGAAATGATGAACTGGATTTCACTCAATGACCAAACACTTCTTTTCCATTTTTTTCCCCCCTTTTTATTTTGGCAGATTCAGCAATTAATTTACAGTTCCACTTGATTTATTGCTTCAGCCATTACTTTGAAGGCACTTGAATGTTGTAGGTCTTAAGGTATTTAACAGTTTAGTCTTTTAGCAGGTGAAAAACCGGCTGCTAATCGGGTTCTGTAGATAATCAGTCCTGCATGCCTTTGCTGGCGATCACGGCAGTTTTTAGGACAGTCTCTTAGATTATACTGTTGAAGTTTTAGCCGCAAGTCAACTTCTCTCGCGGGCCTGTCCGCTTTTCTGTTCACGGTCGGGCTGACTCTGATCCCGACCGGGCTTTCTCTGTTTTCTCCCCCCACCGGGTTGACTGTTCCTGGTTGGGCTGAAGACTCAGCCTCTGTCGGTGGACCTGTCGGTGGCCTTCATGGTACTAGGCCCCCACCCGACGTCTGTGGTTGCAGCTTGGGCTTGGCTGTGGGCTGCACAGCCCTGGATACATTCCAGGTAAGCTGACACCGTGCTTGGTGACCCTTACTGCCCCTGCTTGTTTTCCTAGCTCTTCCCTGAGCTATTGCTTCCCGTTCCTATCTTTTTTTCTTTTTGGCGCCAATTCAAAACCATTTGGCCTGGTGCTGTTCCACTTGTTTCCAAATACTACTTCTATTTTTAACTTTTGTTTTCGATTCTTCTTCCTGGCCTTGTTTTTATCTTCGTTCTTTATCCTCGTCGCCAATTGTTGTGTATTTGGATGCTTTGAACAGTCTTGAATAAAGGCTCGGACACGGGAGGAATCATACAAGTTTTCTGCTCATGCGTACTTGCCACAGACATCACAAGACACCAATTACTTATCCTAATTATCCCATATCTAACACTCCTCCCCCTTTAACTTGGAGGCAGGTAATACCTTTTCTATTACATACACCACACTCCTCCCCTTTTAAGTCCATTTCACCTGTACGGTATATGCTCTTTTCCTACTATTGTGCGCTTGTGATTTTAATTTAGCATTAGTCCTTTCATTACAGCTTGACTTGACACCTCCCACTCGATCTTCCAATGGAACGACTTGGGAGATCGACACTTTAAAGTCAAACTTGGTCTCCTGATGCATTGCTGTCTTGTTCTTCTACTGGAAGTAAGACAACCAGCCGCCTAACATCCCTGTGAACAATCGTGGCTTGGATCCTCTCCTTCCCCTGAGTGGAATGCCTTGCCCTTCCTTTCAAAGCCTTTGTCAGAGGAATGGAGTAACTTGGAAAGATCCGTACATTAACATCTCTCACGATGCCTTTGCGGTCTGGATTTGAGCTGGCGACTCTGCCCAGCTTGAATTGCCCCCTCAGTGCATTTTGGTCACTTAACCAGACAATGTCTCCGGCAGTGACATTTCTCTGAGTGCTGTGCCACTTGCTCCTTATAAACAAGTTAGGACCAGCGAGTTGGCTCCAGCTCTTCCAAAACCTGTTCAACTCTGACTGCATTGTTCTAAGTCTTTTGTAGGAGGAGCTGGAAAAGTCAAAAGTCTTGATGTCTCCGCACTGAGACGCTCGGCCAAGCAGAAGAGTATTTGGTGTGATGTACTGAACGCAGTCTTCCCAGCTTTGTATCCTGGCGTCGATTGGACGTTCATTTGCCAGGTTGGCTGCCATGTAAAGAGCTGTTTGAAACTCACGATAACTGAGTGACGATTCTTTTCCAAAACTTTGGAGCGCTCTCTTCACAACACGCACAGCAGCTTCCGCAGCGCCATTTCCGTGTGGAGAATCAGCAGGATGGATTTTCTACATCCACTCTGTTCCATTTTTAGCTGCGTTCTCCTCCAAAGCTGCTCTGTCCAGGTTGTCCAAAAATCTATATAGTTCCTCTAAGACTGGTTTTGCGCCAATAAAATTGGTGCCTGGATCTGACCAGATCTTCTTGGGGTGCCCACGGATTGCTGTGAATCTTTGATAAGCCATCAGAAACCCTTCACTTGATATGGTGTTGACTAACTCTGTGTGGAAGGCTCTGCTGGCCATGCAGCAGAAGACAACTCCCCAGACTTTGAGTTTTACCCTCTTCTTGACGTCACCGTGTACGTGGTAGGGTCCAAAGAGGTCTACTGTTGTTAACTCAAAAGGAGCAGCAGGTTCAGTTCTTTCAGGCGGCAGATCACTCATTACTTGTTGACATTTCTTTGCCTTTGCTTTCTTGCAGATTATGCAGTGATCAATGACTTTTTGAGCAATTCTCCTTCCTTTTATGACCCAAGCCTTTCTTCTCATTTTAAGCACGGTCCCAGCCACTCCGTCATGACTCTCCCTGTGAGCCTCCCGAGCTAGCAGCATGGACACCCAGGCATCAACGGGCAGGATGGGAACAGCAACTTTATCCTCTTCAAAGCTCTGCACTCTGCCACCACAAACCATCAGCCCAGAATCTTGGTCTTTGTAGGCTACCAGTCGATCTGTTGTGGTGCTTGGCAAAGTCGTGCCCAATTGCACAGCACAAAATATGTCTTTTAGAGCATTTTCTCGTTCTCATACTGTAATGACTCCTGTCAAAGAGATGGCCTCCCACTCTGGATTGTTTAGGGCTTTGTTCTTGCAAAGAAACCTCTTTGCTGCTCTCCAAATCCATGCAACTGTGTTGATCAGTCGAGATAGAATGCTGAACCGCTTGACATCAACAAGGTTCTGAATAGCTGACCCTGCAGGTGGTCTCTTTGGGTTTGTTGGTTCCGGTTCTTGTTTCTCTACTTTGGCTCTTGATAGTGCTGCAACAAAAGCTTTCTTCTGTAACTTGTCGATGTTCTCTCTGGCAGTGGCAGCCAGTTCTTTAGCTGATTTTATTGGCCACTCACTCACAGGCAACACCAGGAACTTCTGCCCATTTTGCCACTCCGAATACTGATCAAGGTCTTGAGGGCTGGCACCTCTGGTGATTACATCAGCCATGTTTTGTGGGCCAGGAATCCACCGCCAGTCCTGAATGTTGGTGCTTGTTTGAATCTCTCCAATCCCATTGGTGAAGAATGTCTGAAATTCGTAGCTTTCTCGCTGTATTGCACCAAGGATTGTTTGGCTATCCACAAGATTATACCACTTCTCCACTTGAATTCGACTGTGTAGCTCGAAATACTTCCTTAAGCTTGAGGCGAGCACTGCTCCGCACGTCTCTGCTTTAACAGCGTCTCCTCTGTGGTCCAAGGGAGTTAACCTGGCCTTGGATTCCACAAATCTGACAATTGGGCCATGGTCTGAATCCCATCTCAGGTACATCAAATGAACCCTTGGGAATCACCTTTTCTGACGGAAGTGAGCACACCTATGGGGCGGTGATGTCCTTTCATTACAGTTTGACTTGACACTGTATATGACAATAATAAACCAATACCAATACCCTGTTTTAAGGAAGAGTCATTGACCTGACACATTCCCAGTTTTTTTCCACTGTTACTATAGTTTCCTAACATTTGTGCACTGCAACTGGCTTTGTTATCTCAAGATTGTTCGAAGAGCCATGTAGTACACATGGACCCCTTGGCCCTCCATTTCAGTGCTGTATTTTTTGCCTACCTACACTCATCCCATTTACCACATTATCCTTCTATGTCTTGCCTATTTCAGTATCTTTCTAATTGCCTCAAACATAGTAATTCTATCTGATTCCACCACCTCCTCTGCCAGTGAGTTCCAGACATCAATCACTTACTGTGTAAAATCATACATTTTAAATCACCTTTAAAACTCTCTCCTTAAATCTACAGCCTCTTGTTTTTGATATTCCCACTGCTACACTATTTATGCCTCTTATAATTTTATATACCTCCTCATTGCATCTCCCTCACTCCAGGGAAAACAAGCCACACTTTTAAAATCTCACCCCATCAATAAAGTCCTCTAAACCAGGCAACATCCTGTATTTACCTTGGGAAGATGACTCTCCATGATGCACAACCATTCTTCAACAGACCAAAGTCCAAATGATGACCGCAGCTTCTTGACGCGGAACTTGTGTAGTCATTTTTATTTGTTGCTGGGATATAGCCGTTGCTGGAAACACCAACATTCACTGCTGCTTCCTAATTTATCCTGAAGAGATTTGGGGTGATCCACTTTCTTGAAGTGGTGTTTCCTGGTGAGGGTACACGCATAGTGCAGTTGGGGGAGGAATTCTAGGATTTAGAAAATAAAAGGGATGGAAATATATGTCAAAGACAGGATGGTGCAGGGTTTGGAGGGGAACCTGCAGGTGGTGGTATTCCCCTGCACCCCTCCTCCTCGACCTTCTTGGTGGCAGAGGTGGCGGGTTTGGGACGTGCTCTCGGAGTAGTCTGGCCGAGTAACTACAGTGTACTTTGTGGATGGTGCACACCACAGCCAAAGTGCGCCATTGGCAGAGAGAATGAACATGTAGTAGCAATGTTACAAAATTATGAGATTTTAAAAATCAAGTCAGCAATTTATCCCATCAGATAAAGCATAAAAAGAAGTTTCATTTGACACCTAATTCACTTTCATATCTTCAGTATTAAAAAAAGTTATGGCCATTTTCATACTCGTAAATTAGCATCTTGTTCCCTATTGCTTTTGCATTGACTTAACACAAAAGCTGTAATCGAGGACAGTCAAAAGCCCATAACTTTCTTAAAAATTAAGAGAACTGAATGACATTTTCAGTTATTATATATTGGAGCATTCTGAAACAAATATAAAACATCTTACTTGGATGATCTGAAATTAAAGCATATAATTAGTTAATTATCTAATTGTAGTCATTTACAAAATTGCCTTATCGATTGTCGATTGCCTTATCCCTGTACAATTGCTTCCAATAAACTAAATTTTAAAAGAAAATTACAAAATTGACCATTGTGAAGGAAATAGTAATAAACACCCAGACTGCCTTGAAAATTCAAAAATGTGATATTCTCAAGATCAGAACTTTAATATTATTGTATTATATGCTGTAAGTCCGTAACAGATAGGTAAATAAATTACAATTTCTAGCAATAGACCAAGTCTTTATGGAGAAGATCAGTTGCTAGCTGGTATATTGGCATATCATAATCAGTAGCATCATCATACTCCTCAGATTGTAACCAATAAGCAACTTTGTACACCTTGTTTTTCCTCAACTTTTCAATTTTGGCATTGTAAACTACAAGTTTTTGCTCTTCAAACCACGCATGGCATGCCTTTCTGCCCACTACTTTCCCATTAAGAATGTCCTGTAGATTCCATCTCTTAAATTATTTTTTAAATAGCCTAAGTATCCAAATAACAAACTAATCCCATTCACAGAAGAATTCACAATATAACATGATTTTTAAATTTCACTGTCATGAATTCATATGCCAGATGGAAGGAATTTGATGTTTAATTCCCATAAATTAATCTAGAAACATCCTCTCAATATAATCAAAATGTTAATTTTTTTACACAATACATGGGACTAGAGCTGATATTTAGTATAAAAATGTTGACTATGGGTAGACAATAACACAAAATATAGACGATTTAGATGCTCTTATGACATGATTGTCCAAAAAAAGAGCATTTAAATCAACTTGCGAGTGGGTTTGGCTGGAACACGATCGATTGGAATGTTGCATTTGCGGTGAATTTGAACCCCATATCGGCAGGAAAAACACTGCCGGTTCATATGGTGCCCAAATCACATTTTCGCAGCGTAAAATTTGATTAAAGCCATTCCAAGAAGCAAGTTTACATGTAAAATACACGTCTTACCCGTTGTTTTGTCCCGTTCATGCGCTCCGTCGCGTTGTAAGCGTTGAGGGTGTTAGAAGTCGCTTTTTATTTTAATCAAGTTATTAAATTGTCTCGCAATTAAAAAAAAAAATCGGGAACGGAAGATTTTTCTTCAGCAGCTAGCAGCCCGAGGAAATCCGCCTCCGACAGGCAGGAGAAAACCGCATTTTAATCCCGTGCCCCCCCCCCCCCCCCCCCATCAAAGGCGCCAAAGTGGCGCACACGGCCAGTGGCAGAACTGCAACGCCGCTGAAGGTAAGTTTTGTAACATCGCTACATGTAGAGTAATGGATAGGGTATCGATCAAAGGATTTATTCCATCTCGTTCTGCAGGATTGCTCAAACCAGTGCGATAAAGGATGAAAGGATGGACTTTCGTTTTATTTGACTTTCTCCCAGAGAAAATGCAGCCTAAACTTCAAAGGCATGACAATGAGGGTTAATGGGATTTCCCTGGATATGGGTCATCCCAGTAGATATCACCCATTGTAAGTGGTTTAGAGTCAACCACTCTCTAGGAGGTGGGGATGTGGGGTGTGTAATCAAAGCCAACTCTCCATCCATAAATCCACTCCCCAAGCCAGTTCTCCGTACGTCCCGATTTTTGTTTACTTCTTTCTTCTTTTCATTCTCAGCGAGTTATCGAACCCTTCAGACCAACATGTCTGTGACCGCCATGAAGCATTCTTCAACACTAATCCTATTTACCAACACTTTTTATAACACCGATGTTACAAAACTTAGTCAGTAGCCCAAGCCTTGCGATTCAAGTGCGTGTCCGGATGCTTCTTAAGTATTGTGAGGGTCTCTGTCTCTCAAGACCAAATCCACCTCATCTACCCAGACAGTGGGTTCTCGATTACAATAACCCTCTTGGGAAAAATTATTCCTCAAATCCCCTCTAAACCTCTTATCTTAAACCTATGCTCTGGTGCATTAAGCACCTCCAAAGCTACACGGCAAAGATTCCTCTCATTGATTTTATCCATACCCCTCATTAATTTGTAAACCTCCATCTGGTCATTTCTCAGCCCCTCTGCTACAGGGAAAACAAGCCAAGTTATCCAGCCTATCCTGAAACATCAACCCTGGAGAGTTACATACATACAAATTAGCAGCAGGAATGAACTACTCAGTCCTCAAACTTTCTTCTTCCTCTTTCTTTATCAGCTTAGCATTTTCCCTCCATTGTTCAACGTCCTGTACCTGACTCATCAACCGCCTCCTTTTCTACCACCTATCTATTTCTTCCACAATCTTTGTCACTATCCTTACCAATATTTTCTAAAGTTTTACAATAACTTCTCTGACTTTTAATTCTGTGCCATGTCTGATGAAGGCTATCATACTATATGCCTTCCTTACCATTCTATTACCATCAGTCAGAGTATTGAGTATAGAAGTTGGGAGGTAATGTTGCAGTTGTATAAGACATTGGTGAGACCGCATTTAGTATATTGTTTTCAGTTCTGAGCACCATGTTATAGGGAAGATATTATCAAGCTTGAAAGGATTCAGAGAAGATTTTACGAGGATGTTGCTAGGACTAGAGCGTGTGAGCAATAGGGAGAGGTTGAGTAGGCTGGGTCTCTATTCCATGGAGCGTAGGAGGATGAGGGGAGATCTTATAGAGGTATACAAAATCATGAGAGGAATAGATCAGGTAGATGTACAGTCCTTTACCCAGAGTAGGGGAATCAAGGACTAGAGGCCATAGGTTCAAGGTGAAGGGGAAAAAATTTAATAGGAATCCGAGGGGTAACTTTTTCACAGAGGGTGGTGGGTGTATGGAACAAGCCGCCAGAGGAGGTAGTTGAGGCTGGGACTATCCCATAATTTAAGAAACAGGTACATGGATAGGACAGGATTGGAGGGTTATGGACCAAGCGCAGGCAAGTGGGACTAGGGTAGCTGGGACATTGTTGGCCGGTGTGGGCGAGGGGCCAAAGGGCCTGTTTCCACACTGTTCTCTGTGACTATGGCTCTATCTTTATGGACATTCTAACGTTCTTCCCACATCCCAGAAGCGGACGGGTCAGTGGGTTAATTGGCCATTGTGAATTTCCTCATATGTGTAAATGAGAAACATGGGGTGAAATCTAGGGTTGATGGAAATAGGGAGAAAAGATCGCCAAGTTGAGATTATTGTCATATGAGCCGGTGAGATACATGTGCAATGAGAATCTTGCTTACAGCAGCATCAAAGGCACTTAGATGACACGGGAAAACGTCAATTATACATAACCTTTACATAAATTATCCATGAATTCTTTAAGGCACTAAAAGAACAAAAAAAAGTGTGCCTAACACAAGTGGGGTGGAAAAAAATGAGTACGTGGGATGGGTTGTTGTGTTCCATTGCTGAGATAGGTTGAGGGTTGTGCAGGGCGGTTCAAAAACCGGATAGCTGTAGGAAAATAGCTATTCTTGAACCTAGTGTTGTGTGAATTCAGGCTTCTGTAACTCTTAACTAATGGTAGCAATGAGCAGAGGGCATGGCCCAGTTGGTGGGGATTCTTGATGATAATGGCACCTTCCTAAGGCAGCACCTCACATAGATTACAGGGAAGAGGGGCAGTAAATGGATTCTGTGAGTCGGCATAGACTCAATGGGCTGAAATAACTTCCAACTGTATCATGTGGAAATATCAAATAATAAATAGCTTCCATCCCTAAACTGCCCACTACTGTAAAATTATCAATACTAACTATTCTAGCTACATGCAATAATACCAAACAAGTAACCCTGATATGGGCCCACACAATGCGAACCCCCAGCATTTCAGCCATTGGCACTTCTCCTTAATTAAGCTGTGCTAGCAGTACCCTTACAGAGAGGGGAACGGTGTTGATATACCTGGCCCATGACCTCTCAGCATCGCAGACACTCATTTGGATGCATTATCAGTTAATCCCATACTTTCCCTTGGTCCTTTAACATTTACAATCCCACAGTGGGTGTGGACTTCAGTCCAATACAAGATTGCCTGCAAAGTACTTGTGGGACTGGCTTTTAAACACATGTGAGGGTAGCAGCACGGAGGGGAATTATAGATTTGATGAAAGTCACACAACACAGCAAGCCTGCTGAAGCTGTTTCCATGGTGACAACATTGCAACGAATGAAGCTTCTTTTAATATTCAGGCTTGGCTTGGAGCTAGCCAGCTGTGCAATATTAATGAAGCCAGAGAAGAATACAGAACACAACTGAGGAGGTCGTTTGGCCCATCCTGCTGCTGCAGGCACTTTGTGAAGACTCTCCAATTTGTTCTATCCCCATATTCTTTGCTCTTTTCACAATTTAACCACATCAAATAATTATCCAGCTCCCTTGACTCCACTTCCCATGCTCTTTCAAGCATGCATTTCACAAATGGGGTGGAAGATCTTCAGGACACCTATTCCTTTATGTCCTCAGTGCCAGTCCCAAACAAACCTGTTTACCCTAAGCACCTGATAGAAGGCTTCAGAACTGGGATAGGGACAGATTCCTCAACTTCGAATCTGTGGAATACTTACCTACTTATGACACAGAGGAAGGCCATTCAGCTGAGCAAGTCTATGCTAGCTCCCAGCAGAGTAACCATTCCTACCCCTTTATTTCTCTGTATCCCACAACTGATCTCTCACAAATGTATACAACCATCCCGATTTTCCTAATACCCAGCAACTCGGGACAATTTACAGCAGCCAATGATACTGGCAAAGCGCACTTGCGATCTGGGAGGAAACAGGAACACCCTGGGAACATCCTGGAGAAAGGACATGCAAACTCCACAAAGCTCCGGAGGTCAGGATTGAACCTGCGCTGGAAAGTTGTTGAGTTCTAGTTTTCATGTTCTAGTGAAAAGCCAATGACCCGAGGATGAAATTTTTTTTGGGGACTGAGATTAATGATTCAAAGCTTGGATGGGACGATGGGTAAAGGAAGTCAGGAGGAACGATGGAGGAAGGTCAAGGGGCCCAATGGCCTCCTCCTGCTTCTAATCACCGCTGGGTCTGAATCCTGGTACCCACTCCCCATCAACACTGGGAGTACCTTCACTGGAAGAACCACATCAATTTGTCCCTACCTTTTCAAGGGCAATTAGGAATGGGCAATAAATGCTGGCCTTGCCAGCAATGCCCAAATCTCAAAAGAAAAGAATTAAAACTATAAATATTCCCATCACATCACAGCCCACCAATTGACCCAACTACTCCTTGCTTTTTCACAACCAGATTAGGAGCAGGATTATGCCACTCAACCATTGGATCCTGCTCCACTTTTCAAGTAGATCTTGGCTGATCTGATATTAACCTCCTGCTGGTCACCAGTAACCTTACAACTGCTTTGCCTACCAGGCATTTATTCACCTCTGCTTTAAAGTATTTTGCTTCCATTTCTCTTCGATGATAATGAAGTACTTTGAAAGATTGGCAATGGTCCTAATCTGTGGCAATCTCTGGACAATATTGGCCTCCTGCAATATGCATTCTGGAAAAATAGATATGCGGAGGATGCCATTTTCCTTGTAAAACACCCAGCTCTGGATCACCTCGATGATAAGAATACTTATGTCAGGATGCTATTCATTGATTACAACCCAATCTTCAACTCCATCATACTGAATATGCTCATCCCTTTCAAGATAGAGCTAGATAGGTATCTTAAAAATAGTGGAGTCAGGGGATATGGGGAGAAGGCAGGAACGGGGTACTGATTGGGGATGATCAGCCATGATCACATTGAATGGCGGTGCTGGGCTCGAAGGGCTGAATGGCCTACTCCTGCACCTATTGTCTATTGTCTATTGTCTATTGTCTAAACTTCTGGACCTTCCTCTTGGGCCTCCATCTGCAACTGGCTTCTAGACCTCCTGACCTTAGAATTAGTCAGCAAGATAAAATGCTTTGTTTTTGACCTAAGGAGGAGAGGAGGTGAACGCAACCCCATCCTCATCAAAGGAGCTGCTGTAAAGATGTCAGTTCAGGTTCAGGTTCATAGGCATCCATATCACCATCAACCCAACCTGACTACTTCACAATGAAACAGTAATCAAAATGTTTTTGCACGTTGGTATATATAGCAGCAAATTAATCTAATCTATTCTTTGGGGAAGAGAGATCCAATGACCCAGGACTATTTCACCTTAACTTTGCCATTTGCCTTTGTGACCATTTTTAAATAGAGACCTAGTTCTAGATTCTCACACGCCTCATCCACTCCACAGGAGCTTCTGTTTTGTCTCATCTCACTCCAACACTACATGCCTCCTCAAGTTTCTAACCATCTTCCCTTTACATTGACATATAACATGTTGAGGAGTGCAATTCTGTATTGCCCATTAGCCTCTCTCTCTGGGACTCGTAGATTATTAGAGTTATACAACATGGAAACTGGTCCCTTGTCCCAACTCATGAATGCGGACCAAGATGCATATCCAAGCCAATCCCATTTGTCTGTGTTTGGCTCATACCCCTCTAAACCTTTGTTATCCACATACCAGTCCAAATGTTATACTTGTGCCTGCTGCCACACCCCCTCTGACAGCTCATTCCATATGCCCAGCTCTTTCTGTGTGTAAAACCTGCCACTCTGATCCCCTTTCAATCATTCCCCTCGCACCTTAAATTAATGCCCTCCATTGAGACTAGAAAGGCTGTGACTATCTATCCTATCTGTGCCTCTCATAATGTGATAAACTTCTGTAATGCTATTACCTCATCTAGTCAAAAAATACTTTTGGTTGTTGCTGTTGTTCATCACCCGTTCTCGAGTAAAACTTTGAGATCTCGTCTTGAGTGTCGCCATGTATACAAAGTTGGCTGATTAGACCAATCAGCTGATTGAGCTGATTAGAGCTCAAAAGTTCAGTCCACACAAATGACAGAGGTGGAGGTTGATTTTGATTTAGTTCTTGATTTTCTAAATTCTCTTTTCCCCTTTCCTCCGTCCATTCTAGCTTCCACATATGAGAGAGCGCTGTTTTTTATATGGGTAAGACAAACTGGACGGTTCAAGGTTTGTTGTTCTCACTAATGTCTGCTGCTGTTGAAATACTGCTGGGATGTTGTAAGAGAGTCTTTGAATCTCTTGTTCTGCCCACCAGCTGACCGTTTGCCCTCAAACAGCTTTCCATAAAGTGGCTGCTTTGATATTCTGTCATCAGGCCTTCTTTTCACATGTCCTACACATGTGGTATGTGTGCCTATAATATTAACACAGGCAAACCATGATGGGTGGAAAAGGGTCCAGAGGAGCTTTACAGAATGTTCCCAGGAATGAGTGGGCGAGCATATGATGAGCGTTTGATGGAGCTTGGCCTCTACATGCTGGATTTTAGAAGGATGAGGGGGCACGTCATTGAAAAATAATGAATTGTGAAAGGCTTGGGGAGAGTGGATGTGGAGAGGATGTTTCCTCTAGTGGTAGAGTCTAGGACTAGAGGTCATAGCCTCAGAATAAAAGGATGTTCTTTTAGGAAAGAGATGAGGAGGAATTTCTTTAGCCAGAGGCTGGTGAATCTGTGGAATTCTTTGCCACAGAAGGCTGTGGAGGCCAAGTCAATTGATTTTTTTTAAGGCAGAGATGGATAGATTCTTGATTAATGCGGGTGTCAGGGTTTATGGGGAGGGCAGGAGAATGGGGTTGAGAGTTACAGATAGATCTGCCATAACTGAATGGTGGAGTAGACTTGATGAGCCTAATAGCCTAATTCTGATCCTATCATTTATGAACTTATTAAAAAGATTAGAAGTTGGATTTGCCATTCAGATTTGGAGCTTTATGCTGCCAGCTCGCTGAGAGTGTGGGTTGCAGTCTGGACTGGAATGTTTGGTCATTCTATGATGTCAAATTGACTGATTCCAGTTGCTGGGTTGGGCTCGATCTCCACCAGAGGTGGCAGGAAGCTCATTGATGAATGCTAGATGTCTGAGCCATTACCAAGAAGCAGGACAATTATATAAGCTATTTAAAGGTGCCTCCTGTGGCCACATCCGCATTGTCAATTAAGGCTGCAACGTGGGAGTGAAAGGCAAGGGAAAATCAATCAGCTCAAGGAATGATTGTTTTTGTCTCTGTCAGGGGTGTGCTTGCTGAATGAATGAATCACTTTCCTTCCCTGGGAGTGAGGTTCTGTTATCACCATGTTACTGGGCAAAAAACCTAGCAGCAAAGAGTCCAATGATTTTTCACTCCTCTATCAGGTCCTCCCTCAAATCTTGAGGGCGTAGGTTTAGGGCAAGGGTAGGAGACTTACACAGAACATAGAACAGTACAGTACAGGGACAGGCCCTTCAGCCCTCTATGTCTGTGCAAAACGTGAAGCCAAGGTAAATTAATCTCATCTGCCTGTGCATGATCCATTCTTTAGACTAAAGTGATACAGTGTGGGAAATTGGTCCTTCGGCCCAACGGGTCCCTGCCGTCCAGCGACCATCCTGTACACTAGCACAATCCTACACACCAGGGACAATTTACAGAAGCCAATTAAACTACAAACCTGTACGTCTTTGGACGGAGGGAGGAAACCGGAGCACCTGGAGCAAACCCATGTGGTCACAGGAAGAAAGAATAAACTTTGTAATCAGGATCAAGGCCTGGTCTCTTGGGCTGAAAGGCAGCAACTCTACCACTATGCCACTGTGCCCCCCCCCCCCCCCCCCCCCCCCCCCCCCCCCCCCCCACCGCTGCGCAACTGTGCCGCACCTACCGCTACGCCACAGTGTCTCTAAATGCCACCATCATATTTACCTCCTGGCTGTGTTCCTTTATCTCCTTTAAACTTTGCCTCTTTCACCTTAATATTATGGGGCGACACAGTGGCACAGACTGGGGTTCGATCCTGACCTTGGGTGCCGGCTCCCTACCCTATCTATGCTTCTCATAATTTTATATACTTCTATTAAATCTCACCTCAATCTCTGACATTACAGAGAAAACAGTCCACGTTTGTCCAACCTCTCCTTATAAGTAATGCATGGCTTTGGAATGTGGGAGTATACCGGAGCATCCAGAGAAAACCCATGTTGTCACAGGGAGAATGTACAAACTCCATATTGACAGCACCCGAGGTCCAGATTGAACCCAGGGCTCTGGCTCTATAAGGCAGCAACTCTGCCATTACCACTGCGCCCCTTTAAACATCAAACCTGATCTTCTGTCGTGTGACCCAGGTCCTTTAGTTTACGAACCAACTTTATATCAGGTTTGAGATCAGTCCAGTTCACCTTGAGGAGCCAGTCCCATCAGTCTGTCACTCCACATTTTGTCAGTCCAACTGGAAGTGCAGGTCCATCTATCAGAATATGTACTGTATCTGTCTCTCCCACTCAAGTACCCCTACCTACCTGTCTCCATTCTTTGAACCATTATGCTGGAGACTGAAGAATTCCTGTAGAGTTCAGTGACTTGCAGAGACATGGAGTCATAGTTATACAGCACGGTAACCGGTCCTTCAGCCCAACTCATCCATGCCTGACCAAGATGTCCAAAGACGGAATGTGGGGTGACTGGCTTTGTTCATCCTCAACAAGAACATGTGTAGCCTCTCATACCTGTCCCCTACATGGTTGTTCTGAGCATGGTCTCAATGCCCCACTGAGTTCCTGCATCGGTGGAAAAACAACGCACTAAGTCATATTTGCAACAAAAGCATATCATTACAATGGTCTGGAAAACTCTTTACAAGGTCACCATTTTTGCCATTGCTGCACTCCCGTTAAAATGTACATTTGGTGCGTGGTTCTCTGTCATTCAAACCCTAGATAAACATTCTGGCGAAAACAATCTTCAAATTAATCTTGAGCCCACTGTATTTAAGGCAGGCAACGCTATCCAGAAATGTGCAACCAGTACATATTGTACCTAGGCTAAATTATAGCGCAACAGATGTTCTACTGCAATTAATTATGCGGCATAAACATGCAGTCGGCCATGAAGTGGTTTTCAGCAAAGTTACTCAGAATCTGGCATCTATTTATGATAGCTGGAATAAATCAGAATATTTTGGAAACACTCGACAGAGTCATAGAGGTACAGAATATTGCATGGAGTCAGACTATTCAGCCAACCTTGTCTATGCCCACTAAGTTGTTTTACAGGGGCTTATTCCATTTGCTTGCATTTGGCCCAAATATCTCTGAAACCTTTCTATCCATATATCTGTCCAAACGTCTTTTGAAAATCCTTATTGTATCTGCTTCAATAGCTTCCTCTGGTAGCTCATTCCAGAATGAAAATACACTCTGAGTGAAAAAGTAGCTCTTGACGTTGTCTCGAATCTCTCACCTCTCACCTTAAGCCTGTGCCCTCTCGTTTTGGTATCCTCTGTACTGGATAACAGATTGTGACCGTGGGCTGGTCAGGCTCTTGGGTGTGGAAAGAGAAACAAACGTAACATTTCAGATCAAAGACACCTGCTGATCGAGGATTGTTGAAGGCTCTTTTCAGTTCAGTTTAGAGTTTAGTTTAGAGGTGCGGTCTAGAAACCGGCCCTTTGGCCACCAAGTCCACACGACTCCCTATTATCCGTTCACTGTAGTTATACGTTATCCCATCTTTATTCATTAGGTGCAATTTTACAATGCCAATTAACCTACAAGCACACATCTTTGGGAGGTGAAAGGAAACCAAGCACCTGGAGGAAGCCCATGTGGTCACAGTGAGAAGGTGCAACTCCACACAGACAGCACCCGTAGTCAGGAACAAAATTGGGGCTCTGGCACTGTCTGGGCAGCGACTCTACCAGCTGTAACACTGTGCTGCCCATCCTATTAACTCTGGAGTCATAGAGCTACATGGAACAGAAACAATTCAGCCCAAGTTGAATTTAGAATAGAAGTTGGGAGGTCATGTTGCAGTTGTATACGGTGAGGCCACATTTAGAGTATTGTGGTCAGTTCTGGGCACCGTGTTATAGGAAAGATGTTGTGAAGCTGGAAAAGGTACATAGAATATTTACAAGGATATTGCCAGGACTAGAAGGTCAGAGCTATATAGAGAAGTTGAGTCCTCTATTCCTTCGAACGCATGAGGATGAGGGGTGATCTTATAGAAGTGTATAAAATTTTGGGAGTAATAAATTGGGTAGATAGTCTCTTGCCCAGAGTAGGTGAATCGAAGACCAGAGGACATAGGTTTAAGGTGAAGGGGAAAAGATTTAATAGGAATCCGAGGGTTAAGTTTTTCGCACAATGGGTGGTGGGTGTATGGAGCAAGCTACCAGAGGAGGTAGTTGAGGCAGGGACAATCCCAACATTTAAGAAGCAGTTAGACAGGACAGGTTTGGAGGGATATGGACCAAATGCTGGCAGGTTGGACTAGTGTAGATGGGACATGTTGTCCGATGTGGGCAAGTTGGGCTGAAGGGCCTGTTTCCACACTATATCACTCCACCAATTTACACTAATCCTGCACTAATCCACTTTTATTCTCTCCACATTGCAGTAACACCCCCCAGATTCTACAACCCACCTACACACTGTGGGTAGTTTAGAGCTGCCAATTAGCCTACTAGCCTGCATTCTTTGGGATGTGGGGGGAAACCGGAGCTCCTGGGGGAAACCTACATGGTCACTCGGAGAATATAGAAACATAGAAAATAGTTGCAGGATGAAGCCATTCGGCCCTTCGAGCCAGCACCGCAATATGCAAACTTGACACACTGATAGTATTGGAGTCTGTAGCGAACCCATGTCACTAGCGCTGTTAGGCAGCAGCTGTATCAGCTGCCCCACTGTGACACCCTTACAACTGTGTTTCACTCTCCCCAGACAATGCCTGATCTTTTTCCAGCATTCTCTCTTTTGATTCCAGTTGTCCAACAATTGCTTTTTATTTAATTTTCATGAACAATAAGTAGGGTCCTTTGCCGCCAATAAAATGCGTTTTGAACTGCAATCCTTTCCAAGAGGAGCATTGCAGCCAGTTTAGTCAGAGCAGGCTTCAGAAAGCAGGAGGTGATATTGACCAGGCAGACGTTTTTTAGCTGGTGATGAAGGGTTGAATAGTGGCCAGAACTCGAGGAATAATGCCTCTTCTTTTCTTCACCATATTCCCAGGAAACGTTACCAATTGCCACTGAAAGTTGTCTCATTTCAATGTCTCATATGAAAGATATGTTCCTTCTCATCATTTTTCTGTTAGTAAGCATGGCCATACAGCCAAGGTGACATGATTTAAGGTGATCAGACACAGGTATATTCCTTGTCAGAACCAGGTAACCTCAATATTGTATTATAGCTTGAGCTGCAGAGTTCAGATGCATCTATTCAACATGCGTGAAAAGGAGAGAGTTAGCTGCTTCAAATTCATAAGTTCTAGGAACAGAATTAGGCCATTTGGCCCATCAAGTCTACTGCACCATTCAATCATGGCTGATTTATCTTTCCCGTGCACCCCCATTCTCCTGCCTTCACCCCATAACTCTTGATAACCTTACTAATCAAGAATCTGTCAATCTCATATCCATTTATTTGGCTGCCACCACTCTGACTATTCCTTCTCATCGCCTTTTTAAAGGTACGTCCTTTATTCTGAGGCTGTGGCCTCTGGTCCTCGACTCTCCCATTAGTGGAAACTTCCTCTCCACATTCACTTTATCCAGGCCTTTCACTTTTGTTGTATGTTAACATCTCAGATAACTTGTCCAGGCCCCAGCACATAGATGAAATCACAAAAGCACACTAATGCCTCAACTTTCTGAGAAGTTTAAAAAGGTTCAGCATGTCATCAATTATGAAATTAGGCAAGTCGCCATATACTCCAACAAACGTCAATCGGTGGATTGTTAGAAGTGTCATGACCTTTTATAGCAATTCCATGCACAAGAACTTCAGAGGCTGTGGAGAGCGATGGATTCATAGGCACAGCTATTCCCTCCTTTGAAAGCTTCAAGAAGGCAGCTTCTATCGTCAAAAATCCCAACCATCTGAGCCATGCCATTCTTCTTGCTGCTACTATTGGGCAGGAGGTACAGAAGCCTTAAGTCCCACACACACCAGGTTCAGGAACAGTTACTTTCCTACAACCATCAGCGTCTTGAACCGACCTGAACGATCCTAATCCCATCTCCACCACAGAACATTGCGGACCACCACAGATCTCTTGTGGCACCATGGACTTATTTTCTAATTGTGTTTCGTACTAATGTCTTGTTTTAACATGGTCTTATTCTTTTCACTCTCTTGGTATTTTTTATATATAATTTATGTGTCGGCATGTCCTTTGAGTCAATGTGCATGTCACACTCACCAGCCCATCCTTGTTCCCTTCAATGTATTGCTATCAATAGACAATAGACAATAGACAATAGGTGCAGGAGTAGGCCATTTGGCCCTTTGAACCAGCACCACCTTCAATGTGATCATGGCTGATCATCCACAATCAGTACCCTGCTCCTGCCTTCTCCCCACATTCCTTGACTCCGCTATCTTTAAGAGCTCTATTTAACTCTCTCTTGAAAGCATCCAGAGAACCAGCCTCTATCGCCCTCTGAGGCAGCAAACTCTGAGGCATAAAACCAACATGTAGAGGAACCAACGAGAGAGCAGGCTATTCTAGACTGGGTACTGAGTAATGAGGAAGGGTTAGTTAGCAGTCTTGTTGTGCTTGGCCCATTGGGCAAGAGTGACCATAATATGGTTGAGTTCTTCATTAGGATGGAGAGTGACATTGTTAATTCAGAAACAAGGGTTCTGAACTTAAAAAAAGATAACTTTGAGGGTATGAGACGTGAATTGGCCAAGATAGACTGGCAAGTGATTCTTAAAGGGTTGACGGTGGATATGCAATGGAAGGCATTTAAAGACTGCAAGGATGAACTACAACAATTGTTCATCCCAGTTTGGCAAAATAATAAATCAGGGAAGGTAGTGCATCAAGGGAAATCAGGGATAGTATCTAAACTAAAGATGAAGCATACAAATTAGCCAGAAATAGCAGCCTACCAGAGGACTGGGAGAAATTCAGAGTCCAGCAGAGGAGGACAAAAGTGCTTAATTAGGAAAGGGAAAATAGATTATGAAAGAAAACTGGCAGCGAACAAAAAACAGACTGCAAAAGTTTTTATAGATATGTGAAGAGAAAAAGGTTAGTTAAAACAAATGTACGTCCATTGCAGTCAGAAACTGGTGAATTGATCAGGGGGAACAAGGACATGGCAGATCAATTGAATAACTACTTTGGTTCTGTCTTCAATAAGGAAGACATAAATAATCTGCCGGAAATAGCAGGGGACCGGGGATCCAATGAGTTAGAGGAACTGAGTGAAATCCAGGTTAGCCGGGAAATCGTGTTAGGTAAATTGAACGGATTAAAGGCCGATAAATCCCCAGGGCCAGATAGGCTACATCCCAGAGTACTTATGGAAGTAGCCCCAGAAATAGTGGATGCATTAGTGAAAATTTTTCAAAACTCTTTAGATTCTGGAGTAGTTCCTGAGGATTGGAGGGTAGCTAATGTAACCCCACTTTTTAAAAAGGGAGGGAGAGAGAAAACGGGGAAATTGCAGACCAGTTAGTCTAACATCGGTAGTGGGGAAAATGCTAGTCAGTTATTAAAGATGGGATAGCAACACGTTTGGAAAGTGGTGAAATCATTGGACAAAGTCAGCATGGATTTTTGAAAGGTAAATCGTGTCTGACGAATCTTATAGAATTTTTTGAGGATGTAACTAGTAGAGTGGATAAGAGAGAACCTGTGCATGTGTTATATCTGGACTTTCAGAAGGTTTTTGACAAGGTCCTACATAAGAGATCAGCATTCAAACTTAAAGCACACGGTATTGTTGATGTGTATAGAGAACTGGCTGGCAGACAGGAACCAAAGAGTAGGAGTAAACGGGTCATTTTCAGAATGGCAGGCAGTGACTAGTGGGGTACCGCAAGGCTCAGTGCTGGGACCCCAGCTATTTACAATATATATTAATGATCTGGATGAGGGAATTGAATGCAACATCTCCAGGTTTGCAGATGACACGAAGCTGGGGGGCAGTGTTAGCTGTGAGGAGGATGCTAGGAGGCTGCAAGGTGACTTGGATAGACTGGGTGAGTGGGCAAATGCATGGCAGATGCAGTATAATGTGGATAAATGTGAGGTTATCCACTTTGGTGGCAAAAACAGGAGGGTAGACTATTATCTGAACCATGGCCGATTAGGAAAAGGGGAGATGCAACGTGACCTGGGTGTCATGGTACACCAGTCATTGAAAGTAGGCATGCAGGTGCAGCAGGCTGTGAAGAAAGCGAATGGCATGTTGGCATTCATAGCAAAAGGATTTGAGTACAAGAGCAGGGAGATTTTACTGCAGGTGTACAGGATCTTGGTGAGGCCACACCTGGAGTATTGCGTACAGTTTTGTCTCCTAATCTGAGGAAATACATTCTTGCCATAGAGGGAGTACAGAGAAGGTTCACCAGAGTGATTCCTGGGATGGCAGGACTTCCATATGAAGAAAGACTGGATAGACTCGGCTTGTACTCGCTGGAATTTAGGAGATTGAGGGGGGATCTTATAGAGACTTACAAAATTCTTAAGGGGTTGGACAGGCTAGATGCAGGAAGATTGTTGCGATGTTGGGGAACTCTAGAACAAGGGGTCACAGTTTAAGGATAAGGGGGAAGTCTTTTAGGACCGAATGAGAAGATCATTTTTCACACAGAGAGTGGAATTCTCTGCCACAGAAGGTAGTTGAGGCCAGTTCATTGGCTATATTTAAGAGGGAGTTAGATGTGGCCCTTGTGGCTAAAGGGATCAGGGGGTATGGAGAGAAGACAGGTACAGGATACTGAGTTGGATGATCAGCCATGATCATATTGAATGATGGTGCAGGCTCGAAGGGCTGAATGGCCTACTCCTGCACCTATTTTCTATAGTTCTATGATTCCACAGACTCACAACTCTCTGTGTGGAAAAGTATTTCCTCATCTACATTCTAAATGGCTTACCCCTTAGTCTTAAACTGTGGCCCCTGGTTCTGGACTCCCCCAACATCGGCAACATGTTTCCTGCCTCTAGCGTGTCCAAATCCTTAATAATCTTACATGTTTCAATAAGATTGCCTCTCATCCTTCTAAATACCGGAGTGTACAAAGTCGAGCTGCTCCATTCTATCAACGTATGACAGTCCCGCCATCCCGGGAATTAACCTTGTGAACCTACGCTGCACTCCTTACAGTTCACCATCTTTCCAAACTCCACAGCCTCACTATTGGAAATGGTGCCACATAAATCCAAGTGTAATTCAGCTACAGAAGGAGCAAGCACAGCACCCTGTGAGAATACACATTGCTCTTCCCAGCCTCACAAAAGCACAGACAACATCCCACAAGTAGACTCCTCATCCCACTAGTCTGAAGAAGGTTCTCGATGAGAAATGTCACCCATTCCTTCTATTCAAAGATGCTGCCTGTCCCGCAGAGTTGCTCCAGCATTTTGTGTCTATCCACGAGTAGACAAGTGGTCCACCTGATCTCCTGTTATCTGGTGAGTAACAGATTGTCAAAGGCCGCAAATGGGCCGCAAAGATGACGCACAAACCTTTTATTCTTGGAAAGAGAAACATAATTAATATTTCAGGAGAAGCCCCATCTGACTGAAAGTTGAAAGTTTAATCGGAGAAAATACACTTTCTCTGTCCATATCAGAACCTGCCAGTTCTGCTCTAAGTCATCCAACTGTAATATTGACTCAGTTTCCTCTCTCCCCTCTCATGACCTGCACATATGTTGTCTCTTTGCAGCTCACTCATACCTTCAATAGATGCCTTCAATAACCAGATACCTTCAATAACAGATTATCACCACAGTAATATGTACTGTAGATACAAGGAACTGCAGGTGCTGGTTTACAGAAAAAAGGACCATATATTCTGCAATAACTCAGCAGGTTAGGCAGCATCACTGGAGAACATGGAGAGGTGACGTTTTGGCAATAACAATATAAATAATTTTTAATTTTACTCATTTCCATTTTCTTAAAAGTGGATTCAAGCTCAGCTGTGGGTTTGAACTGCCCCCCCCAGATTATCAATCTGGGATGATACTGTGCATGATGTCCAATAAATCTATCACAACATGAAGCCAATCCCAGATTTGGTTTCTGAGTAGCTGCACAAAGTTTTCCTGTTATGAAAATAATGATAAAGACTCTCCATGATTCTTTGATTTTGTTTCTGATTTTAATTCTGATTCTGATCTTGATTCTGCAACTCTGTTTAGACAATAGGTGCAGGAGTAGGCCATTTGACCCTTCGAGCCAGCACCGCCATTCAATGTGATCATGGCTGATCATGCCCAATCAGTACCCCGTTCCTGCCTTCTCGCCATATCCCCTGACTCCGCTATTTTTAAGAGCCCTGTCTAGCTCTCTTTGAAAGCATCCAGAGAACATGCCTCCACCGCCCTCTGAGGCAGAGAATTCCACAGACTCACCACTCTCTGTGAGAAAAAATAATTTCCTCGTCTCTGTTCTAAATGGCTTACTCCTTATTCTTAAGGAGTATATAGAGTCCACGCACCCATGAACTTTTTGAAAACTTTCATCTACCAAACTTGGGCTCTTTATTAAACAAACTATATGCACATGACCCCAGATTTTCCGGTTCCTGGCAATAAAGCCAAAAAGATAGAGTCATAGAATTATATAATAGAATAGAACAAAATAGAGAGAGTACAGAGGAGATTTACTAGAATGTTGCCTGGGATCCAGCAACTATGTTACAGAGAAAGGTTGAACAAGTTAGGTCTTTATTCTTTGGAGCACAGAAGGTTAAGGGGGGACTTGATTGAGGTCTTTAAAATGATGAAAGGGGTAGACAGAGTTGACGTGGATAAGCTTTTCCCATTGAGGGTAGGGAAGATTCAAACAAGAGGGCATGACATGCGAATTAAGGGACAGAAGTTTAGGGGTAACGTGAGGGGGAACTTCTTTACTCAGAGGGTGGTGGCTGTGTGGAATGAGCTTCCAGCAGAAGTGGTGGAGGCAGGATCGATTTTAACATTTAAAAGTAAAGTGGATAGGTATATGGACGTGAAGGGAATGGAGGGGTATGGTCTGAGTGCAGGTAGATGGGACTAGGGGAAAACAAGTGGTCGGCACGGACTGGAAGGGCCGAGAGGGCCTGTTTCCGTGCTGTAATTGTTATATAGTTATATGGTTATATAGCAGGGAAACAGGCCCTTTGGCCCAACTTGATCATGCTGACAAAGATGTCCACCTGAGCTAGTTCCATTTCCCTGCGGTTACCAAATATTGTTTAAATATCATAATTGTATCTTTCTCTACAACTTCCTTTGGCAGCCAGATCCATGTACGCACCACCCTCTGTGGGACTTCACAGATCCCCTTTAAATCTTTTCCTTCTCACTTCAAAACATTTAATTTTAGACTTCCCTATCCTGGGGAAAATATTGTCACCGTTCACCTTATCCATTCCTCTCATAATTTTGTACATTTCTATACGGTCACCCCTCAGCTTCCTAAGGACAATAAAGCCCAGCCTTTCCTTAAAAGTCAGATGCTTACTCCAGTATTGTCCATCCCCTCTACCCAAAGTAATTCCTATGAGAAGCTTATCTGCTCCACACTGAGTAAATGCCTCTTGGCATCACCAAGGTGTGATAATCACCCTGACCAACAGACCTATACACTGTTCTCCCCACCCTGTTCCAGTAACGAGAGCCAGTTGCCATGGACCTCCAGCCTGTGAATCCAGTTCAGTGAGGGCCTGTGCTGCTCACTGCTCCCCTGGAGTTCTGGCTATTCCAGGCTGTGAACTCCATCCCTTGGGGTGAAAGGAGACTCCAAGTTAGACACAACAAGACCCCACAATGAGATCACATCGAGATGATGGGCAGAAGGTGCCCCCTACAAAACAACAACCGTGCAATCTCTCAAACAAATAACAAAGTGCTAGAGGAACTCAGGGGATCGGGAGGAAATGGATAGACAACGTTTCAAGATTTGAATCCTGCTTCAGACTGATGGAGAAAGGGGAAAAACCTGGAAATGAGAGGTGGGGGTGAGGCAAAGTCTATCTAAGTGACAGGGCGTTATGTGTGGTGGGATGTCACTGAAAAATACGTGGAGAAAATATCAAAGGGTCAAGGTTGAAAGGGTGTCAGATAAGGAAAGAAGAGGAGGAGTGAAATGTAAATGGATATGGGTGGAAGGGACAAGTTGGTAGGGGGAAAGGGTGGGAAGAGAAAAAATGGGAAATAAATGAAAAATGGGGTCTTGGTGACAGAGGGTGGAAAGAGGAGGGGAAAGGAACATGGTAATGGGCATAGTGGGAGAAAGGTTTGCACATCAGGGGAGGGGGTGAGAAAGTAGTTGGTCAATGTTTCTGCCAAAGGATTGTAGGCTTGCCAAGCAAAACATGAGGTGCCGTTCCTCCAGATGTTGTGTTGTCTCACTCTGGCAATGTAGGAGGCCCAGGGCAGAAAGGTCAGTATGTGAATGAGAAGAGGAGTTACTGAAAAATGGCTAACAAATGGGAGTTCCAGCAGGCCTTGGTAGACAGAGCAGGTGTTTGGCTCTCATCTCTGGTGGAAGGGCCTAAGTTCAATGTCTTAATAGAGGGAAGATGCTTCCAGCAATACATGGCACCCACACCACTGCCCCACCAACATCAGTTCTGTCCCTCCCACAGGGCAGCGTTGCTTTAGTACTGCCCTTCTCAAAGTGCAGCGCACCCTCTGTACTGCCCCTCAGACAGTGCAGTGCTCTCTCAGTGCTGGCTCTCTCACAGTGCAGCAGTCCCACAAAACTGCCCTCCAACAGTGCAGCATTCCATCAGTACTGCCCACACACACAGTGCTACTGCCCTGTCACAATGCAGCACTCCCTCAAAACTGTGCGTACAACAGTGCAGTGCTCCTTCAGAATCCATGACCAGACTTAATCCCACAGCTGCGACCTTGCAGGAATTTGCACGTGATGTGAGAATAGACTGTGTTCTTTAGACTTTAGTACTTTAGAGAGACAGCACAGAAGCAGGCCCATCAGCCCATCGATTCTGTGCTGACCAGTGACCATCCTGTACACTAGCACTATCCTACACATTAGGGATCATTTACACTTTTACTGAAGCCAATTTACCTACAAACCTGCACGTTTTTGTAGTGTGGGATGAAACCAAGCACCTGGAGAAAACGCACGCAGTCACAGGGAGAATGTACAAACTCCGTACAGACAGAACCTGTAGTCAGGATCGAACCCGGGTCTCTGGCGCAATAAGCCAGCAACCCTACTAGTACGCCACTATGCCGCCCACTTCTCCACGACATGACTGACAGTATTGCTCATGGGGAGCTGAGTGGTCAGCAGCGGCTGAAACTCAATTTGTCACCTGTAGCCCAGGACAGCGGCAGTAACCCAATACTTTAGTGTCCAAAGAAGGGTTTTGGCCCGAAACATTGCCCATTTCCTTCGCTCCATAGATGCTGCTGCACCCGCTGAGCTTCTCCAGCACTTTTGTCTACCTTCGATTTTCCAGCATCTGCAGTTCCTTCTTAAAACACTTTACAGTGTTAGTTGGCAATGTGGGAGACAGATGTTTGGTGCCTCCATGTGCCCACCTGCGGTATTGCAGACAGTAGCGATGAGCATCTGTGTGTATCGATGCTTTGTAAGGGAGAGACCTCTATGCTTAGGTACTCAGCTGGAACCGACTTCACTAACCAAGTAAGCACTAGGGGGGAGGGGAAGCGGAGGGATGGTGGTGTGAGACTGGTGACCTTCAACCACTAATCGTGACGGGAACCCAAGTGCAGTGGGTGCACATTAATATGAAGGAGGTACATGGAAGGCTAGCTGTGCTTAACCAAGTCAACAGGTTCAGATGGAATGGATGCTCCAGGAGGATGAGGGGTGAGGGGTGTGCAGGTTGTTGAATTGCTGGTCATATTCTTCCAACTAAAATCCCACCCTCTTTCCCACCCGTTGATATACAACAGAGCTAGGGAACAGGCAAATATAAAACCCATGTTGTTTTTAGAGTCATGGAGAGTCACACAGCATAGAAACAGACCCTTCTTCCCAACTTGCCCATGTCCCATCCACATTACCTGCGTTTGGCACATATCCCTCTAAACTTATCCTATACATGTACCCATCTAAATGTTTCTTAAACGTTGTGATAAATTAGTTTAAATTCATTTTTTTGGGATCTGGGCATTGTTGGCAATGCCAGAATTTATTTTCCATGCATAATTGCCCTTGGTAAGGTAGTGGTGAATGACCCTCTTGATGCGCTGCAGTCCTTCTGATGATGGTGCCCTCACTGTGATGTTGGAGAAGGAGTTCTGCGATTTGGATCCGTGTCGATTAATGGAATGATGATATATCTCCAAGTCAGGAGGGAGCACGATTTAAAAGGCTGCGCTGCCCTTGTGCTTCTTGGTGGTAAAGGTGGTGAGTCTGGTTGGAGTAGCCTGGGTGAGTAACGGCAGTGTATTTTGTAGACTGTACACACTGCAGACACTGTGTGCAGGTGTTGCATTGTGTGAATATTTAAGGTGGTGGATGGAGTGTCAGTATAGCTTCTTGAAACTTGTTGGAGATGTAATCATGCAGGAAAATAGAGATAGGGCTTGTGGAGTGGGCCCAGGTGGGATTGAAACAAGGACTATCCATAAAATGATCGACTCTATTTACACTTTACACTGCCTCTAGAAAGCAGCCAACATAACCAGGGACCACTCAAATCCCATTTATTCCCTCGTACCTCACCTCCCTGGGAAACAGACAGCAAACGTTTACTTTATCCATGCCTCTCATGGTCTTATACACCTCAATAAGGTCACCCTTCAGCGTCCTACTCTCCAAAGAAAAACTTACCAGCCTATCTAACATATCCCTGTAATTTAAGCCTACAAGCCCTGGTAATATCCCGGTGATTCTCTTCCGCACACTTTCCAACTCATTCATGGTATGATTTGCCTGGAGTTTTTCTCTGTATCTCAATACACGTGACAGGTTTAAGGTAAACTGTCCTTGCCCCTCCCTTCATCCCTGTGCCCCATTGCCACTCTCCTGCACTCGTTCCTCCACCCTACTTCTATACCTCCCTTCCCCTTCCCTCATCCCCCCACTAGGAGACTGTTCTCCCATTCAGTCTCACACTATAGGGAGGTCGTTTTTGCACATGAGAGAGTATGGAGGAGATTCACCAGGAGGGTACCTGGATTGGAAGACTTTAGTTATTTGTAGAATTTGGAGAGTCTGGAATTGTTTTCCCCGGAGTGAAGGTGGTGGAGGAGTGACCTGACAGATGAGCATGGGAATCATAGACAGAGGGGGATGTCAGAATCGTTAGAAGCATCAGAAAACAAGAGGAAATACGTTTAAGGCGAGAGGAAGTTTTAAAGGGGATCTGTGCGATAAACTTGTTTATACAGACTGGTTGATACCTGGAATGCGCTGCAAGAGGAGGTGATGGAATTAGATACAATTGCCAGGTTTAAGGGATATTTAGACAAATACTCACATAGGCAAGGCATAGAAGGACACAGACCTAACGTGGGCCAGTGAGATTAGTGTAGATGGGTAAAACCATGGTCCTGGTGAGCCAAAGAGCCTGCTTCTGTCTTATACGATTCTACAATAATTATGGCATTGTAGACATGTACACCCCTTCCTCTGCCCACTTCCTACTTTTCCCTTGAGAACATATGAAATAGGTGCAGGAGAAGGCCATTTAGTCCCATTTCCTCCACCATTCTATAGGATCATGCTTCATCTTTCACCTCAGCACAGCTTTCCAGCTTGATAAAGGCATATCCCTTGATTCAATTATTATTGGAAAACCCAGCCACCTCTGACATGTTTACATTCAGGGAGTGAGCTCCACATTCCTCTTGGGTTGAAAATTCCAAACATTCTCCACCCTTTGCATGCAGAAATCTCTTCACACCTCTGAACTGAATGGCCAATTCTTTATTTTGAGCCTCAGTTTCTAGACATTCCAGCCAGTGCAAATATCCACCCTGCACGCACCCTGTTGATCACTGTAAGAATTGTGTTTGTTTCAATGAGATAATCTCCCATTCTACTAAACTTGAGAGAGCACAGGCCCAGTTTCCTTGTAGTGCCCCTCATCCTGGCAATGAATTTGGTGTATCTGCTGAATGCAAAATGCCAAGATGGCCCCCAAGCCAGGCGACTCTGTGCGTGCTGTTCCCAGAAGCGGATCTGCAATCACTCATTACAATCGCTCCACTCTTTTAAACCTGTGCACCAACAGCAGCATTTCTTACCCTCGGACTATCTTTAATCAGACCTAATGGAATGTATCTTGCACTATACATTATTCCCTTTATCCTGTGTCTGTACACTGTGGATGGCCCAATTGTAATCATGTATAGTCTTTCCACTGACTAGATAACACTGGATAACACACAAGAAGCTTTTCACAATAGCTCGCTGTATGTGACAATATACTAAACTAAATAAATGTAAATAAAATTCTTTGCTGCGCTTTCTCTATCTTAGTTAGGGTAGGGAGATCACATGGTGCACAATATTCCAGGTGTCATCTCAGCAGGACCCTTTATAATTTTAGCAAGATCTCTTTACTTTAGTAGCCTATCCATGTTATCCACTTATGTTTCCTGATCCACTGAGTTACTATAGCATTTTGTGTATTTGTTTGGTCAACCAGCATCTGTAGTTCCTTGCATCGACTATTGTAAAATCCTATCAATCTTTCTCATTGCTAGCAATGTTAGTCAATTGTTAATTAATTATTTTAAGTAAAGAGTGAGCATCACATGATAGAATTTTAGTTAAGAATTAGATGATTTAATTCATTCGGAAACGAGTGTAAAGAAGGCATACAGCATAGTTGGAGTATTGTGTCCAGTTTTCTGGTCAAACAGTTATGAGAAGGATGTCATTAAGTTGCTGAAGGTGCAGAAGAGATTCACTGGAACATTACCTGGGCTTGTGGGCTTACGTTATAGGGAGCATTTGGATAGGCTGGGAGTTTTTTCTTTGGAGTGCAGGAGGCTGAGTGGTGACCATATTGAGGTGTACAAGATCATGACAAGATAAAGTGAAGGCTCACAGTTTTTTCCCCAACATAAATAATTCGAAAACTGAAAGGCATAAGCTAAATGTGAGAGGGGAGATATCAGGGATCTCAAGAGCAACTTTTTATTCACAGGGTAGTCCATAGCTGGAATGAGCTACCAGTGGAAGCTGTGGAAGTGGATACAATTACGATTCGTAAAACGTTTGGACAGATATATGGGTAGCAAGGGTTTAGAGGGCTATGGGGCAAATGCAGGCAATTGGGACTGGTTAAATATGCCATCTTGGTATGCATGGACAAAGTAGGCCGAATGGGCTTGTTTTCATGTTGTATAGCTCTATTTATCACTCTATTACCCTATAATGCACTAATCGGTCAGGATGTTGACTTTAAAAATTGGAAAGTTATATTGCATCTGTATAAAACTGGCAAAGCCATAGTTGAAATTTTGTGTGCAGTTCTGGTCATTCCTTTACAAGAAGGATGTGGAGGCTCTCGAGAGATTGCAGAAGATGTTCTCCAGGATGTAATACGAAACATTAGCTAAAGTTAAAGTGTGTCCCTTAATATTGAACAGGAGATTTCCTTGGGGAATAAAGAAATGACAAAGGAATTGGACAAATATTTTGTATTTGTCTCAATGGAAGGTGGCACAGAGTGGAGAACTTTACATCTAGGGAGCAGGAAGAGCACAAGGAAATTAGCCATGGTAAAAAAATATATAGTTCAAATCTATAGCAATGATAAACTCAGTGTTGAAAGAGGCGGCAGTGGAGATTATGGAATGCATTGATTGTCAACTTCCAAAAGACTGGATTCTCAAATGGTTCCCACAATTGGAAATACGAGATGCAACCTGATTATTTAAGAAAGGAGAAAGAGAGAAAATGGGAAATTATACACGTTGGCCTTGACATTGGGAAATGCTGATATCTAATGAAAAAATATTAATAGCATTTGAACAGTCAATGCAGATCATGTTTGTCAAATGTGTTCTTTTGTCGGTCTTTCTTTGAGATTCCTACTGCACTGTAGATGAGCATGGAGTGGTGTACTTGGACTTCATAAGGCATTGACAGCTAGGTGGCAGTGTAGGCTGTGAAGAGGACATCGAGGAGCTTCAGTGGGACATAAGAAGAAGGGGCATTAAGCGTATCTCTTTTCACAGATGCTGCCTGACCTGCTGTGTGTTTCCAGTATTTTCTGCTTTGAATTCAGGGGAATACAGACAGGTTGAGTGAAGGGGCAATAAGTATATTTTGGAGACACAAGAGAAACCTTGTTTCTACAGAGACAAAATATGCTGTGTTCTCAAACTAAAGCAATCTGCTGGAGAAAGTATATATTAAATGGTAAGGGACTGAATGGTATTGGTGTTCAGAGGTACATCTAAAATTAGAAAGCCAAACAGTATGTTGTCCTTTAATACAAGAGAACTTGAGTACAAAAGTAGTTACATCTCGCTCCAATTTCGAAGACATTGGTGAGACTTGGAAGATAGACACAATATGCTAGAGTAACAGCAGGTCAGGCAGCATCTCTGAACAAAAGGAATAGATGACATTAAATACTGAGTAGAGGTCTAGCCTCATTCCGTAAGGACAGTTATATTTGTGTTAGAGGGAATCACCAAAGTTTACTAGATGAGAAATTTCCAATAGTGAATCTGTAGAACTCTCTACCCATGAGGACAGTAGAGGCTAGGGTGTTGAATGTATTCAGGATGGAGATGAATAGATTTTTAGATATTGAGAATAAGAGGATATGGGGTTAGTGCAGGGAACTGTAATTAGGTGTAAGGTCATAGAGAATACAGAAGTAAATACGAGGAGTGTGTAAGAGCGAACTGCAGATGCTGGTTTAAACCGAAGATAGACACAAAAAGCTGAAGTAACTCAGTGGAACAGGCAGCATTCTCGGAGAGAAGGAATGAACGAACGGCCTTCTATTTATTATGCTTTGTCTGTGTACAACATCACTCTGAACACAAAAATCTTTTGATGTCCCACCTTTTAAAAAATATGTTTTTTCCCAATTTTTTGCCCACCAAATCTGGGTGACCTCACATATCTTAACAAAATGTTTCATCCACCACACCCTCGCCCACTCACTTCGATTCTGGATACTTCTGAAGCTCATCAACAACCTCCTCACATCCAACATTGTCGCCTACTTTATCTCATCAGAACATCATTCTAACATCTTCTTACTGCCCTCCCTTATCTACCCACATCTCCATTCTGCTGTCCTCCCCATTCCAGCCTCCTCTCCTCTTCACCGATCCCAATTCTAAATCCATTTCCCCCGCAGCATTGGAGTCTATTCACTCTCTCTATCCCTCTCCCCTTCCCCATTCACAACCTGTCCTCCTCCCTTTCCCACACACCTGCACACTCCGCCTAGTCTTTCCTCTGCACTCTATCCTAAATCTATTCTAGGTTCTCTCCCTTTGCCACTTTATCTCCTCCCTTCTCCTACCTGCCTCCCTCCAACCCTATGTTTCAACCGCTCTTCTTTTTTCTTATCATCCACCCATTACCCCCACTCTCTGCTCATTGAAATTCGATTCCCACACTCTTTCTACCCCTCTCACTTCCCTCCCATTCTACCCCTCCAACCCTCTCTCTACTCCCATTCTACCCACCCTACCCACCCCCTCCCTCCCTCCGGTCTCACCCACTCCTTCCCTCGCACCCCTTCCTACTTTCCATCCCTCCCATCCCACCTCTTTCCTCCCTTCCTTCTAATTCCTCCCTCATTCCTTCCATCCCACCCCTCCTTCCACCCCCCTCATTGCTTCCTATCTCCCTCACCCTCCCCACCTACCCCCACCCGTTCCCTCCTACCCCCTCCCTTCCATCCCACCCACCCCACCCCCCCTTCCTTCCACTCCCTCCCCTTCAACCCCCCTCCCACCCCACTCCCTCCCATCCCCACCATCCTTTCCACCCCATCCCAACCACTCCCTCCTTTCCCACCCACACGCCACCCACTGCCTCCTCCCTCCCTCCCTCCCTCCTCCCTTCACCCCCTCACTCCCTTCCCTTTTCCACCCCCTCCCCGCGACCCGGCGGGCACGCGCCCCGCCACTGCGCGCCCCCGCCCGGTGCCGCGCCGGAGCGGCCGCCCGAAGCGGAGCCGATGTGGGCGCAGGAGCCGGAGCCGGAGCCGGAGCCGCGGTGGCCGAGCCGAGCAGCGTCGGGTGGAGGGAGCCCAGGTGGGTGCGGGCGCCCCCCACTCCCCCAGCCTCCTGCATCGCGCCCCCACATCCTCCCCCCTCCCCCCTCCCTGTCCCTGTCCCAGCCTCGACAGTTCGCACCGCTCTCCTGCCCCATCCACCCCCGCTCCTGCATCTGACAGCTTGCGGGAGGGATGCCCGGGCTCGCCTTTTGCGGGTTTAATTCCCCGCAGTTACTGTGGGGCGGGGGGGTGTCCGATCACCGCACCGGGTGCATGCATCTCCCTGCCCTCGACAGGGGCAGAACCTTTCCCTGAAATTAGCCCTCGCATGAGCTAATTGCGAGGATTGGGAAGAGAGAGAGGGACTGAGGTACAAAATAACAGAGAATATATGTGTGCGAATTGGGTGTGAAGGAAATGTCACTTCCATTGCATGCAGTTGCAACTGAAATGAGAATGGAATGATATTGTAACTGGGGAGAGGCGTGCTGAGGCTCCCTGGTGGTTGTTTATTGCTGTCTTATTCCACCTGGGCTTCAAACACAGGTCCCGGTGTGAGGTCCGTGGGTGTGAGTGGTTCCTTTTCACATTTGAGGTGGGTCCCCCAGAGGCTGGCGCACTTATTTGTGAAGTGTGTGATGGAAAAGTGGGAGGGGTGGGAATGAAAAAATAATAAATGGGAGGGTTGCTAGATACTGCAAACAACCAGAGGGCAGGATGAGGGTAAATTTAGGAATAATATTTGCCAAGTGTCTTCTGGGGGACCTGCACGGCAGCCCGTGTTTCATTGTTGTTCTCACGGTGGAGCCATCTCAAAGGATCTTTGCTCAAAGATCAACTTTCTCAAAGAAGCCAGTTGTTAATGGGAAAGAGGGGCCGAGTGGACTAAGCTGGTTCATATCTCATGTTCAGTGGCACATGAGACGGCCGACATTTCAGGATGTCTCAGAGTGCGCTATGGCTGTAAACCTTGCCCCAGGGGGAGTCCCTTGATCAGAGCATTCCAAGGCACAAATCTACAGAGTAGCTACTTGTATTGACATTGGGTGTTGTGGCTCAGGACCACTGGTTCTTCAACTGAAGTTGGTGGAATTGCCCTCCTGTGTATTTGTCACTGCAGAGCAGTGCATGTTCCATCCACATCCATTCTAACTGTGTGCCAATTGGAGATGGGCGAGAGTCTGGGAAATTATAGATGCGCCCAGGTTTTTTTTTCTAAGAGGGTTGTTTGGCAGATGTATGGAGATAGTGACAAAGGCTAGGGGTGAAGAGACGACGGAAGGGTGTCAGATAGGAAAGAAGAAGTGAAATATAAAGATGGAAGGGGGCAGGAGGAAGGGAAAGAGCGGGTATAAAAGGGAAATGGGTTCTCAAAGATGGGAGGGGAGAAGAGCGGACAGAAGAAGGGAAAGGAGCAGGGTGAGCTGATGGTGGGAGATGGTGAGAGAAATTAAAATGTGGGGGAAGGGGGGTGGGGGGGGGGGGTGCGGGTCGGTAGAAAGTATCGCTTGAAATCTTGAAATTGTTCAATCAATGAGCATGCCATTGGGTTGTAAAATCCCCAAGCAGCATGTGAGTTATTTTCTTCCAGTTTGCATGTGGCCTCACTCTGGCAGTGGAGGAAGCCCTACGACAGAAAGGTTGGTGTGGGAATGGGAAGAGGAGTTAGAATGGTTAGCAACTGGGAGATCCAGCAAGCATTACTGGACAGAGCGTAAGTGTTCGGTAAAACGGTCACCTAATTTACGGTTATTCTCGCCAATATCGAGAAGGATATCTCTGGAGCACAGAATGCAATGAGCGAGGTTGGAAGAGGTGCAAGTGAATCTCAATCTCAGGGAAGGGCTTGCCGGAAATGAGAGAGGAGGCGCATTTCCGGTTGCAGGGGAAAGTACCTGTGGAAGAAGTAGGTTGGGTCGGAAGGGATGAGTAAACCAAGGAGGTTCAGAGATGGTGGTCTCTAGGGAAAGCTGAGAAGGGTGGGGATGAAAAGGTGGGACTGGTGACAAAATCACATTGAAGGTGGCGGAAATGTGAGAGAAAGATGTGTTGGATGCGGAGGTTTGGTGGGTGAATCCTTGATATAATTCCTCTGGCTCGGGGGGGGGGGGGGGGGGGGGGGTGGTAAGAGAAAGTGCAGAACTGTAGGAAACAGTGGGAATGGGCAAGGGATCATTCCACAACAACAGTGGAGAAACCATGTTTACTGAAGGAAAAAGGACATCTCGAAAGTTCTAGATTAGAGAGCCTCATCTTGGGATCAGACGCAGCAGAGATGGAGAAATTAAAAGAAAGGCATGGTGTTCCTTGCTGCAAGTGTAGATTTGTTGGTTGATGGTCAAAACATTGAGTATGTGTCAAGAATTCACGTTGCAGCTTTATAATGCTTTGGTTAGGCTACATTTGAAGTATTCTGTGCACCTCTGGTCATCTATTGCAGGAAATAATGTGCAGGTTTTGAAAGAGTGCTGAAGTGGTTTACAAGGGTGCTGCCTAGATTGAGATCAAACAGAATTGGATTATTTTTTCTGAAATGTTGGAGGCTGAGGGGAGGCCTAATAGAAGTTTACAAAATGATGAGAGGCTTAGATAGGGTGAACAGACAGAGCCCTTTTCCCACCGTGGAAGTAACAAGTACTAGAAATCAGTGGTTTCAGGCGAGAGGTTTAAGGAGATTTAGGAGATGTGTTTACCTTGCACAGATAATGGTGGGTGGCTCCAACACTCTGCCAGGAGTGGTAGTGGAAGCAGGTATGGTAGTGGCATTTAAGAGGCTTTTAGGTAAGCACATGAATATGCACAGAATCGAGGGATAGAGATCACATGCAGGCAGAAGAAATTAGTTTAATTTGACATCATGGGATTTTGGGCCATTACGGGCCGCAGGGTTGTCCTGTTCTACAAATCTAGAATTGAAAGCTGGTGCCAATGATGTTGACGGTGAGACTAATCGATTATCCCAAAAGAACATCATGTTTACTGGAAGGGGAATCTGTCATCTTAGACGTTAGTCATATTGCAAGGAAACATACTATGGAGGCACAATGAAATCCAAATGCTGAAACCTTGAACAAAAAACCAAACAAAGATCTGGAGGAACTCAGTTGGTCGAGCAGCATTTGCTGAGGGAATGGACAGACAGTCTGAAGAAACTCAGTCTGAAGATACTCCTGACCTGAAGCATTATCTGTGAATTTCCCTCCGCAATTGTTGTCTGACCCGCTGAGTTCCTCCAGCACTTTGTTTTTTTGCTAAGGAAACCCGCTGCTTGACTCACCATGTTCATGCTGACCAGTGGGAACCCTTCCATGTTAATCCTATCATCCAGCACTTGGACCATGGTCTTCTATGTCTGGGTAATTCAAGTGTTTGGCCTCATACTTCTTAAATGCAGTCAGTTCCAGATTCAACCTCTCTTTCTCCCGCAGTGCATTCCAGTAATTGCAATTCTCTGGGTGAAAAATGTTTCCCTTTAGCTGACATTTGGCTACCCAGAGTGGTTAACCTTTAACGGCCATCAGTCCAGTGCCAATTGGGGATGACCAGAAATGTCAGTCGTCATGACCATTTCAAGCGGTGCTGGAGTCTGAAGAAGAGTTCCGACCTGAAAAAAATCGCCTATTCCTTTTCTCCAGAGATGCTGCCTGACCTGCTCAGTTACTCCAGCCTTTTTTGTCTATCTTTGGTATAAATCAGCATCTGCAGATCCTTCCCACACATTTTGCCTGCCTCAAGGGCTTGGTTTTGTATGAATGGAGAAAGATAAATGTACGCTTGCCTTATCTGCTTCCCCCATCCTCAATGCCTCTCTCAGGAAAGTCCTGCTGTCCTTGTTACTAGGGCTGTTTTCACAGGATCTGGCAAGCTTTCGGCTCTAGCTGTTCATTTCAGCACTTTTCATCGCCTCTGAGCTTCTAATGGATTGCCCGTGGGGAGGTCGCGACACAATGGAAATGTCAATAGATGGGAGTTATTTTAAGTATAAATTGCCATTGCCATAGGGGCAGTGAGGGAAGCATTCTCTGTAAATAGATGCTGTCTACAGTATCTGTGTCCAAACAGTGGCCCTGCGATGTACCTGATCCTTGGATCCTTTAACCCCCAAACTGTCAGCCCTGGAATTTGTTGCCTTAACTTGCTCGAAATGTGGATGTCTGTAGTTGGAATTGCTGTTACTATGACAAGCATAAATGAACAAAAAAACAGACAGATGTTGTAGGTCTGAAATAAGAGCTGAGTATGCTCAGCAGGCCAGCAATATCCGTGGAGAGTGAAATAGAGATAACGTTTCACACCAAAGACCCTTTGTCAGAACTGGGAGGGAGGTATAGGACAAAGGTAGGATCGAGAATAGGTCAAATGGGTTAATGAGGCAGTTTAGACAGTGATTATGTTTCTTTCGTCTGTTGTCTTGTGTTGCTAAAGCAGGACCATATGACCTGTTCAGCTGGTCAGTCTCTAGATAGACACAAAATGATGGAGTAACTCTACGGGTCAGTCAGCATTTCTGGAGAAAAAGAGTAGGTGACGTTTCGGGTCGGAAGCTGCCAAGTCATTCCAGCATTTTAGAAACATAGAAACATAGAAAATAGGTGCAGGAGTAGGCCATTCGGAATTATCTGCCACAGAAGGTAGTTGAGGCCAGTTCATTGGCTATATTTAAGAGGGAGTTAGATGTGGCCCTTGTAGCTAAAGGGATCAGGGGGTATGGAGAGAAGGCAGGTACAGGATACTGAGTTGGATGATCAGCCATGATCATATTGAATGGCAGTGCAGGCTCGAAGGGCCGAATGGCCTACTCCTGCACCTATTTTCTATGTTTCTATGTTTCTATGATCATGGCTGATCATCCAACTCAGTATCCTGTACCTGCCTTCTCTCCATACCCCCTGATCCCTTTAGCCACAAGGGCCACATCTAAACTTCCCGCTGATCCTTAAACTGTGACCCCTTGTTCTGGACTTCCCCAACATCGGGAACAATCTTCCTGCATCTAGCCTGTCCAACCCCTTAAGAGTTTTGTAAGTCTCTATAAGATCCCCCCTCAATCTTCTAAATTCTAGCGAGTACAAGCCGAGTCTATCCAGTCTTTCTTCATAGGAAAGTCCTGCCATCCCAGGAATCAGTCTGGTGAACCTTCTCTGTGTCCCCTCTATGGCAAGAATGTCTTTCCTCAGATTAGGAGACCAAAACTGTACGCAATACTCCAGGTGTGGTCTAACTAAGGCCCTGTACAACTGCAGTAGAACCTCCCTGCTCCTATACTCAAATCATTTTGCTATGATTGCTAACATACCATTCGCTTTCTTCACAGCCTGCTGCACCTGCATGCCTACTTTCAATGACCGGTGTACCATGACACCCAGGTCTCGCTGCATCTCCCCTTTTCCTAATCGGCCACCATTCAGATAATAGTCTACTTTCCTGTTTTTGCCACCAAAGTGGATAACCACACATTTATCCACATTATACTGCATCTGCCATGCATTTGCCCACTCACCCAACCTATCCAAGTCACCTTGCAGCCTCCTAGCATCCTCCTCACAGCTAACACTGCCCCCCAGCTTTGTGTCATCTGCAAACTTGGAGATGTTGCATTCAATTCCCTCATCCAGATCATTAATATATATTGTAAATAGCTGGGATCCCAGCACTGAGCCTTGCGGTACCCCACTAGTCACTGCCTGCCATTCTGAAAAGGACCTGTTTACCCCTACTCTCTGCTTCCTGTCTGCCAGCCAGTTCTCTATCCACATCAATACTGAACCCCCAATACCGTGTGCTTTCAATTTGCATACTAATCTCTTATGTGGGACCTTGTTGAAAGCCATCTGAAAGTCCAGATATAACATATCCACTGGTTCTCCCTTATGCACTCTCCCAGTTACATCCTCGAAAAATTCTATAAGATTCGTCAGACATGATTTACCTTTCGTAAATCCATGCTGACTTTGTCCAATGATTTCACCACTTTCCAAATGTGCTGCTATGCCATTTTTAATAACTGACTCTAGCATTTTCCCACTACCGATGTTAGACTAACTGGGTCTGTAATACCCCGTTTTCTCTCTCCCTCCCTTTTTAAAAAGTGGGGTTACATTAGCTACCCTCCAATTGTGTCTAACTTCGTGGTAAACCAGCATCTGTTTAGTTTTAACATAGTTTAGTTTAGTTTATTATCACTCGTACTGAGGTACAGTTAAAAGCTTTTGTTGCGTGCTAACCAGTCAGTGGAAAAACAATACATGATATTATAATCGAGCCATTTACAGGTCGCTACTACTGGACTAACTGAAACAGAATCACATGTGGATAACAAGTTGAAATGGCTGGCTCGAATACAGACAGTGAAAGTGAATTACCAAGGACCACTGGGCTTTTAGTGTGAGATATATTTGACATGTTACACTAGTCTGGAATATCAGATCGCATGGGATCATTGGAAACCTGGTTAATTGGTTATATAATTGGCTTGATGGTAGGTAGCAGAGGGTATTGGTGTTGGTTTATTGTTGTCATGTACCAAGATACAGTGAAAAGCTTTTGGTTGCATGCTATCTAATCAAATCAGATAATGCTATACATAATACAATCAAGCATTACATAAGCACAATAGATAGAGCGAAGAGAAAAATACCAGAATGCAGAATAGTACAGCTGGAAGTAGTGATAGATTTATATATAAAAAGGCGATTTAAAAGGCTTGAGCGTTTGTATTAGATGAAGGATGAAAGTACTGTAGATCCTCTGATCATGATGGCAGGCTGTTTCTCCGACTGGAGGCCTGTGTCTAATGGTGTTCCTCAGAGATGGGTGCTGCGCCCAATGTTGTTTGTCACTTATTTAATGATTTTCGAAGAGAATCTACAAGCCATGGTTTGGAAATTTGCAATGGTTAGTAAATGGTACTAAAATAGGAGTTATCGTGAAGAAGGTTGTTAAAATGTTCAGTGGGGTTTTGATCGGCTAGGTAAGTGGGCTGAGGAATGACAAATAACACTCAATTAAGATATGTGCGAGATGCTGCATTTTTGGGCGTCAGACCAAGGCAGGACTTTCACAATGAACAGTAGGGCCTTGGGGAGTGCTTTATCACAGACAGACCTTGGAGTATAAGGACATAGTTCTCTGAAATTGATGTTACAGATAGACAGGGTGGTGAAGACGTTGTTTGGCATGCTGGCCTTTACCAGTCAGGGCAACGAGTGTAGACGTTGGAATGCCATATTGCAGTTGTTATGGTGTTGCCGAGGCGGCACTTGGAGTATTATACACAGTTTTGGTCACCCTGCCTTAAGAAATATGTCATTAAGTTGAAAGAGTGTAGAAAGGATGTTGCCAGGACTCGAGTGCCTGAGTTATAAGGAGAGGTTGTGCAAGCTTGGACCTTATTCTTTAGAGGGCAGGAGTCTGTGGGATGACCTTAACGAGATGCATGCAATCACGAGGGGCATAGATAAAGTGAATGCACACAGCCTTTTCCAGGGAAGTTGCATCCAAAACCAGAGGACGTGGATTTAATGTGAGAGGGCCAAGCTTTAATGGGAACCTGAGGGGCAACGTTTTCACACAGAGAGTGGTATGTATATGGAATGAGCTGCCAGAAGAAGTGGTTTAGGCAGATACAGTAACAACATTTAAAATGTATTTGCGCAGTTTCACAGGTAGAAAAGATTTAGAGAGAAGTTATTTAACAACATTTAAAATGTATTTGGGAAGTTTCACAGGAAGAAAAGATTTAATACAGGCAAAAGGGACAAGCTGAGTCAGTAGGGACGAGTTGGGCTGTTGGTCTGTTTCGATGCCGCTTTATTCTATGACTCTAAATGCTTCACAAATTTCCACCTCTATACTAACTGTGGGTGATTGATGAACCCAATTTTTATTACGATCATTGTAGGTTTGGAACTGGAGAAGAGACTTGAGAGGCTCACTCGAGAGTTCAATGTGGTGGGCAGAACCTGCAGTGCATGGTGTGGAGCTGTTGACATAATGATTTATGTTGGTAAATGATGTTAGCAAAGTTTGTTGAAAAATGTGACACTGGAGAGATTGTAATCTGTGAGCGAGTGGCTGATGCAAGTTTTGAAAGAGCGCAGAGTGAGCTAGACCTGCCACAATGATTTGTGAAATTGATTCAGTAAATCCAGATAATTTATACCAAATGACCAGGAGTAATTCCTCTACTGGAGACACAAGAGGACATAGATGCTGGAATCTTGACAAAAAAACAAAAAGCATTTTGCTAATTTAATGTATTTTTTCTGCTCTTTTTCAACAAATTCAAATCTTAAGAACATAAGAAACAGAAGCAGGGGTAGGTAATTTGATCCTGCTTTCTTGCTCAGCCATTCAATAGGTTAATGGCTGATTCCTTACCTCCCAATTCCCTTAATACAGTACCTATAAATCTATCGATTTCTGACTTGACTTTCTCAGTGATTGAGCTCAGGGACTGAGCGGAGGTGTTCAGCGCCGAACTCGGCAATCGTTTTGCTGAACACCTCCGCTAAGTCTGCCTTAACCTGCCTGATCTCCCGGTTGCTCAGCACTTTAACTCCCCCTCCAATTCCCAATCTGTCCTTTCTGTCCTGGGCCTCCTCCGTTGTCAGAGTGAGGCCCAGCACCTCATATTTTGCTTGGGTAGCTTACACCCCAGCGGTATGAACATTGACTTAGAGAACTTCAAGTAGCCCTTGCTTTCCCTCTCTCTCCATCCCCTCCCCCTTCCCAGGTCTCCCACCAGTCTTACTGTCTCCGACTACATTCTATCTCTGTCCCGCCCACTCCCCTGACATCAGTCTGAAGAAGGGTCTCGACCTGAAACGTCACCCATTCCTTCTCTCCAGAGATGCTGCCTGTCCTGCTGAGACCAGAGCAGTACGCAATATTCCATAAAGGGTCTTGTCACGGATCCTTATAATGGCAGAGAGAAGTTTTTACTTGGGCATTCAAGCCTCTTGTTTGTCTTTCTAATTGCTAGTGAACTGCATGTCATCTTTCAGTTGCTCATTTCTAAGGACAATCGTGTCTTTCTCAACACCGACATATTTCACCATTTTAAAAAGTACCCCACTTTTATATTCCTTTACATCAATTGATAACCTAATTGAGCACCCCCTCCAAACCTACCCTGCCACCAAACTCTATATCATCAGGAAGCTTGGATATATGATATTTGGTCCCCTTCACCGTCATCAGCTGGAGCAGCAACATTGATGCCTGCAGCACCCCACAAGTCCTGATGTGACCTTATAAAGTATTTATAAATTATAAGAGATAGAGTAGATGGTTAGTTTAAGAAAGAACTGCAGATGCTGGAAAAATCATTGCTGGACAAAAATGCTGGAGAAAGTCAGCAGGTAAGGCAGCATCTATGGAGCGAAGGAAGAAGTGACATTTCGGGTCGAGGTGCTGCTCTTCCAATTTGCAGGTGGGCCTCACTCTGGCCATGGAGGAGGCCCAGACCAGAAAGTAGATGGTTAGATTGTTTTTGCCAGGATAGGGGTGCCTAAAACTAAAGGGCAGAGGTTTAAGGTGAGAGGGGAAAGATTTAAAGTGACCTGAGCGGCAACCTTTTCACAGTGGGTAAGTGAAGGAGCTGTCAGTGGTAGTGGTGGTATAAATTACGCGATTTAAATGGCATTTAGACAGGTACATTGACAGGAAAGATTTGTTAGGCACAGGTGAGTTTAATTAGCTAGATTAGCATCTTGGTCAGCGTTGATGAGGGGCCAAAGTGTCTGCTTCCCTTCTGCATAACTTTCTGATTCAATGACTATAAGCCTTCTGAACAGTGGTTTAATATGAAACACTTTTATAAGTAGTCTCAGTGGGTGGATGTGGAGAGAATGTTTCCTCTTGAAGGAAAATCCAGAAAAATAGCTCACCATTTCAAAATACGATACTGTCAATTAAAAACAGATGAGATGACTTTCTTATCCCTCTCAGAACACTGAGATTCTTTGGACCATTCTTCCTCATCGGGAGGTCGAAGCAGAGACTTTGAATGTTTTTGGGCAGAGAGAGAGATAGAAAGACAGATTCTTAATGAGAGGGGGTGAACGGTTAGCAGGGAAGGCAACAATGCAGAGAGGAGATAGATACAAAAAGCTGGAGTAACTCAGCGGGACAGGCAGCATCTCTGGAGAGAAGGAATGGGAGACGTTTCAGGTCTGAAGAAGGGTCTCGACCTGAAACGTCACCCATTCCTTCTCTCCAGAGATGCTGCCAGGCCCGCTGAGTTACTCCAAATTTTTGTGTCTATCTTCGGTTTAAACCAGCATCTGCAGTTCCTTCTTACACATTTCGAATGCAGAGAGGAGATTACAATCATATGATTACAATCAGCCCCTCCACCCAATAGAGCAGCATGGCTGGAGGGGCTGAGTGGCCTCCTCACATCAAGTTAAGTTTATTGTTATGTGTAAAAGTACAGTGATTACAAAATATAATGAAAATCTTGCTTGCAGCAGCATCACAGGCACATAGATTCAATCAAAAAGCAAAAGAGATTATTATATAAATTAAACACAATTTCTAAAAGAGTGAAGATTCTGAACAATGAGAAAAAAAACAAGTCTAGGGTGGTGCAAGAGCTGGTGCATAGTGTTCCATTGCCAAGGTAGAATTATGGTTGTGTGTTGTTTCAGAACCTGATAGCTGTAGGGAAGTTTTTAAAGAAGGAACTGCTGATGCTGGAGGATCGAGGGTACACAAAAAGCTGGAGAAACTCAGCGGGTGCAGCAGCATCTAAGGAGCGAAGGAGCTGTAGGGAAGTAGCTGTTTCTGAACCTGGCGATGTAGGACTTCAGGATTTTGTGCTTCTTACCTGATGGTGGCTGACAGAAGAGGGCATGGCCCGGATGGCAGAGACCCTTGATGACAGATGCCACATTCTTGAGGCAGTGCCTCGTGTCGATGCTTTCAATAAAGGGGAGGGCTGCGTTTGTGATGGACAGAGCTGAGTGTGGGGAATCATGTCTAAGCTCCCCTACTGAACTGTCTAACTCGGATGTTATGTCCTCTCATCCTAGCCCAGTGGGAGAAATAAATCACAACTGAAACGGCTTGAGTTTAACACCTCAATCCAGCAGCAACCCCTCAAAGTTTCGCAGGGTGATGCCAGCCTGTTGAGAGGCCCAACCTGTGGAAAGGGGCTCGAATCAGAGAGGCATTGGTTACCTCACCAAGAATAGTCTGGGACCTCTATCCTTCAGCGGTTCTTGCCAGACTAACTTCCAAATGTGGTTTGACTGCATTCCTGTCCCCACTTTCATTTCCCCTGCATTATTCCACTTACAATGAACAGCCTACTTGTTCTGAAAAGGGCTCAAATTGCTGGAGTTACTGGGTAGGTCAGGCAGCATCTCTGGAAAACATGGATAGGTGATGTTATGGATTGAGACCCTTCTTCAGGCTTGTTTTTTATAACCGTGGGATGTACACAGACACAGCTAACATTTATACATTGGTTGTATGCACTGACATCTGTAATCTATGGTTCGATTTTACCTCCAGTGGACTTTGACTGTGAGAGTGCAGTATCAATACCGCTAGACAAGAGTGGATTATGGTAGTGTGGTTAGTGTGTCAAGCTTACTCTCATATGTACAAGTATGGTGAGGTACAGGTAAATGAAAATCTTGCTTGCTCTGGGTGGAGACTTGCTCTGCCATGAACCAACAAGGACCTCATGAGCTATATGGTCTTCTACTGTGCCATATTAGTAAACAAAATAGTAGACAAAATAAGTAAATCGTAAGATTGTAAGTCTGCCAACTCACTTTGGTTCCAGGTACAACCCAGTCTATTAAGTAAGCTAACAAGACTTAATTTTGATGCCAATTCTTGCATCAGATTGAATTTTTTATTTCTTATAGTTCATTCCTGAAATTCTGAAATCTCTGAAATTGATGACAGTTTTTAAATTAATGGTGATGGCTGCTAATGTATGGATTTCAAGTGTTAAGAGATGAAGGGATATTGTTGAAAGGGGAAACATGATTGAAGCTTTCAACATTTAAGTGGAAAAGACTAGAAGGCTGGATGGAGGTAATCTACCTCCATTGGGCAGAGAGTCTGTGATGGGCGTGGGAAAAATCAATCCGAGGTGATCCATAGTGTAATGTTACTAGGGATTAGGGATGTGTAGGTCAATTTAAGAACCGGTTAGTTGTGGAAAGGTAGCTGTAGCTGAGCCTGATGGTGTGTGACTTCAGGCTTCTGTAGCTCCTGTCCATAGGTAGCAGTGAGAAGAGGGCGTGGCCAGATGGTAGGGTGATCGATGCCGTTTTCTCGAAGCAATGCCTCATGTAGATATTGTTGATGGTGGGGAGGGCTGTGCCCGTGACGGACTGGGCTGAGTCCACCACTCTACATCCATCTGCATTGCTTTGTGTTGGAACTATCATACCAAGCCATGATGTAACGTCAGGACTTATGGAGTGGAGGAGGCTGCGGGGAAACCTGTGTGCAAAATCATGAGGGGCGTGAATAACAGACTATTCCTCATGTTGGGTGTGTCTATAACCAGAGGGCATTGATTTAGGGTAAACGGTAAAAGGTTTAGAGGAGATGTGAGGTGAGGCGGAATATTTCCTCCCCGGTGGTGGTTAGGGCTGAATGGCCTACTCCTGCACCTATTTTCTATGTTTCGATGTTTCTGTGTTAGAATATGGAACCCACTTGCTGATGGGGTGGTGGAGGCTGAGACCCTCATAATATTTATCAAATATATAGATGAGTGCTTGAATCACTAAGACTGAGAAATCCACCGGGCAAGTGCTGATAAATGGGATTAGTGAAGGTGGGCAACTGATGGTCAGAATGGACATGGCTTATTTCTGCACTGAATAGTCTATGGGACTTGAATTCAAATCCCACCATGGCAGTAATGGTATTTATATTTGAATTTCAAAATGGGTTTGTCATGAGTATTGGTGACCACAAAACTATTTCATGTTGTAAAAACCCATCTGGTTCACTGATGTTCTTCAGAGTAGGAAGATTCCATCCTTACCCTGTCCTGTCTACAGATGACTCCAGGCTCTTTGTTGTCCCCTGGAATTGACCTAGTTGCAGGTGTTGGGGCAGCAGGAGTGAAGAGGAAGGGTAATAGGGAATGGGGGGCATTCAGCCGACGGGGTTCTTGGCGCAAGGGTTGGGGGGACAAGAGTTGGAGAGCAAGGGATCGGGCATCAGGCAGTATGGGGACAGGGGACAGGGCGATGAGTTAGATGTCAGAGCTTGTGACAACAGAGTTGGAAGGTAGGGTTTGGGAGAACAGGGTGTAGGAAGACATGGGTATGATAAAGGGGATATGATGGCAGGTTTGTTATATGCTTGTCTTGCCAATGCCTGACCCTTTGCCCATGGCTCCTTCGACCTCTCTCCTTCCCCACCCCTCATGGCCACCAGCATGCAGTGCCAGAGACACCTCATGAATGGTGGAGATGGGAGTGTGATTGGAGAGAGGAAATGGGTATCGGAAGGAAGGACAGGGTGTGGCAAGAACTAAACTCTGAAGGAGTGTATGGGGGGGGAAGGATCTAGCTGTTGTAGGAGCACACTGTGGGAAGGGTGGGAGAAGTGGATTGGGAACAAAGCATGATTCAGGGGTAGACAGACCTGAGGACAGGAGAGGGTGAAGTGGGAGCTGTGGAGGGGCTGGAAGGAGGCAATGGGTGTGGTGAACTGACTGACCATGGACAGGTGTTTGGGGCACATTGGAAATACTAGTCTTAGGAAGGTAGGCTGACCAGGGATCAGGAATGGAAAAGACCTCCTTGGTATCTGGGATTGAGTAGCAAGGCAGGAGTGTGGGTGTGGAGCCAAACCTGGAACTCGGTGATGGACGGAAGTGACTTGAAGTTGCTCTAGTCACGTCTGTGCATTTCCCTGCCCCTTATCTCCCCTCTCTTCAGTTCCCATCCCCTGTGCTCCATTCCCATCTCCATGCCCCCTCTCTCCCCACCTCCTGCATTCTCCCTCTCCCCATCAACCTCCATTTCTCCCCTTCCCTCTCTCCCTTCTCTCCTCTCCCTCTCTCGCTTCTCTCTTCTCCCTCTCTCGCTTCTCTCCTCTCCCCCTCTCCCTCCACACATCTTCCTCGTCCCCATATTCCCATATCCTCCTCCCGACTACCCATATCCCCCCCTCCCATATCCCCCACCCCCCCTTCCTCAGCCTTCCTTTCTCGAGCCAGCTGAACTGCTTTTTCCAGCACCTCGTTATCCTTGTAAACTCCAAAGGTTCTAAGCCCCACAGATGTTTATTAAATGTAGGAATTCAAATTAGTCCTGAACAAAATATTTATATGCAGGAAACCACATTTATATATAAAAGAAGGAATTCTAAACAATCTCCCTTCCCATGTTCGGGGCCATTATGAACATTGTGGCGGTGGTCAGCACATTTCTGGTGGACCGGACCTGGCCAGTGATTGAGACTGGCTGAACCTGTGCCTCAGGACCCCTAACGCCTCTATCCCTGTAGTCCTGGTAACCAAAAACCTGCAGTAGCCCACCAACCACCCACATCCCTCTGGCACAAGAAATTGTCTCGGAATAGTGGAAAAAAAAAATCATCTATTTACATTTTTTTCATATTTTGCTTTATCATTTAGAAGCAGGCCATTCGGTCCCTCAAATTTATGCAAGCTCTTAGAACATTTCATAAAGTCCAAGAGTTATACAACACAGCAATATGCTCTTCAGCCCAAATTGCCCATGCTGACCAAGATGCAACCATCTACACTAGTGCCATTTACCCATGTTTGGCCCAAATCCTTCACCTTCTAGACCTATCCTATCCATGTATCTGTCCAAATGTCTTTTAAAGGTTGTTCTAGGATTTGGCTCAACTACCTCTTCTGGCAGCCCATTCCACATACTATGACCCTCTGTGTAAAAAGGTTGGCCATCAGGTTCTTAGTAAATCTTTCTTCTCATTACTTTAAACCTATGTCCTCTGGTTCTTGATTCCCCTTCAGGACTTCAGGGATCCGTATTGTGCTTTATTTTAGTCCGGTCCATCTATTCTCAGTAAGGGGGTGGAAGATTGCAACATTCATGTGGTCCGCCCTGCTTTAACGAATGCAATCAATCAAATAAGATCAAATAGAACAAGTTGTCCTACAACTTTAGGATGTGCACGCCATACGCAAGAAGAAGAAGATTCTCAGTAAACAGAGTAAAATTGTACCCAGCCCTCCTACTGCAGTCGTGCCAAACCCAAACCTCCAGATGTAAATCGAACTTAGGCCGTGTCCAATTTATGTTGGTGATAAAGATGCAAAGTATTTGTTCAGTACCTCGTGTTCATTCTCTGACTTCAGGCATAATTTTTCCTTTATTTTAGAGCGGCTCCAGTTCACCTCTTGTTTCTTTAATATAGATATAAGAAGCTTTGGGATTTTTTTTAATCTGACTTGCCAATGGAATTTCATGGCCCCATTTGTCTCTTGTAATTGCCTTCTTTCCTGCTTGTGTTCTTTCCCGCTTGCTTTATATTCCTCACAGGCCTAGTTTGATTACATCTCCATAAACCCTTTTTGTACAAATTTAGAATATCATTGGTCATCCAAGTTTCTCTTACCCTGCCAACCTTATCCCTCCTCCTTACAGGAAAATACCAGTCTTGAACTTTAATCAGCTGGTCTTTAAACGACTCTCATGTGTCTTAGTGACTTACCGAATAACTGCTGCTCCCAATTTTCTCTCGCTAGTTCCTGCCTAATAATGTTGTAATCTGCCTTACCCCAATTGAGTACTTTCTTCCAAGATCTAGACTTATCCTGGTTCATAACTGTTTTAAAACATATGCAGTTGTGATCACTTTCCGAAAATGTTCTCTCCCGCTTCGTTCAGAACATAGAAACAGCACAGCACAGGCACTTCAGCCCAGAATATTTGTGCTGAACCAAAGTTAAACTGATCTCACCTGCCTGTACATGACCAGAACAGTGTGCAATACTCCAAATGCGGCCTAACCAAAATCCTATAGAGCTGCACCATGGCTTGCTGAAACGTATATTCAACGAGCCTAGCATTGAAGGCAAGCATACCATTTGCCTTCTTTATTACCCAATGTACACGTGCTTCCACCTTCAGTGAACTGTGAACATGGGCTCCAAGATCCCACTGCACATCATTGGTGTTAAGGGGCTTGCCATTAACTGTATACTTTCCCCTTACATTCAACCTCCTAAAGGGTAACATCGTACATTCGCTCGGGTTAAGATGCATACTCTAGCGACATTACTCTAGATTAAAACTTTCTGAGTTCCACGTGAACCTCCCCGTCGGGATATTGGTTCCCCACTGTCCAACACTCTCTCACTACACAACTCTGACAGAGTGGCTGAGCACTATCCCATCCACAGTGCAGTGTTTTCTCAATACTGCCCATCAGACAGTGTGGGACTCACTATTTCTTTAATTTATTGCGGTGGATTCTGAGAAAATTACTTATGTGCATTTGTATAGACAAGACTTGATTTGGGATAGTTATGTGGCTTTGTGCATGTAAAATAGTCACGCTAAATTGATTGCGTTATTTGAAGAGGTGACCAAGAGGACTCATGAGGGCAGGGCGGTGGACATTGTCTACATAGACTTTAGTAAGAAGTTTGGCAAGGTCCCACATGGTAAAATGGTCGGGAAGGTGAGATTGCATTGTCTTTAGGGGGAACTAATCAGTTTGACATAACTTGGGTTGGTGGAAGAAGTCAGAGTGTGGTAATGGAGGCTTGTTATTTAGATTGGAGTCCTGTGACCAACAGTGTGCCATAAGGATCAGTGCTGCCTCCACTGTTGTTTCACATCTACAATAAGATTTGCATGGACGTGCATTTGGTGAGTTTGCAGATGACAACAGAATTGGTGGTATAGTGGACAATGATACAACAGGATATTGATGAATTGGGAAAGTGTGCAACGGATTGGTAGATGGAATTTAACATGGACAAGTCCAATTAACGGGACGGCACCAACTGTGGTGGTGCAGCGGTAGAGTTGCTGCCTTACAGTGCCAGAGACCCGGATTCGATCCTGACTACGGGTGCTGTCGGTACAGAGTTTCTACATTCTCCCCTTGACCTGCATGGGTTTTCTCCAGGATCTCTGGTTTTCTCCCACACTCCAAAGACATACAGGATTGTAGGCTAATAGGCTTTGTAAAATTTTAAATTGTCCCTAATGTGTGTAGGTATGAGTGGGGGGATCGCTGGTCAGCACAGACTCGGTGGGCTAAAGGACCTGGTTTCATGCTGTATCTGTAAACTAAACTAAACTAAAGTGCTAAATAATACATTTTGGAAAATTAACCAGGGCAGGACCTACACAGGACATACACAGGGCCATGGAGAGTGTTTTAGAATAGTAACACTGAGGACATAGTTCCCTGAAATGATGACATAAATAGATGTTGGTGATGAAAACTTATGGCATGCCTGCTTTTCTTGGATAGGGCAATGGGTGTCAGGGGTTATGGGGTGAAGGCAGGAGAATGGGGTTCAGAGGGAAAGATAGATAGCCATGACTGAATGACAAAGTAGACTTGATGGGCTGAATGGCCTAATTCTGCTCCTCGATCTTGTGAACCTATGAGTACAAGAGGTGGGACATCATGTTACAGTCCCACTAATTGTTGGTTAGGCTCTTATTTGGAGCGGTGTGTTGCAGTTCTGATAGGAACGCAACATGACTAAGCTGAACAGGGTACAGAACAGATTCATACGGATGTTGCTTGGAGTGGAGGGCTTGAGTTATAAGGAGATTCTGGATTAGCTTTTTTCCATGGAGAGAAGCGAGCTGAGAAATGACATGATAGACGTCTATGAATAATTAGGAGTTAATGGAGTTTTAGTATAGTAGGAGTTGATGGCCAGTCATTTGCCCATGGTAGGGGTGTCTAAAATTAGAGGGAAGAAGCTTAAGGTGAGAGGTAGGAGATTTAAAGGAGATCTGAGACGCAAGATCTTCACACACAGAGTAGTTGGTATCTGGAATGAGCTGTTAGAGGGGGTGGCGGAGGCAGAAACAACATTGTGAGGCATCTGGGCAGGTAGGTGAATGAGTAGGGCATAATAGCGATATGCATGCACGATTAGTGTTGATAGGCACCTTAGTCGTCATGGAGATGGTGGGCTGAAGGGCCTGTTTCTATGCTGTACAACACGGGCAGCACGGTGGCGCAGAGGTAGAATTGCTGCCTTACAGCTTCGGAGACCTGGGTTCGATCCTGACGACTGGTACGGAGTTTGTGCATTCTCCCCGTGACCGCGTGGGTTTTCTCTGAGACCTTTGGTTTCCTCCCACACTTCAAATACGTCCAGGTTTGTAGGTTAATTGGCTTGGTATAAATGTAAATTGTCCCTAATGTGTAGGATAGTGTTAATGTGTGTGGATCGCTGGTCGGTATGGACTCGGTGGGTTAAAGAGCCTGTTTCCGCGCTATATCTCTGAACTAAACTAAACTATGACTGTGACACTGAAATGGAGTAATCAGATTGGGTTATGGCCCCCGGATCATTTTGGTACCTACAGCCCTGTCTTACCCAGGCCACACTTACACTTGATGCGCAGTAAAGGCTCAGCACAGACTGAGCAAAATATGGTGCAGGTGCGCGCATATGTTACTTTAATTAACACATGAATCAACATCAGAAAATAGAAGCGACATCTTCTTTTAGTTCTCACTGGCACTGCGATGGGACTTACCGTAGGAGGCCACTGAGTTTCCTGCATGCTGGCTTGATGCACCTTGGGAGGTTGTGAATTAACCCACTGAGTTATCTCATGGATGCTGTGGGGGTGGATAGTGTGGTGCTGTGTTTTTGTACAGGATGCACCACATCTTGGACACAACTGGACTGCCCCCGTGGCAGACCCATTGATTGCCTGCCCCACAGAACCCATCTCCAAATACCTTGATTCCATCCTATTCCAACCCTCCCACCCTCCCCCTGACCAGTCCCTTCCGACCTACATCCAGGACACCTCACACACCCTTAATAACTCTTTAATTACTTTTCATTCCCAGACCCCTATTGCGTCATCTTTATACATACGTCCAGTACCTTTACACCATCCCCCACCAAGAAGGTCTCAAGGTCCTCCGGATCTTCCTTTAACAGAGATTCATTCCATTTCCCTCTGTTCTCATCCTCAACAACTATTTTGAATCCTTACTTTCTTCATGTTATATGTGTAGCCATGGGCCCCAGCTATGCCTGCATTTTTGATAGTTAAATCAAACTCCCCTCACCTGTATCTCACTTGCCAGGCTTTGTCCTACCCCCACCTCTCTTCCTGTTTTCGTGTATCCATGTTCTTCATAGATGTTGCCTGACTCACTGAGTTACTTCTGCATTTAGTGTCTTTTGTTTTGTAAACCTAACACACACTGATCCATTCTGCCCTGAGCCTGGCACCTGGAAAGGTTGACGCCTCAGTGAGTGTGTGTCTCTCGCTCTCTCTCTTTTTTCAAGGGACCCTCTTTCCTCCACACTATTCTCCCATTTACTCTATGTTTCCTGCCTTGAATGTTTCCAGGTTAAATTCCATTTACCACTTCTCTGCCCGGCTGGGGCAGCACAGCGGGGCAGCTAATAGAGGGACTGCCTCACAGCTCCATAGACCTGGGTTCAATCCTGACCTTGGGTGCCGTCCATGCTAATTTTGCAAGCTCCCCCTCTGTTTGCATGGGTTTTGTCCAGTTTCCTCTCACATCGCAAAGATATGCAGGTTGGTAGGTTAATTGGCCACTGTAAATTGCCGCAAATGAGTAGGTGAGTCATAGTTGTTGTGAATGTGGACAGAATAAATACTGCCTGGATTAGAGTGGAACTGTAAGGAGGGGTTGGGCAAACTTGGATTGTTTTTTCTGGCATGTCAGAGGCTGAGGGAACATGATAGAAGTTTATAAACGTGTGCAAGGTATAGATAGGGTAGACAGTCAGAACCTTTCTTCCCAGGGTAGAAACGTCAAATACCAATGGGCTTAGCTTTAAGGTCAGAGGGGCAAAGTTCAAAGGAGATGTGTAGCGCATGCTTTTTTACACAGAGACTTATAGGTGCCTGAAATACACTTAGTGGTCATGGAAGCCGATATGAAAGCGGCGTTTAAGAAGCTTTTAGATTGGCACATGAATATGAAGGGAATGTGGTATATGCATCGCGTGCAGGCTGAAGAAAGTAGTTTAATTTGGCATCAAGATAGATTTATAATAGAAGTTTACCAGAGGAAACATTTACCAGATGATTCCTGAACTGCTGGGCCTGCTGTATGGGGAGATACTAGCCTGACCAGGCTGGTTCTCATGAGGTCAGGGCTTGAGAGACTGGCTTCAGGGAATATATTCCCCCGGAGCTGGGTAGATTTACAAGCAGGATTCACGGTCATAGGATACAGAGCAGGACAGTTAGATGGGGATGGGGAGAAATATCTTCCCTCAGAAGGAGTAATTGTACGGAATTCTCTTCTGTGCAAGAACATAGGCCACAGTTAAGGATAGAGAGTGTGTTTCTCTACTCAAACAACACGGAGAAAGAGTGTGAATATGGGATTAGGATAGAATGTTTGCGTGGCAGTAGGCAGTGAATAGAACCACCATTTCACAAACCAGAGACAGTCTTGACTCCCAGTGCTGCTTGTGTGGAGTTTGCACATTCTCCCTGTGAACGTGTGAACCTGGACTCTTGACTCTTGACTCTTGATTTCCCTGGATGCTTTGGCTTCTTCCCACACCACAAGGTGTACAAGTCAAAACTTTAATTAACCACTGTATTTGGCTCCTAGTGTGTGAGTGAGGGATACAATATGGGGGGAATTGATGGAAATGAGGGGAGTATTAAAAAATGGGATTAATGTAGGATTTGTGTAAATGGTCTGTATGCGGTGGGCTGAAGAGCCTGTTTCCGTCCATAATTTCTCTTTGGCTCAGTGCTGATCTGGCCTTGGTTGGAGGAGCAGGGGGAACGGCTGGGTGGACTATTCCTGTTCCCATTTTCATGTGATCCACTGTCTTGTTGTAGATAACTAATACTGACCTGAGCACCATCAAGCAAGCTTAGCTCGGCAATGTTTTCACATTTGCCTCTTTTCTTTGACTTGGTTGTAATTCAATGAAGGCTCCCATTCTGTAGGAGCACACCTACCTTGCTTCTCCTGAATCTTGCTTTGTGTCTGAGCGAACGCCTGGACCCTTCTCCCATTGCTCGAAGATTTTATTCTTCAATACGTGGTGCAACTGCACATCGTTCGAACAATCCTGTTAAGCCTTCTTCTGTGTAGCTTGAAAGGTCTTTGATGATGATTTCACATCACTTGGTAATAAAGACGGTCCTGTGTATTCATTCCTCAATATTGTAAACTCTCTTTGTCCACATTCAGCTGACTTAATGCATGTGACAAACCTTGTTTGGTGACTGGGTTTGCCAATGCTACAAATCCTGTGAGGTGGACTCGGAGCATTTAGTGGCATGGTTCAACATCTCCTTGTAATTAAACACTGTCGAATAAGAAAGAACATGTAATGAGTCGAGCCAAACACACATCAAGATACAACACATGTTTATTAAAGTCCACTTACAGCACCGGTCTGCAGGACATTACAGTTCCCAGCAGCTACTCAGACTGAATGGTGTAGGCAGGCTCTTTGTAATATGAATCGCATATTAGGCAGAGCAACTACTAACAAGCATTACAATTGGTTAGTAGGAAATAACCAATCTACAGAACATAGAACAGTTCAGCACAGGAATGGGCCCTACAGCTCACCATGTCTGTGCTGATCATGATGTCAATCTAACATGTCAATCAACTGTACATGGTCTGTATCCCTCTATTCCCTGCCTGTTCATTCATCTGCCTAAATGCCTTGTAAATGTTGCTATTGTGTCCTTTTTAACCACCTCCCCAGGCAGCACATTCCAGATCGACCACTCTGTGTAAAGAAAAGCTTAGCCCAAACATCTCCATTAAAATAACTGCCTCTCCACTTGTTTCCACCCTGATAAAAATCCCATCTCTCCCATCTATACCTCTCGTACGTTTACGTACTTCTATCAGGTCAACACTCCGAATCTCCAGAGCATGGGCTTGTCTTTTAGGCACCATTACAGTTGGTATTACATAGTCTGCCTTTTCTTCACTGGAACCCCATTTCATGATAATTTATTTACTGCTTCCTCTCAAAGCACATAGGGCATGTAAGATGTTAGAATAGTGGTTTTGTGTCCATGCTTTGATGTGTTATGTGCATTAAGCCTGATATTCCTTGGGAGTGCTGTTAGAGTAAGCCTGGACAAGTGACTCCAGTGTATCTCACTGTACACTGGTGTGGAGGGAATTTACTCATCTACATTGCTCCATATACCTACCACCCTCTGTGTGGAGCAACTTGCTCTCATGTCTTACCTTAAATCCATGTCCTCTAGTTTTAGTGTAGGAAGAAACTGCAGATGCTGGTTTACACTAAAGATAGACACAAAATGCTGGAGTAACTCAGCGGGACAGGCAGCATCTCTAGTGAGAAGGATGTTTTATGATTTACGAGGATGTTGCCAGGACTAGAGGGTGTGAGCTATGGTCTCTAAGATAAGGGGTGATCTTATAGAAGTGTATAAGATCATGAGAGGAATAGATTGGGTAGATGGACAGTCGTTTGCCCAGAGTAGGATAATCGAGGACCAGAGGACATAGGTTCAAGGTGAAGGGGAAAAGATTTAATAGGAATCTGAGGGGTAACTTTGTTTGGGGCAGGTTTGGAGGGATATGGACCAAGTGCAGGCAAGTGGGACTAGTGTGGCTGGGACATTGTTGGCCGGTGTGGGCGAGTTGGGCCGAAGGGCCTGTTTCCACACTGTATCACTCCATGTCACTATGAATGGGAGACATTTTAGATCGGGATAGGTCAGGTCAGGGGAGAGGAAGACTCGAGATATGGATGAGTAAGGTGTGAAAATGACAGATCAAAGCAGACGATGATCAAGAAAATGCAGAATGGTTCATTGTTAGCTAAGGAGAAGATGACAATGAGGCATACAATCAGTAAAAGTACTCAGGAGGACAGCAAAACTGGTCAGAGAACTAGGGTGGGGGAGGGACAGAGAAAGAGGGAAAGCAAAGGTCCTTTGAAGTTAGAGAAATCATTATTCATTCCGCTCGATTGTAAACTGTCCAAGCAAAATATGAGGTGCTGTTCCTCCAATTTGTGTTGGGCCTCACTCTGACTGACAGTGGAGGAGGCTCAGGACAGAAAGATCAGTTTGGGAATAGGCGGGGGAGTTAATGTTCAGCAACTGGGAGATTACATAGGCCTAGGCGGACAGAGCAGAGGTTTTCAATGAAACGATCTCTGAGCCTCACTTGGTAGGACTGATATATAGAAGTCCATACCCGGAAGTAGGTGAGGTTAGAGGAGGTGCAAGTGAACCTCTGCCACACCTGAAAGGACTGTCGGAGTCCTTGGACGGAGTCGAGGAGGGAGGTATGGGGACAGGAGGTGTTACATCTCCTGCGGTTGCTGTGGAAAGTACCTGGGGTGGGGGCTGTTTGGGTGGGAAGGGATGAGTTTACCAGGGTGTTGAGGAGGGAATGGTCTCTGCAGAAGGCGGAAAGGGGTGGAGATGGGAAGATGTGGTTAGTATTGGGATCCCCTCGGAGGTGGCGAAAATGATGGAGGACTATATGCTGTATGGGGTGAAAGGTGAGGACTAGGGGGACTGTTGTGACTGGGGGGAGGGGGAGAAAGAGCAGAGCTACGGGATACTCGTGTGAGGGCCTCACCTATGATGAAGAGGGGAACCCCCCCATTCCCTAAAGAATGAGGACATCTAGGATGTCTTGTTATAGTCTTCCCTACCCTGAGAAAAAAAACAGTGACCATCCATCTTATCTATGCCCCTCATGATTTTATGAACTTCTGCAAGGTCACTACTCAGTATCCTTTGCTCTTGGGAAAACAGTCCAAGCCTATCCATTCAAGCCCTCCAGTCCCAGCAACATTTTTGTGAATCTTTTCTGTAAGCTTTCTAGCTTAATCATATCCTTTTTATAGCTACCAGAACTGTACACAGTACTCCAAGAATGGTCTTACCAATGTCTTGTAACATGACTTCCTAACTCTTGTACTCAATGCCGAATCTGATAAAGGAAAGTGTGGCAAATGCCTTCTTCACCAGCCCATCTACATGTGTTGCTATTCACTATTCACTATTCACATGCACCCCTAGGTGTCTCTGTTCTACAACACTCCCCAGGGCCCTACCATTTGCTATGGATATCCTGCCCTGGCTTAACTTATAGAAATGAATCAGTTTGCATCTGAAATAAAAAACAGCTGCTGGAAACACTCAGCAGTTCAGGCAGCATCTGTGGCAAGGGAAACAATTTTAGGTTACGATACGAAATAACTTTATTTTTCCCAGGGGGAAATTGGCCTGCCAACAGTCATAAAACACAACAAGATACATGAAACACAGAATCAAAGTGACGAGTGGAAAGTCCAGGATTGGGGATGTGCAAAGTCAGTCTACCCCATGACAGAAGGGGGAGGAGTTGTACAGTTTGATAGCCACAGGGAAAAAGGATCTTCTGTGGCGTTCTGCAGTGCATCTTGGTGGAACCAGTCTTTTGCTGAAGGTGCTCCTCAGGTTGACCAGTGTGTCATAACTGATAACCATCAGTTGATCTATTTTCTGACTTTGTCAAGTGCATAGTGCAGCAACCTAGTATCACCACTCATGTTGATAACCACCCTTCTGTCTTGGTTATTCTGCAGTCCATCAATGCAGCAGATAAAATAAAGACTACCTAAAACCAATTCTCCATCGCTCGCACTAACCCCAACACTGGGTAGTCTTCCTGATTTTTTTGTGATTTTCTGCTGTGAACACTTGCTCTCAGTGAGAATTCATGCCACAATCCTGGACTTCCTCTGGCCAACCACCTTGGCCTGTTGCTTGCATGTTGCAGAAATGTGCTCCTTTTTCAAACAGTCAGCATCCTTCTGTTTTAAATCGACAAGAGAGTAGAGGTTGGCTGTGGTTAAATCCACAACTGAATTTCCCACCTGTTATGCCCAAGCAGTCTAGCAATTAACACACAGTATTTTTTTTTTACATTGGCAAGTCCCCATTACGTAGTACTGGAAATCAAAATAGAAAATGTTAGAAATATTGAGCAGGTCATGCATTATATATGTAGAGGAAAGAGATTTAGCTTTCAGGTTTAAGGTCGTTTGTCAAAATTGGGAAAGAGAAAAAAAACATGAGTGTGAATTTGCTGAGGATTTAGGGGTTTACTAATGGAGCAAAGGGAATATCATGAGGCCAGGTCAAATGGATTAGAGGTGATGACATTTATTTGCCTGTGTTACCTACCGGGTTCTGGATATGCCCAGCAGGCCAAGCTGCACTAATGAAAAGAGAAAATCTGAGCCACCCTTACATATGGGTCAAAAATAGTCAGTTCTTATACAGACTGAAAGCACAGTGAGGTGAGTACAGCCGATACCTCACAGCTCCAGCGACCCGGTTCAATCCTGATCTCCAGTGCTGCCTTTGTGGAGTCTGCACCTTCTCCCTGAGAGAGAGAGAGAGATTTAGCTCTTGGGACGAAGGGAATCAAGGGATATGGGGAAAAATCCAGAACGGGGTACTGATTTTGGATGATCAGCCATGATCATATTGAATGTTAGTGCTGGCATGAAGGGCCGAATGGCCTACTCCTGCACCTATTTTCTATGTTTCTATGTTTCCCTGTGACCATGAGGGTTTCCTTGGATGCTCTGGTTTTCTCCCATGAGCCAAATATGTGCCGGTTGACGGCTTAATTGGCACAGGAAATTATCCCTGGTGTGATTGTAGAATCTGGAGGGAGTTGATGGAAGTTTATGGAGAATATAATTGAGTTGATGTACGATTAGTATAAATGTGTGCTTTATGGTTGATAGGGACTTGGTGGGCCGAATGGTCTGTTCTCGTGTTTTCATGACTCTAGATTTAGGTTTATTACTGTCACCTGTACTGAAGTACAATAAAAAGCTGTGATTTGCATGCTATCCAAACAGATCACACACACCATACATAGATACAATCAGTTCAAACTCAAGTACGATAGATACAGCAAAGGGGAAGATACAGAGTGCAGAATACAATCGGCTTCGTCCCCTGAATGACTTAAGTGAACTGGAAGGATTTTTAAAACAATCACTGAAACTGGATTTGATTTTCTATTTGATATTTGCTTAAATCCTTGGATTTAAATCTCACAGCTAATGCGGAGGGATTGAAACTCGGGTCCCTGGTTCAAAGGTCCAGTGCTCTGGCTGCTGATCTTGTAACTCTATAGCTCAGTCACAAAACTACAAAGAAAGCAATTAATGTGCATTTCTGAGCGGCTACCCTGCAGATGTAAATGGTAGTTGAGATATTAAACTCCTTGCTCTGGGGAGAGGGTCTGTAAGGTTACATGTTTTTATTTCAAATAAGCATAATGCATAAAGTAAGATGTTAAGAATCTGCACTGCTGTGTCTTTTAAACAATCCTTTAATCCTTGGCCGATCAGCCACATCAAGTTAAGTTTATTGCCTTATGCACATGTTGGGTGAGGCGCAGGTACAATGAATTTTTGCATGCAGTGGCATTATAGACACATAGATCCAGACAACACACAAGAATATAAATTGTATATGAGTGACATATAAATTCTACAAGTCAGCGAAAAGAAAACCCCCCTGCAAAAATACAAGACAAGAGTACAAAAATACACAATTGGAAAACAAGTCTATAGTAATTCAAGTGGTGGGCTGTAGGGTTCCATTACCAAGTAGGCTTAGGGTTCTGGAGGTTGGTTCAGGAACCAGATAGTTGTAAGAAAGTAGTTGCTCTGAACCTGATGATGTGGGACTGCTAATCAGCGAGAAGATGGCATGGCCTGGAGGATGTCCACATGGAAGGTTGGTTAAGAAGGTTCAATTGTTGGGTATTAATGGTGGAGTAGCAAGATGGATTCAACAGTGGCTGAATGGGAGATGCCAGAGAGTAATGGTGGATGGCAGTTTGTCAGGTTGGAGGCCGGTGACTAGTGGAGTGCCTCAGGGATCTGTATTGGGTCCACTGTTGTTTGTCATATACATCAACGATCTGGATGATGGTGTGGTAAATTGGATGAGTAAGTATGCAGATAATACTAAGGTAGGAGGTGTTGTGGATAATGAAGTCGATTTTCAAAGTCTCCAGAGAGATTTAGGCCATTTGGAAGAGTGGGCTGAAAGATGGCAGATGGAGTTTAATGCTGATAAGTATGAGGTGCTACATCTTGGCAGGACAAATCAAACTAGGACGAACATAGAACCATAGAAACATAGAAAATAGGTGCAGGAGGAGGCCATTCGGCCCTTCGAGCCAGCACCACCATTCATTGTGATCATGGCTGATCGTCGCCAATCAATAACCCGTGCCTGCCTTCTCCCCATATCCCTTGACTCCACTAGCCCACAGAGCTTTATCTAACTCTTTATTAAAACCATCCAGTGACTTGACCTCCACTGCCCTCTGTGGCAGGGAATTCCATACATGGTAAATGGTAGCGAATTGAGGAATGCAGTTGAACAGAGGGATCTAGGAATAATTGTGCATAGTTCGCTGAAGGTGGAATCTCATGTAGATAGAGTGGTAAAGAAAGCTTTTGGTGTGCTGGCCTTTATAAATCAGAGCATTGAGTATAGAAGTTGGGATGTAATGTTAAAATTGTACAAGGCATTGGTGAGACCAATTCTGGAGTATGGTGTACAATTTTGGTTGCCAAATTATAGGAAAGATGTCAACAAAATAGAGAGAGTACAGAGGAGATTTACTAGAATGTTGCCTGGGTTTCAGTAACTAAGTTACAGAGAAAGGTTGAACAAGTTAGGTCTATATTCTTTGGAGCACAGAAGGTTAAGGGGGGACTTGATAGAGGTCTTTAAAATGATGAGAGGGATAGACAGAGTTGACGTGGATTCGCTTTTTCCATTGAGAGTAGGGAAGATTTAAACAAGAGGACATGATTTGAGAATTAAGGGACAGAAGTTTAGGGGTAACGTGAGGGGGAACTTCTTTACTCAGAGATTGGTAGTTGTGTGGAATGAGCTTCCAGTGGAAGTGGTGGAGGCAGGTTTGATTTTATCATTTAAAAATAAATTGGATAGGTATATGGACAGGAAAGGAATGGAGGGTTAAGGTCTGAGTGCAGGTACATGGGACTAGGGGAGAATAAGTGTTCGGCAAGGACTAGAAGGGCCGAGATGGCCTGTTTCCATGCTGTAATTGTTATATGGTTATATGATGGGGAGCCTTGATAATAGATGCTACCTTCTTGAGCCAGTGCTTCATCGAGATGTTTTCGATGGGGTGTCGTGCTGTACCCGTGATGGACTGGGCTGAGTTCACCACTCTTGGCAATCTCTTGCATTCCTATGCATTGGAAATGTTGAACAAGGCAATGATGCAACAAGTAAGTAAGATCCCATGGAAAATCAGCACAGAAATGTCCCTTCAACCAACCTTTCCAAAATGTATTAGAAATAACTGCAGATGCTGGAAAAATCGAAAGTAGACAAAAATGCTGGAGAAACTCAGCGGGTGAGGCAGCATCTATGAAGCAAAGGAATAGGTGACGTTTCGGGTCGAGACCCTTTATCAATCTGAAGAAGGGTCTCGACCCAAACCGTCACCTATTCCTTCGCTCCATAGATGCTGCCTCACCCGCTGAGTTTCTCTAAAATGTATTACCTGTTCGTTTACACATTGTCCTTGCAAATTAGCTGCAGTTCTGACTTTACATCAATAAAGTAATAGGAGGTTGGGGAGGGAAAAGGGTGTGGGGATCCTGAGATCTGGAGAGGGGATCGCATCCTTTAATTATACCCAGGGCCCCTTAATTAGGACCCATGGGTAAAACGTATTGGAACTGAAATGGACCGGGCTGGGATTGTGAGAAGCAAAGGGAAAAATTGACACGATATTTATTCACACTGGTGCGAGTTGAATCACTTAATGATGCTGGTTGGCGATTATTTAACCATCCTAATAAGTTCTAATTAAGATTTCCAATTTCCGTGGAGTCATTAATTGCAGTTTATTTAAAACTGTTTGTTGTTCCCCTGAAGGAAGTGGGGTGGTGTAAAAACAAGTTTACAACTCTCAACATGGAGGATCTCTTTCAGAACAGAGGAGCCGAAAGTTTTTATTTTACTGCAGAAACATTGTTTCATTGATAATTGGGCATTTCCCTCTCGATTTTCCTCTTCCTCCTTAACTCACACCCTCTGGAAGCTTATCCTGACATTCACTTTTGTTCAGTCTCCTAGTCCCTAGATCAGCCATGATCACATTGAATGGCGGTGCTGGCTCGAAGGGCCAAATGGCCTACTCCTGCACCTATTGTCTATTGTCTATTGAATCCAAGTGCCCCCCCCCCCCCCCCCCCCCCCCCCCCCCCCCCCCCCCTCCTCCTCCCTTCTTCTTTGTTTTTGAGGATGATCTTGTTCCCAGGCAGCCAATGGAAGAATTGGTTTGGGAAATGTGAAATCTCATTGGATCCTAGGATGCCTAAGACCTGTATTACAAGTAGGCCTAAGGATCGTACACAACAAAATAGGAACAGGAGTAGGCCACATGTCCGCTCAAGCTTGCCCCATCATTTAATGTAATCATGGCTGATCTAGGGACTATGTATTTTGGCTTGTGTGATGTGGATAAATGTGAGCTTATCCACTTTGGTGGCAAGAACAAGAAGGCAAATTATTATCTGAATGGTGTTAGATTAGGAAAAGGGGATGTACAACGAGATCTGGGTGTCCTTGTACATCAGTCACTGAAAGTAAGCATGCAGGTATAGCAGACAGTGAAGAAAGCAAATGGCATGTTTGCCTTCATAGCGAGAGGATAGGAGCAAGGAGATCCTACTGCACCTGGAGTATTGTGTGCAGTTTTGGTCTCCTAGTTTGAGGAAGGACATTCTTGCTATTATGGGAGTGTTGCGCACGTTTACCAGGTTAATTCCTGGGATGGCGGGACTGACATATGATGAAAGAATGGATCGACTTGGCTTACAGTATATTCACTGGAATTTAGAAGGATGAGGGGATCTTATAGAAACATATAAAACTATTAAGGGATTGGACAGGCTAGATGCAGGAAAAATGTATCTAGCCTACTTTACTGGATGTATTCAAGAGAGTTGGATATAGCTCTTAGGGCTAATGGAACCAAGGGATATGGAGAGAAAGCAGGAATGGGGTACTGATTCTGGTTGGTCAGCCATGATCACATTGAATGGCGGTGCTGGCTCGAAGGGCCGAATGGCCAGCACCTGCACCTATATTCTAAGTTTCTATGTGACCAGGTTTATCTGGTCTTGATGTATAAGACACTCTAGACTACAAATCTCGACTCTTGATCTAGCTTCTTTATGCCAGGTCATCATACACCTCAGCTCCCTGACCCTTTAAACATTTATTTACCTCCACTTTAAATACTTCTTTGATCTACCCTCCACAGCCCTCTGGGACTATGAAGTCTCTTCACCATCCTCCGAGAGAAAAAAAAATCCTGTTTTAAATGACCATCTCCCTATAATTAGGCCCCCTCATTCAAGACCCTACCACCAGTGAAAACATCTCAATATCTACCTTGATCAATGGTCAGTGGGAATTATTTGACACATGTACAGAGGTACAGTGAAATTATTTTTTATGTACAGTTTCAGTGTCACTATACATTAGCACTTGGAGACCTTAATTAAGCATCTCAGATACAGTCCAAGTGTATAGCAGATACAGTCCAAGTGTATCACATTGTAAATTTAGTCAAATAAAGGATGCATGTGTTAAATTTATTAGCCTAGGCCTTTGAGGAATATAAAGAAAGCAGGAAAGAACTCAAGCTGGCAAAAAGGGCCAGAAAGGGCCATTAAATGTTATTCCTAAATCAAAAATCCAAAGGCATTTATACACATATTAGAAACAAGGGAGAAGGTAGGACCACTCAAGGATAAACAAGGGGATTTATGCTTGGAGGCGAGGTACTAAATGAGGACTTTGCATTTGTATTTACCAAAGATAAAGTGGTGTGGAATTGTGAGACCAGTGTAGAGTATTCAAATATGCTGGGACATTTGGTGATCAAGAAGGAGGTGGTGTTGGGTTTCTTGAAAAGCTTTAAGGTGGCTAGGTCCACTGGGCCTGATGGGCTTTCTCCCAGTGAGGCAAAAGAAGAAATTGGAGAGGCCATGATCTTTATAGAATCTCTAGAAACAGGCAAGGTCTTGGAGAACTGGAGAGTAGTCAAAATGTGTTGGAAGGAACTGCAGATGCTGGTTTAAACCAAAGATAGACACAAAAAGCTGGAGTAACTCAGCGGGACAGGCAGCACCTTTGGAGAGAAGGAATGGGTGACATTTTGGGTCGAAAAGGGTCTCGACCCGAAACGTCACCCATTCCTTCTTTCCAGAGATGCTGCCTATCTTTGGAGAGTTGTCAATATTGTTTCTTTGCTTAAGAAGTAAAAGGAATAATCTCGCAAATTATAGACTGATGTGTCTCACATCAGTTCTTATAGCTCCCTGATAGTAGCAACACGTGATAAATACGATGTATATATGCTTGCCTTCATCAGTCAGAGTATTGAGTATAAGAGTCAAACTTGAAAGTCATGTTGCAGTTTTATAAAACTTTTACAAAAATTTGGAGAATTATGTACAGCTCTGGTAGCCCCATTTCAGGTAGGATGTAGAGGCTTTTGAGGGCGTAGAAGAGGTAAAGCTGCTGGCTGGATTAGAGAGTATTAGCTATAAGAAGAGCTTATATCTAATAGGTTGGGAAACCGCCTATAGAAGAGGTTGGGAAAAAATGGATTGTTTTCGCTGCAGGATTTGTAGACTGCAGAATGACCTGATAAAAGTTAAGAGAGACATAGATAGGCTAGATTCACATTCTTTCTCCTGGCTGGAAATGTCAGATACTGGAGGTCATAGCTTTGAGGTGAGAGGGGGGAAGTTTTAAGAGAATGTGCGGGACATGTTTTTTACTATGTATCTTGCCTACTTTACTGGATGTATTCAAGAGAGAGTTGGATATAGCTCTTAGGGCTAATGGAACCAAGGGATATGGAGAGAAAGCAGGAATGGGGTACTGATTCTGGATGGTCAGCCATGAACACATTGAATGGCGGTGCTGGCTCGAAGGGCCGAATGGGTCTGAAATGCTTTGCCTGGGGTGGTGTTGGATGCAGATGCAACAGTGGCATTCAGAGGCTTTTAGAGAAGTAAATATGTGTGTGATATGGAGTATTATGGATCACATGCAGAAGGGAGTAGTTTAATTTAGCATTTTGTTCGACCCAGACATGTTGGGCTCAAGGGCGTGTTCCTGCGCTGTCCTGTTCTACGTACAATGCTCCTGTGTAAGTGAGGTGCAAGGACATTACTGTGCTTCTTGGTTCACTGCCGTACTTTTTAAAAATGCTTTTGATCACATTAATCAAAATCCAAATGTTAATTAGAGAGGCAGTCTGCTGGTTGATTTAATTGCATGGACTGGGATTTCCGTGGTCGGTTTAATGGCTGAGTGCGGAGAACCCACTCTGAAACCTCAGTGGTCCTTGAGGGGTTAAGGTGAATGCTGTCACATCTCCTCCTCCCTGCAACTCCAGGTCGATGCAGGGAGTGGGGAGAGCAGTGGACAGCTGTGGAAACCGTGCAAGTTCATTTCTCCCAACATCTGGGAGTAACTGTGCCAGTGTTAATCTTCGGGCAAGAGCAGCCCACAGGACACAGCGACTAAGGGAATCACCAGGATAGGTCTTATGTTCTCCTGCGTAAGATCGTTAGGGCTGCAAGCCAAGGTAATAGATTGGATTTGTGTGGACATCATATTTTCAGCACAGAAGTCTGACTCTTACACAGGGGGACAGGTTTAGATGTTGTTGCTGTATTGGAGAATTCTTGTGAAGTACGGCAGCTCAAGTTATAGTAGTACCAGCTCCCCTCGAGTAGCAGTGCACTGGTGAGCTTATCTTAAAGTATAATACTTGCATTTTCACTGGGTGGAATCTCTCTGTTTCTGTGGTGGGCTTTATAATAGCAAGGCACCAGATTATTCCTATAAAACATCAGTTAAACCATTATTCATATACTGTGTGCAATCCTGCTCACTGCACTGTCAGAAGGATGTGATTGTACTGGTGAAGCAGAGGAGATTCACTGGGACAGAACGTTTCGGTTAGGAGGAGGGGGACCCGAGAGTTAGGCTGAGGGGGACCTGATAGAGTTTCACAAAATTATGAGGAAGTAGATAGAAACTTTTTCTCAGAGCAAATATATCTAATACTATAAGGAAAATGTTTTGGATATGGTGTTTAGAGGGGATCTAAGGAAGATTTTTTTTTCACACAGCGGGTGGTTGGAACCTGGAACATAGTGCCTGAGAAGGTGGTGGAGACAGAGACATTCGCAGCATTTAAGCAGTATTTGGATGAGCATTTGAATCACCAAGGTAGAGAATGCGACAGACCAAATGCTGAGAAATTGGAATAGTATGGATGGGTGCTTGGATGGTCAACATGGATATCGTGGGCCTAAAGGCCTGCTTCTATGCTGTAAGTCGCTATGAGTCTTTGACTAAGTTCATCAGAGATGTAACATTGGTAGACAGTGGCAGAATTACGCCACTGTTTTAAATTACCTACCATGTGTCTGTAGTGTATGGTTCTGCCAGGGTGATCCTAAACTGGAGAAAGACTAACAGTGCAGACAATCCAATAACCCATTTTCATCAGAGTGATGTCGTTTCTTAGAAATAAATGTTTTGGGTGGTGTTTCTTGTGGATGGGGACGTTGTGAGCAGATATCAAGTTAAAGGTGTCACAAGGTGAGAGAACAGGTGATGTCCCTGCAACTAGGTAGTTAATGGAAGGATGGTTTTAGCTCAGAGGATACCAGGTTGTCACTGTCCCACGTCATCTAGGAAAGTTTAATTTAGTTTAGTTTAATTCTCGTGTAGTTTATTGTCACATGTACCATGTACAGTGAAAAGCTTTTGATTTGCGTGCTAACCAGTCAGTGGAAAAACTATACATGGTTACAATCAAGCCTCCCACCGTGTACAGATACAGGATGAAGGGAATAACGTTTAGTGCCAAACACAGTCCAGAAAAGTCTGATTTAAGATAGTCCAAGGGTCTCCAATGAGGCAGATGACAACCAATGGAAAGTTCGCTGGTCTTTGGAGTGGGATTATGTATCATTCTGGGTTGAAGTTGTGAGCCACATGTGGGAGAGCGGGAGGGGGGGGGGGGGGTTTGGATGGAGATGTGTGTGGGTAAGGGGGTGTGTGTGGGCGGGTGGAGGGGGGTGTGCGCGGGGGGGAGGGGTCTGTGGGTGGGGAGAGGGGTGTGGGGGGGCGGGGGGAGGGGTGTAGGGGCGGAGGGGTTGTGGAGGTAGGAGGGGTGTGTGGGCGGGGGGGGGGGTTGTGGGGGGGAGGGGGTGTGTGGGCGGGGGGGGTGCGTGGGAGAGGGTTGGGCGGGGGGGGGGGGGGGGTTGTGGGGTGAGGGATTGTGTGGGCCAGGAGGGTTGTAGGGAGGAGAGGTGTGGGGGCGGGGAGGGTTGTGTGGGTGGGGGGGGGTGTGGGGCAGTGGGGGGGGGGGTTGTGTGGGCAGGGGGCTTGTGGTGGGGAGGGGTGATGGGCAGAGGGGGATTGTGGGGGGAGGGTTGTGGTGGCAGGGGGGTGTTGTGTGGGGGAGGAGTGTGGGGGGGAGGGTTGTGGTGGCAGGGGGGGTGTTGTGTGGGGGAGGAGTGTGGGGGGGGGGAGGAGTGTGGGGGTGGGGGGTAGTGGGGGAGGGGGGTGTGTGTGGCCAGGGGGGCAAGGGATGTGGGGGCTGGGGGGTGTGTAGGCAAGGGGAGGTTGTGGGAGGGGGGTTGTGTGGGCGAGGGGGTGGGTGTAGGCAGGGGGGTTGTGGGGGGAGGAGGCAGTAGCCAGAGAGGGGGACCAGAGGGGAATGGGTTGGAGCTGGCAGTTCGATGGGGACTCACAGCGGTCGTTGATCGCTGGTCGTTTTTCTCTGCCGGCATCAGAGTCTCCGCTTCTCCGACTCCGCGCTGGGCAGGGCTGGGCTGGGCTGGGCTGGGCCGGTCCGGGCCACTTCTGGTCCCTCCGAAAATTGTGTCTGGTTGGAGACCTCCGCTGGCCATCCAGAGTGTCCCTCAGCTCCAGTAAATACTTGGTATGGGGGAACCATCCCGCGGAGTGACAGGAGAAGAGACTAATCCGCGCTGCGCTGATTGGCAGGAGAGGAGATCGATCTGCGCACATGCGGTTTTTAAGATTTTTAAACCGTGCAAACTTTTACATTGTGCCATGATCAGAACAAAACTTGGTGCACTCGCAGCACAGGAGAACGGTGAGTGAGCTGGCGAAAAATCGTAGCTCTGTCGTGTACCGTTTTTGTTTAAATAAAATAACTGCACAAACCGGAAGATAACAACATCAGAGTTTTAGTTGTGGATAGATAGAGATAGATAGAGATAGATAGAGATAGATAGAGATAGATAGAGATAGATAGAGAGAGAGATAGAGAGAGAGAGAGAGAGAGAGAGAGAGAGAGAGAGAGAGAGAGAGAGAGAGGAGAGAGAGAGAGAGAGAGAGATAGAGAGAGAGAGATAGAGAGAGATAGAGATAGAGATAGAGAGAGAGATAGAGAGAGAGAGAGAGATAGAGATAGAGATAGAGATAGAGATAGAGATAGAGAGAGAGAGAGATAGAGAGAGAGAGAGAGAGAGATAGAGAGAGAGAGAGAGAGAGAGAGAGAGATAGAGAGAGAGAGAGATAGAGAGAGAGAGAGAGAGAGAGAGAGAGAGAGAGAGAGAGAGAGAGAGAGAGAGAGAGAGAGATAGATAGATAGATAGATAGATAGATAGATAGATATTAAAAGCTTTAGTGAGAGGATGTACGATTGCCTTTCAAGCTTTCCAAAACAAGAACCGAGCTGAACAACATGATCTAGAAAGACAGATAAAACAGCTAGACATAGAAAACGCGATCGCTCCTTCTATGATAAAACATAATAAAATTGCTGCTCTCAAATATAGGTTAAATCATATACTTTCAGCTCAAATCTTAAGGCTTTTCCAGCATACTAAACAAACACACTTTGAATTTAGAGACAAACCCCAGAAATTGTTAGCTCGTCAACTCCGCAAACTAGAAGACGAACGCACAATTTACAAAATCAGATCAGACAAGGGAGACTTGCTTACACTACCCAAGGACATCAATGATAGATTTTTGCAATTTTTACAATTTTATCAGACATTATACTCATCAAAAACAACAGCCAGCTCTGCGAACATACAAACCTTTCGCCAAAAATACAACCTCTCTGGTTTAAACGAGAGAGAGAGAGAGAGAGAGAGAGAGAGAGAGAGAGAGAGAGAGAGAGAGAGAGAGTTATTGGGCGCAGAAATAAGTGCGATAGACATTGAGGAGACCATCAAGTCTCTGAAAAACTGGAAGACAGCTGGTCCCGATGGCCTGAACAATGAATTTTATAAAAAATGTAGTGACTTGGTCTCCCCCATGCTTACAAACTTTATATAGCTATGCCTTTAAACTACAGATATTACCACAAACTCTGACTGAATCAACAATAACACTTATCCCAAAAAGAGATAAGGATCTCGAAGACCCTGACCATAGCCCTTTTAAACACTGACCAGAAGATATTAGCTAAGATTTTAGCCCCCAGATTAAGTTTAGTTATCGATAAATTAATATACCCTGACCAGACAAGCTTTATATCTAAACAATATTCATTCTTCAATTTGAGACGCTTGTTTAATATAATATTTTGAAATAGAATATTAAATGAAGACTTAGTAATCATCTCGCTAGATGCTGAAAAAGCATTTGATCAAGTGGAATGGTCCTATCTTTGCTCTGTGATGGAAAAATTTAAACTCGGTGAAAACCTTTGCTCATGCGTGAAACTCCAACAGCTAGAATACTGACAAACCAAATGTTGTGAAACATAGAAACATAGAAAATAGGTGCAGGAGGAGGCCATTCGGCCCTTCGAGCCAGCTCAGCCATTCATTGTGATCATGGCTGATCGTCCCCTATCAATAACCCATGTCTGCCTTCTCCCCATATTCCTTGACTCCACTAGCCCCTAGAGCTCTATCTAACTCTCTCTTAAATCCATCTAGTGACTTGGCCTCCACTTCCCTCTGTGGCAGGGAATTCCATAAATTCACAACTCTGGGTGAAAAAGTTTTTTCTCACCTCAGTCTTAAATGACCTTCCCTTTATTCTAAGACAGTGGCCCCTGGTTTTGGACTCGCCCAACATTGGGAACATTTTTCCTGCATCTAACTTGTCCAGTCCTTTTAGAATTTTATACGTTTCTATAAGATTCCCCTCATCCTTCTAAACTCCAGTGAATACAAGCCTAGTCGTTTCAATCTTTCCTCATATGACAGTCCCGCCATCCCAGGGATCAATCTTGTGAACCTACGCTGCACTGCCTCAATCACAAGGATGTCCTTCCTCAAATTAGGAGACCAAAACTGTACACAATACTCCAGATGTGGTCTCACCAGAGCCCTATACAACTGCAGAAGAACCTCATTACTCCTATACTGAAATCCTCTTGTTATGAAGGCCAACATTCCATTACCTTTCTTCACTGCCTGCTGTACCTGCACGCCAACTTTCAGTGTACAAGGATGCTCAGGTCTCGCTGCACCTCCCCCTTACCTAACCTAACCCCATTGAGATAATAATCTGCCCCCTTGTTTTTGCCGCCAAAGTGGATAACCTACATTTATCTATATTCTGCATCTGCCACGCATCTGCCCACTCACTCAACCTGTCCAGGTCACCCTGCAACATCCTAACATCCTCTTCACAGTTCACACGGCCACCCAGCTTTCTGTCATCCGCAAACTTGCTAGTTGTGCTCCTAATTCCCTCTTCCAAATCATTTATATATATGGTAAACAGTTGCGGCCCCAACACCGAGCCTTGCGGCACTCCACTAGCCACTGCCTGCCATTCTGAAAAGGACCCGTTCACTCCTACTCTTTGCTTCCGGTCTGCCAACCAATTTTCTATCCATGTCAACATCCTACCCCCAATACCATGTGCTCTAATTTTAGTCACCAGTCTCCCGTACGGGACCTTATCAAGGGCTTTCAGAAAGTCTAGATACACGACATCCACTGGCACCCCTTCATCTATTTTACTTGTCACATCCTCAAAACATTCCAGAAGATTAGTCAAGCATGATTTCCCTTTCATAAATCCACGTTGACTTGGACTAATCCTTTTACTGCTATCCAAATGCCCCATTATTACCCCCTTAATAATTGACTGCAGCATCTTTCCCACCACCGAAGTCAGGCTAACTGGTCTGTAATTCCCTGTTTTCTCTCTTGCTCCTTTCTTGAAAAGTGGGATAACATTAGCTATCCTCCAATCCACAGGAACTGATCCTGATCCTCATTGTCACCCAAATTTCACTTGTCTGGAGGTTGTAGACAAGGATGTCCACTATCCCCGCTTTTATTTGCCCTCATTATAGAACCACTCGCCGAGAGTATCAGATATCAGCCAGACCATGATGGGTACAATACTAAACGTACAGTTAATAAAATTTCTTTATACGCAGATGATGTATTATTATACATCACAAACCCCGAAATTAGCATTCCGAGTTTATTAAATCTCATAACTCAATTTGGCTCATTCTACGGATATAGAATTAATTGGAATAAAAGCGAAATTATGCCAATAACGGGACAAAACCCGTCTATATTTCAACAATTCCCTTTTAAAATTGCCAATGAAAAGTTTAAATACCTTGGAATCTATGTGACCAGGAAATAGATCCTCTATTCAAATCAAATTTTCCTTTTTTAGTTACTAAATTACACAGTAACATCCAATTTTGGAAAACACTTGTCATCTCACTAGTTGGTAGAATTAATGCTATAAAGATGATCTTTCTCCCACAACTATTATACTTATTCCAATCAATTCCGATATATATTCAAATTTCTTTTTTCAAAAAAATGGATTCAATTATTACTAATTTTATTTGGAATTATAAGACCCATAGAATAAATAAAATACAGCTATGTAAGTCTAAAGCTAACGGAGGCTTAGCTTTACCAAACTTTCGATTTTATTAGTGGGCGGTTAATATTAAAAATATAACCTTCTGGCTGGATGACACTGATCAGCAGCCAGATAGGCTCAGCATGGAGAAGGAGGATTGTTTACTTTTTGATATAGGCTCGATTCTTTTAGCTCCAATAAATTTGAATAAAAAAACATGTGGAGGAAATCCGATTATACATAGTGTTATCCGTTTCTGGAAACAATTACAATTTACAAATAATCCTTCTTTCAAACCGTCTGTCTTAGATAGAGGTTCAATGGAAAATTCATGGAATTAATATGGTGGGAGACCTTTATCAAAGGGGGACTTTTCTCTCTTTTCAGGAATTACAGCAGAAGTACAAATTACATGTTAATAATTTTTTTAGATCTTTACAATTTTGAGACTATGTAAAATTACATGCACAAGATTATTAATTTTGGGGTCCAGAAATCCTTGGTGAATGTCTGAACAGACAACCCAATACAAATAAACTAATATCTTATATTTATAATACCCTTTTAGATACTGACATTCCGTCATCAGAGTCATATAGACGAGCATGGGAGGATGAACTGGCTCAACCCATAATGAAAGACACATGGGCTGAAAGTTTACAATATATACATCATTGCTCGTTAAACACTAGACATTCCTTAATACAATTTAAAATATTACACAGATTACACTATTCGAAGACAAAATTAAACAGGATCTTTCCAAGTATTTCCCCTCTCTGTGATAAATGTAAATTTCAAGAAGCCAACTTAACTCACACTTTTGTAACTTGTATAAAAATGCAAAATTTTTGGACGGACATTTTAAAAAATCAACTGGACACAGATCCAAAATTAATAATATTAGGATTATCAGAACATAGCACAAACTTTACGATGCCAGAGACACTTTCTTGATTACAGTTTAATAACTGCGAAAAAATTAATACTTAATTTTTGGGAAAAACCAGCAACCCCCACAATTAAAATGTGGATTACGGAAATGACCGTACCTGTGCATAATCCATATCCCTCCATTCCCTGCATATCCATATGCCTATCCAAAAGCCTCTAGAATGCCACTGTTGTGGCATTTGATATGTTTTTTAATGTATTTTGGAGATGGGCTTTGGTGCTTTCTTTTTGCCTCCTGAGGCAACATCTGCCATTGCTGGGGACTGTTACATCCAATGTGATTGACACAGAGTTCCCAGCACATTGAGCATTTAACCTCTGGGGATGGAGCTTAGGCCAAGATTATGGGTGAAAAGGTCAATACTTTGGTTGAGCTCCACAGAGTGAAAGGCCAGACAATTGACCTTTCCCTATGGCTAGATCAAAGGATTGTGCTCCAATTATACAAGATAGATTCATAGAGTTATTCATAGAGATTAATGGAGTCTTGTAGTGTGGAAATGACCGAGACTTCGGATTTGGAAAAAATAAGATTTGTCTTAATTGACAAACCAGAACTTTTTTAAAAATATGGTCTCCATTTATTGAATTAAAAAAAAGTAAACTGGTTTAACACAAAATTAAAGTCAAAACATCAGTTAAGGGTTAGATGAACAACTATACTCAGCATCTCCTCAATCTATCTCCTCAATCTTTATATTTGTAATCTCCTCTCTCTCTCTCTCTCTCTCTCTCTCTCTCTCTCTCTCTCTCTCTCTCTCTTCTCTTTCTTTATTTATTTTCTTTAAAAAAAATGTTTTAAAATTAAAGCTATGTAAGAATTCTATAACCAATTTGTCATTTATTACTATTTGTACATATGCGTTTAATTAAAAAAAAAGATAGATAGATAGATAGATAGATAGATAGATAGATAGATAGATAGATAGATAGATAGATAGATTAGCACTGGAGGCTGAGGAGTAACCTATACAGATTAACTAAATTACAAAAGGACTGGATAAGGTCCCTTTCCCAACATAGGGGAGTTTAGAACTAGAAGGCACAGATTTAAGATAAGAGGAGAGGCAACTTTTGCACTCAGTGTGGTGTTTATATAGAGCTACCAGAGGAAGTGATGGAGGCAGACACAATTACAATGTTTGAAAGGTAATTAAATAAGTACCTGGATTGGAAAGATTTAAGAGGGATAAGGAGCTAATGTTTCTGCTGCACTATTCCATAATCGAGACTGGATTGTGGCTTTAGGATTGAAGAAGCTGGGGTTGTTCTCCTTGGAGTCAGGAAGTTGAAAGGGGATGTGTTAGAAGTGGACAAGATCAGGAATCATTTAGGAAACAGAGGTTGATTGAAGTGATCCCATTTGAAGATGGTTCAAAGACCAGGAGCGGGTTGATTTAAAATGAGAATCTGATGTATAAGGAGAACCTTTTACATAGAAAAACTACCTCCATCATGCCAGTGCTAACACACTCCACTGCGGCGAGCCTCAACGACTTCCGCCCAGTTGCACTCACCCCTATCATCGCCAAGTGCTTTGAAAGGCTGGTCATGGCACACCTCAAATGCTGCCTACCTCCCACTCTGGACCCCTACCAGTTTGCATACCGCAAGAACAGGAGCATGGAGGATGCCATCTCAACGGCACTCCACTCCGCCCCTCTCCCACCTCGACAACAGAAACACTTATGTGAGAATGCTGTTCATCGACTACAGCTCAGCATTCAACACCATTATCCCCTCTAAATCGATCGCCAAACTCGATGACCTGGGCATCAACCCCTCCCTCTGCAATTGGTTACTGGACTTTCTAACCAACAGACCGCAGTCTGTTAGGTTGGATAACTACTCCTCTTCTACCCTCACCCTGAACACTGGCGTACCCCAGGGCTGCGTGCTGAGCCCCCTCCTCTACTCCCTCTTCACCTACGACTGCATACCTATTGTCTATTTTCTATTTTCTAATTGGAGAGAGGGAGAATAATTTGTTGGGCGAAAGGGAAAGGGTGTGGAGTGGGGTTGCCAAGGTTGCTGCACTGGGGGCTAAAATGGATTTGTGCGACTGAATGGTTTCCTCTCTGCCAAGGTGCCGAGCTAGAGGATGGGAATAATAATGGAGTTTATTTAGATTTCAAGGTATTTTGCAAAGCTGCTTATGTGGGAAAATTAAAGCTAATGGAATAAGTGTCAAACAATTGAGAGTTGCTTGTAGAGATGAGGAAAGGGGGTGGTGATTAATTAAAATGCTATACTCGTGGAGTGGCGAATGGGTAGGAAATATTAAGAGTGGTCCAGAGGTACATGGAAGATTTGCTTTCTACTAATGTGTGAAAATAAATACTGCCTTACTGATTACTACTGCAAATTAATAATCAGATTACTGGGGGAAGATAGGAATGCAGTGGGGGTTCCAATCAGATTAACCATGATTTTATTGAATGGAGGAGCGGATTGGCCTCCTCCACACCTAACCCACTTGTTTGTCTGTTACATTGACTTCAGTTACTGAATTCCCAAAGTGGAGAGCAGTGTGCAGCTGTTACTGCATTGTGTGACTTAGTGAGAGTGGTTGGCACATTTCCCTCCCAGTATCTGTGAATGCAATGGAATCCGAATAGCATGAGTATTAAACCTTGGACAGAACCTCGATTCTGATGATGGGCCTTCCACATGACTTGCTAATTCTATTTCTATCACCACACAGGCTGCCTGACCAGCATTTTAGGCTCTTTGTGCAGATTTTCCAGCTCCTGCAGTATTTCTAATCTTCACTTAAATCTATCATGTAGTACAGCACAAGAATATGCCCCTCATAAAATAATAAATGATAGGAGTAACCATATAACAATTAACAATTACAGCACGGAAACAGGCCCTCTCGGCCCTTCCAGTCCGTGCCGACCATTTGTTTTCCCCTAGTCCCATCTATCTGCACTCAGACCATACCCCTCCATTCCCTTCACGTGCATATACCTATCCACTTTAGTCTTAAATGTTAAAATCGATCCTGCCTCCACCACTTCTGCTGTGTAGAATTAGGCCATTTGGCCCATCAAGTCTACTCCACCATTCAATCATAGTTGATCTATCTGTCCCTCCTAACCCCGTTCTACTGCCTTCTCCCACTAACTCGGCCCACAACGTTTGTGCCAAAGATGATGAGAAGACCATCTCTTACTGTATCTACCCTGCATATGGTCCATATCCCTCCATTCCCTGCATATCCATATGCCTATCCAAAAGCCTCTGGAATGCCACTATTATGGCATTTGATATGTTTTTTTTAATATATTTTGGAGATGGGCTTTGTCGCTTTCTTTTTGCCTCCTGACGCAACATCTGCCATTGCTGGGGACTGTTACATCCAATGTGATTGGCGCAGAGTTCCCAGCACATTGAGCATTTAACCTCTGGGGATGGAGCTTAGGCCAAGATTATAGGTGAAAAGGTCAATACTTTGGTTGAGCTCCACAGAGTGAAAGGCCAGCCAATTGACCTTTCCCTATGGCTAGATCAAAGGGGTGTGCTCCAATTATACGAGATAGATTCATAGAGTTATAGACTCATGGAGTCTTGCAGTGTGGAAACAGGCCCTTCACCCAACTTGCCCACACCGGCCAACATGTCCCAGCTACACTTACCTGCATTTGGCCCATGGCCCTCTAAACCTGTCCTCTCCATGTACCTGTCTAAATGCTTCTTAAACTTTAAGATGGTCAGTATGTGTACCCAAATTACAACCGATGTAAGGTCAGCCTGCCAGGGACTTATACCTATACTCCAATTAGGTCACAGATGTGAACCCGAATTACACCAGGTGAAAGGCAAAGAGTCAACACAGCTAACCGTGTTTTATACCAGCATCGCGGATGAAAGGTCAGTCAACCCTAAGCACAGAGGCCTTCCTAGTGACAGTTCAGTTGTTTCATTCACCCTCCCCCCCCTCCCCCTCTTTCTTTTTCAGTGCATGGGTTCAGAACAAAGAGTAATGGGAAAGAGAGCAGAACCGAGAAGCCAGGGAGACTGCACGGACGCACCACCATCACCCAACCAGAGACCCAACACTTGCTGCTTCTGCTGGTGTTGCTGCTGCAGCTGCTCCTGGTAGGTTGACCCAGCGTGGACTGGTATAGCTGGGCTTGTGGAGGGAGGTGGGGTGGGTGAGGGTTGGAGGCCCAGTGCGTTAATGCTGCATTGAAAGTGGGTCGGCTTTTCCAGAACGGAACCTGATTTTGGTCAGTGGATAAATTGGCCTATGGAGGTTAGAGTTGAATCTTGTATTGAGCATTGTTGCCAACAATGCATTCTCGTGACCTGCATTTAAAGCAGAGTTTTCTGTGAATTTTCCCCTTACCAGCACTTATTGCCCATTCCTAACAGTCTTTGAGAAGGTGGTGAAGGTGTTGGAAGTCTTACTGAGTCATGGGTGTGGTTGTTTTTTCTGAAACATTGCATTGGGCAGTTATGGATCAACCATAATGGCCTGGCCTCACATAGATTCATCAAAATTCATAGTCATACAGCATGAAAATAGGCCCTTCATACTGACCAAGATGCCCATCCACGCCAATCACATTTGTCTGCTCTGAGCTCATATCCGTCTAAACCCTCCTATCCATATATCTGTCCAAATATATTTTAATATTGTTATTGTATCTGCCTCAACCACTTTCTCTGGAAGCTCATTCCATTTACTACCACCGTCTGTGGGAATAAGTTATCCATTGAGACCCTTTTAAATCTTTCCCCTCTCATCATAAACCTAAGGCCTCTAGTTTTTGATTTCCCTTCTCTGGGAAAAAGACTGTGTGCATTCACCGTATCTATTCCACTCATGATTTTATATACTTTCAGATAAGTATGTACTTGTTCTCTTAGATCCTTCTATTCAACAACACTCCCCAGGGCCCTATCTTTCATTGTATGCATCCTACCCTGGTATGACTTCCCAAAATTTAATATCTTGTACTACTTTGAATGGAATGCCATTTGCCAATCCTTACCTGACTGATCATGATTCCGCTGTAATTTTGGACAACCTCCTTCACTGTCTCTCTCTGATTGCTCCTAATGTTATCTGCAAATTTATAACCATGCCTTGGACATTCTCATCAAAATTGTTTATGTAACTGATGAACAACAATGGCCCCATAGATTCCCAACCTTATGAGTGAAGAATTCCTCCTCCTCTCTGTGCCAAGTGTCTGACACCTGCGATAGACACAAAGTGCTGTAGTAACTCAGTAGGTCAGGCCGTATATCTCAGAATAAAAAGGATGGGTGACGTTTCGAGTCGGAACCCTTCTTCAGATCCCAGCCCCTGGGCCCGAGATGCCTCCCCCTTCAGCTTGGTGCATTTCTGGAGTTAAAGATGATACAAAACCAGACACAGCTGCGCTGTGACCCGAGGAGACTTTAACCATTTTCTGAAAAATTATATTTTCACTGAGGGGGTCGGCAAATCTCAGTGGACAACACTGACCTCTTAGTCATGGGTTTTCAAGATCAAATCCCTCCCATCCCTCCCTGGATTATGGTGGGAATAGCTGAGTCATCATCCTGATCAGCTGGGGAGTTCTACTGGCACTCGGCCCAGCCTGTCTGTTGGGTGCAAAATAATGTCATTGACCGAGAATCCTCTCGATTCCATATTTAACCCTGGAGAAATATTCCTGTTAGGAGCTCATTAATTGAGAGCTCTGTCATTCTCGCAGTGCTCTCATTCATAATTAACAGCTTCCCTGCTGCATCCAACACAGTGGTGGTGGTGGAGCTGTCCCCCAACAATCCTGCACTCATTGTACATTTCAGTCAATTCCAAAAAAACTGGTACAAAACTGGTGCAGGAATGGGTGTCACTGGCAAGCAATCCTAGAGTGGGGAGCGCCACAAAGGACTGAGCTTCCCTGTACCCAGTGGCGAGAGAAGCAGAAAGTACTCCTCTTCACCAGAGAGAGCACAGCTCCCACATCCTGTCCTCCCCTCCAGGAAAGAACAGCCCCCTCACTCCATTCCAGAGCGAGAACAGCCCCGTCACTCTCCAACATAGTCCTCTTGCTCCCCAGCAGAGATAGAACAGGCCTTCACTCCCCACCAGAGAGAGAGTGAGAACAGGCCCTTGCTAACCACTACAGCTTCCCACCAGAGAGAGAGAGAAACAGACCCTCACTCCCCACTACAGCATTCTCGCTCCCCAGCAGAGAGAGAACAGTCCTCTCAGTCTCCCCACCAGAGAGAGAACAGCCTGCTCAATCTCCACCACAGCCCATCCCACTCCCCATTGAAAGAGAACATTCCAAAACAGTCCTCTCACTCCCCAAAAGAGAAACAGCCCCTGCACTACCTCCCAGAGAGAGAGAGCAGCCCCCACAACCCTCCCAGAGAGAGTGAATAGACCTCTTTCTCAACCCCCCCCCCTCCTTCTCCAGAGAGAGAGCCCCCCTCACTCCCCATGTGAGAAAGAACAGTCTATTTAGTCATGCAAATCTACCGTATTTGGTCATGCCTCTCGTAGAGTTAAATGGTTGGTTGCTATTCATCAACCAGCCATTTACACCAAACCTATCCTAACCTATTTTATTCTCCACACACTCCCATCAACAATCCCTTCCCTCCCCATGAGCCTCTGAGAAATGGCGGGCCGAGGATGGGCTGCAGAGAGACAGTAGGGGGGGGGGGGGGGGGGGGGGCGCTGATAAGATAGAGGTACCAGGCAGGGGGTGTGGTGCCAAGAACAGAGAGACCTGCAGTGGTGTGAGAGGGAGGGTTGTCAAGAACAAAGAGGGACCAGCGGAACTCTAATGAGTACTTTCGTAGTTTTGTCGGTGGCAGATACATGGGACGACTATTTTGCGTGCTTTGTGTACGTATGTGAAAACCAAGAATCACACTGTATCTAGGTACAAGTGACAATAAAGTATAATTGTTTAAGAAGGAACTGCAGATGCTGGAAAATCGAAGGTAGACAAAAATGCTGGAGGAACTCAGCGGGTGAGGCAGCATCTATGGAGTGAAGGTTTCGGGTCGAGACCCTTCTTTGAATCACCTAGATTCCACTACTCACCTACACACTGGAGACAATTCACAGCAGCCTATTAAGCTACTAACCTGCACGTATTTGGGATGTGGGAGGAAACTAGAGCACCCAAGGGGAACCCACGCTGTCACAGGGGAAACTCCCCGCAGGCAGCACTGGAGTGCTTCTCGACCAGCTGAATGGCAACTTTCTTACAGTAGGGTGACCAAACATGCTCCTAGTGCGGCTTCATTCACAGTTTGTACAACTGTAACATAATGTCCCAACTTCTCTCCTCAATTCTCTAACTGATGAAGGCCCCCGTGACCATTTTATTCACCTGATTTGCCACTTTCAGGGAGCTATGTACTTGTACGCTCTGCAACACAACCCTCCCCAGGGCCTTACCAATCACTGTGAAGATCCAGCCCTGGTTTGACTTCCAAAACGCCACATTTATCTGAATTGAACTCCATTAGCCATTCATCAGCTCGCTTGTCCAGCTGATGAAGATCCTGCTCTAATTCTTGGTAACCATCTTCACTGTCTACAATACCACCTATTTTTGTGTCATCTTCAAACTTACTAATCATGCCATGTACATTCTCATCTAAATCTTCCTTCCAGTGTTCCGTCTTTTGTCCCTCCTTCATAGTGTGGTTGGGGTCCTTGTATTGGCGATATCTGCAGTTTATGTGTTACTATTTGTCGCTGAGTGGGTCAGGGGATCTCTTGCATGAGATCCTTTTGTGTTTGGAGCAACCTTCAAAATCCTTCACTACCCCACTGCTTTCTCTGGAGTGTCATGAGTTGGGGGGGGGGGGGGGTGATGGATGTCTATAAAATTAATGAGAAGCCTAGTTATGGTAGACAGTCAACACCGTTTTTCCCCGGGTGGGAATGTCAAAGGCAAGAGGGCATAACTTTTAAGTCGGGGGGGGAAGAGTTAGAAGCAGATGTGCAGGAGGACAAGATGTTTGCGCAGAGAGTAATGGGTGCCTGCAGTGGGCTGCCAGGGGCGGTGGTGGAGGCAGATAACATAATGGCAATTAAAATGCTTTTAGACAGGCACATGGATCTGCAGGGAATGGAGGGATGTGAATCATGTGTTGGCAGAGGACATTAGTTTAATTTGGCATCATGTTTGGCACAGGTGTTGCGGGTCAGAGGGCCTGATCCTGTGCTGTACTTCTGTACACTCCAGTGTCCAGGTCCTGGTTCTCCTTTCATGCTCCCTGCCTTCTCTCCAAGTGCTGCGGTAGCAGAAAGAGAATTGCAATCAGCAGCGTGGGAATCTGAAGGCAAGACTGCCCCTAACGTGTCATGTCCACTGTGTCGCTTCCCACAACCATTCCCTTGCCTGATGAAGCTGTGTGTTCGTACTTACAGCCTCTCCGCCCGAAAAGATGAGAGAGAGGAGGTGACAGGAAAGCCCACAGAAGAGACCAGGATGGAGATCACGACCGAGATCATTGAATCTGCGGAGGAGAGGTCAGTGGAATCTTCCATTTTAGGAAAATGATCCACGAAACCCAGGGGCAGTCTTTGTAACACATCTTCCATCAATAGTTTGCAGAACAAATTCACTTTCTCACTGAATAAGTCATAGAGTTATCGGTCATAGAGACATAGGTCATTCAGTTATCTGTCATGGAGATATCAGTCATAGGATGTTAGGTCATAGAATAATAGAGACATAAATCTTAGTCAAAGATCATAGTCAAAGGTCAAATAGTCATAGTTCACAGAGTCAAAGGTCAGAGAGACAATTGTTAATACAGATGTCAGAGGTTATGGGGAGAAGGCAGGAGAATGGGGTTAGGAGGGGGGAATAGATCAGCCATGATTGAATGGCGGAGTAGACTTGATGGGCTGAATGGCCTAATTCTACTCCTATTCCTTATGACATGACCTTATGGTCATAGAGTAATAGATCATAGAAATATGGATCATTGAGTGAAAGATCATAGTGAAAATGGTCATAGAGACAATGGTCATAGAGACATATACAGTATTATAATCATGGATCAGAGTCAAAGATCATAAAACACAGATCATTGATTCATACAGCAGATAATCTGGCCCTCTGGCTTGGAATGTCATCCTCGCCATCAAGTACCTATCTGTATTGATCCCACTTGCCAGCATTTGGCCGTTGGCCATCTATGCTTGAAGGCACAGGTCTACGATTATATCCTTCTTGAATGCTGTGATTCATGTAAAATCCCAGAACATGCTATCAATCATTACACAGGAGACGGTACAGAAACGGATCATTCAGCCCAGTCAATACCTGCTGGCATTTATCTTCCATTAAAAGGTCCTGCCACCTTCCTTCCTCTACATCTGCCAGCATGACCCTTTCACCCGCCACAGCCCTGTCCGCTCTGTTGAGGGGAGACCAAATAGAAGTATATGAAAATTTGGGAGGCATGGATAGAGTAGACAGTCAGAACCGTTTCCCTGAATGGAAAAGTCAAAGACTAGAGTGCACAGCTTTAAGGTAAAAGGGGCAAAGTTTAAAGGTGTGAGAGGGGTGAGGGGGAGAGAGAGGGGTGAGAGAGAGAGAGAGAGAGATGGGGGGGGAGAGAGAGAGAGAGAGAGATGGGGAGAGAGAGGTGGGGAGAGAGAGGTGTGAGAGAGAGAGATGCAAAGAGAGGGGGAGAGAGAGAGAAAGCTGAGGGGAGAGGGGGAGGTGAGGCAAGGTTTTTTTCAAAGGACTTCCGAGCGGCGTGTGCAGTGGGAGGGTGACTTCAATCGCTGCGCCGGGGGCAGGTTTCCCAGAGGGAGTAATGGCACGACCATCGCCATGTTTCTACCTCGGGCAAGAACAGATGCAAGCCGGTGGCCTCTGGTGACTGGCTGTGACATCCGATCTGTAGACCACTCCTTCTATCTGCGCATTTTGAAGACCGGGGGGGAGGTTTAATGTACCTTGTGGAAAACAATTCGGTGGTGGGATTTAACTTATCTTGATTTCATAAATGCACTGCTCTCTAAATTCGTTCAATTATTTCCCCAGATTTTGAATAAAGTTGTTCACAAAACTCACTTTTAAAAATATAACCACCGCTTGCCAGCTGCTGATGTCACAATGCCCACATGCCCACCAATCCAGGCCCACCTGCCTCCTGCCCACTCCCCCCACCCCCCCGGCCGCTGTGGATTAAAGGCGCAGAAAGATCGAGAAAGTTCTGCAGAACAAAGATTCTACTGCTCTGTTCCGCTTTAGGATCCTTGCCTCACGCGCTGAACCTTCTCCTCATAAGTTTTGCAGAACAAAAATTCTACAGCTCCGTTCTGCTGCCGCTGAACCTTCTCCTCACAGCCGGCGCAGCTCGCGAAGCCCAGCCCACCTGCGCGCTCATTCCAGCCCACCTGCGCGCTCATTCCAGCTGTGGGTTTCCAGAGTCAGAAGCCGCTTCTCTGTCCCTCCTCTATTGGCAGCCCGGCTCCCGTCCACCTCACCACCCACCCCCCCCCCACTCCTCTTCTCACCTCCTCCCCTCTCCTTCCTCCCTCTCTCCCCTCACCTCTCTACCAAAAATCCTATACCGCTATAGGATTTTTCTCTCTACCCACCACAAGGGACGTTTGTCTATCCCCCCCGGCCCGGCTCTGTCACGCTGGCAGAAGCTATGATCGGCTGGTCCCCCAGCTGCTTTTCACCATCCTCAGATCGTTCCGTGCCTCACGCTCGGGCTGCCGCCCCGCCCCTCTCCTCTCTCTCTCTCTCTCTCTCTCTCCTCTCTCTCTCTCTCTCTCTCTCTCTCTCTCTCTCTCTCTCTCTTCTCTCTCTCTCTCTCTCTCTCTCTCTCTCTCTCTCTCTCTCTCTCTCCCCCTCGCTCTCTCTCCCCCCCTCTCTCTCCTCCCTCTCCCTCTCTCTCTCTCCCAACCCCTCTCTCTCCCTCCCCCTCTCTCTCACTCTCTCCCCTCTCTCTCTCCCCTCTCCCCCCCACACCCTCTCTCGCTCTCTCCTCTCTCTCCCCCCTCTCTCTTCCCTCCCCTCCCTCTCTCTCTCCTCACACCCTGCCCTCCCCCACCCTCCCTCACCTAAACCCCCTTCCCCGTCCACACCCTCCCCTCCACCCCTCCCCTACTCCCTTCCCACCACCCACTCCCCTACCCCCTTCCCTCCACCTACCCCCTCCATTCCCCACACCTCCCCCCCTCCCTTCCCACCCCCTCTCCCCCTTCACTTCCCCCCCCCTCTCAGCCCCCCTTTCCCCCCTCTCTCCTCCCATCTCTTGCTCCCCATCTCCCACAGCCTCCCCCCCTCCGTCTCCTCCTCCCCTCAACCCCCCCTCTCTGTCTCTTGCCCTTCTGTGTCTCTCCCCATTCTCGCTCTGCCCTCACTCTCTACCCCCCCTCCCCTCCCTCTCTACACACGCCTGCGAGTTGGGGGCTATGCGTCAGTGAATATGGCGGTTATGGGGTAAAAGGAGCAAATTAATAACATTAAGGGGGTAGTTAGTGTTTGTGCGGGAGGGTTAGTTAGTGTGTGTGACGCCACATGCTGTAAGTAAATTCCTTCACCCAGGAAGTGATGAACCTCTGGAATTCCCAAAGGGGCTGTGGAGGTGCAGTCATCATGGCAATGATTGATTGGTGTTTGCATTTGAAGAAAATGAAAGATGGTTTGGGGTAGTGCAGCAAATGGGCGTTAAGGTAAATTAAGCTAACCCTAATGGATATCGGCCAGGATTGCCAAATAATGAAATTGACACAATAGTCAAATGATCTACTCCTGCTTCCATTTTGCATGGTCTTGACCTCGTGGCCAGGCATCCTCCTTACTCCAACACTGCCAGCACAGGAGAGAGGTTGGTTTGGGGAAGCCCATGGATGCAAATAAAATACTGGATTCTATCATTAGGATGAGCCCAGAATACCCAGGCGTTTGGCGGTAGCAAACTAAACTGGTGAGTAAAACTAAACTTCTTGATAAGGGATTGAAAAGTGGTGATTAAGGAAAAGATTGGGACAGAGTCAGCAAAATGTGACAGGTAAAGAGAATGGAAACAGGAATAATGGGAACCAAACGTTGAAACAACAGGGAATATACAAACACTCAATAGGTCAGGACGTATCTGTGGAGAGGGAAACAGTGTTAACATTTGGATCCTCAACCAGAAGGGTAAGTTTTGATTATCTTTCACAGACGTTGCTTGTCCTGCTGAGTGTTTCCAGCATTGACTGTTTTTGTTTCGGATTTCCAGCACCTGCATTGTAGAGCATAGAAGTAGGGACGTTTTTGATCAAAATGCTCAGGGCTGTGGATCGACCGCACCTGAGTTCTGCACAGTCTCTGTCTCCATATTTATGGAGGCAGAGAAGTGATTTGGGGAAGCGGTAACAGCAGGCATTGAGCTCCGTGTCAGAGAGAACACTGGAGATGGGGGCACAGGCAGAAGCCACCTGAGCCAGCAGGAGAGAGGAACAGGCAGCCCCTGGGGAAGAGGCTGACATGTTGTTGCTTCAGTGTTTCAAAGATGACAAAATCTGTGTTCAGTTCACTCATTATCATCCCCGCTTCCAGCTTGTAATCATTTCCCACTCTGCAGTACAACAACATGATGGAACAGGGAATCCCCCAAAGATTAACTAAGATCATTTCTGCAGCTCTCCTCCCAGGAGCCAATTTTATATTTGTCTCTTGCTCCATTTTATGATTCTCCTCACACATTCTCGCCAACCACCTCACCCCTCCCCAATATCACCCCTCATCCTCATTGTCTGTCCTCTCTCACCCTTTCATCCCTCTCCTTCGTTAAATTTCCTCCTCACCCCTCACCCTCAATCCTCCCCAACATCACCCCTCCTCCTCATTGTGCCCCTTCTCTCACCCTCCTCTTCACTGTGCCCCTCTTCCTCAAACCCCTTTCCGCTTCCCATTATCACACTTCCTCCTTGCTTCACTCCCTCTCCCCGTCATTCACACCCTGCTCCACCCATTACTCCTCCTCTTTCCCCATCATCACTCCTCACCATCAACCTTTCCCAACATCCCTCTCTGCATCGCCCTATCCCCTCTCCCTCCCTATCATCATCTCCCCACCTCACCTTTTTCAGCATCACTCCTCCCATTCCCCATTCACCTTCCCCAACATCAGCCTTCCTCCTCACCCACGCTCTCCCAACTCATCCCTTTCCCTCAATGCTCTGCCAGGGTTAGCAGGGCGAGTGATTGCAATGAAAGACCCTCGGTGTCATTAGGACCGTTCAAAGTCCTTGAGAGGTGGACATTGTCCCAAGCGGTTACAAAAGTATTTCGGAAGCGTGCACTGTGTGTTGTATCCCGGAGGCAAAGGGAACAATGACCAACGCAGGAGGTGGAAGGATAGATTCCATGGCACAGGGTTTCAGATGGCAGATCCGTCACCTCATATCACTGGTGGCCCGGGTTCAACCCTGACCCCTGGTGCTGTCTGTGTGGGGTTTGTACATTCTCCTTGTGAACGTGTGGCTTTTCTCCTGGATGCTCTGGTTTCCGCGCAAACATATGCAGGTCAGTAGCTTTGTTGGCTGCTGCAGATTTATCCTACTATGTCGGTGGATGGCAGGACAATTAGGGGGTGGTTGGTTGGCATGTAAGCGAGAATACGTTGTCAGGGTACGTAGAAAGAAGAAGGGGAACAGGACTAGAAGACATTTGAATAGGTACATGGATAGGAAAGGTTTTGAAAGATACAGGTCAAAAGCAGGGAAAAGGGACGGGCATCTTGATCGGCAAAGACGGGTTTGGCCAAAGGGCTATTTGACTCTACGACTGACGAGGTTACTTCCCTGTGTAATGTCAGGGACTCTGTGGACCAAATGGCCTCCTTCTATATGGTGATGAATGTAAGCTCCCAATTCCAATGCCGAACAGGAGCACAACATCAGGGGATGATCAGTCAAAGCAGGGTGGTTTACAGTCAGAAAGAAGGAGCGAGAGGCTGGGAGGTTCAACAAAGAAGTACTGGAGCTCGAAGCTAGGATCTGGAGACGTCTCGGTTAATAGAGATTCTGGAGAAGCCCTGATGCATATAGAGCGGGGAAGATGTCCCGGCGAGAGAAGTGTGGCAACATTTAACAAAGCCAGACTGGACCAGCATAGGCCATACAACACAGAGCTTTAAAGGTGAGCGAGAGCCAGTGCAAACACTCAGCAGGTCAGGCAGCATCTGTGGAGAGAGAGACACACACACACACACAGAGTTAAGGTTTCATGTCCAAGACTCTCTCAGCGTAGGCTACTGAATAGGTGAAAGATGAGCAGAAGTGGGGTTATTCCAGAGTACAGGTGAAATGTAAGTGGGAGTTATATAGGTCACATGCCACAGGATGAGTGAGGGTTAGTGTAGGTTAGGGGAGCAGGGTAAAAGGTGAAGTGACCCAGTTTAATTCTAGTTCCAGTTTATTGTTTTTGAGCAGATTGTACAGAGAGATACAGGTACAATGAAGTCTTGCAGCAGCATGTTAGACTCAGAGAATCACACAAAAACAAAATATACATCTATTACACGTAAAATTCCAATAGAAAGATGGTGCAAAAAACAGGACATAAGGGTTGACTTTTGTTTAGTTTTAGTTTAGTTTAGTTAAATGTCACATTACAGAGGTACAGTGAAAAGCTTTTTTATTGCATGCAAACCAATCAGCGGAAAGACTATACATGCTTACAATGAAGGCGTCCACAGTGTACAGATGCAGGGTAAAGGGAATAATGTTTAGTGCAAGATAAAGTCCAGTAAAGTCCCATTAAAGATAGTCCAAGGGTTTCCAAAGAGTCAGATGGTAGGTCAGGACCGCTCTCTAATTCGTGATAGGATGGTTCAGTTGGCTGATAACAGCTGGTATGAATCTGGAGGTATGTATTTTCAAACTTCTCTACCTCTTGCCTGATGGGATAGGTGAGAAGAGAGAGTGTCCCAGGTGACACTCATCCTTTCTGAGGCAGCGTGAAGTGTAGATGGAGTCAATTGGAAGGAAAGTTGGTTTGCGTCTGTGCTGTGTGCACAATTCTCTGCAATTTCTTGTGGACGTGGATGGAGCTGTTTCCAAACCATCCTGTGATGCATCCCGATAAAGTGCTTTCAATGATGCAAAACATAATTAGAGAAACAAATCCACAGTAGAGCGGCACGGTGGCGCAGCGGTAGAAGTTCTGCCTTACCCTTGCCAGAGACCCAGGTTCGATCCTGACTACGGGTGCTGTCTGTACGGAGTTTGTACGTTCTTCCCGAGACCTGCATGTGTTTTCTCCGGGTGCTCCGGTTTCCTCCCATACTCCAAAGACTTACAGGTTTGTAGGTTATTAAGAAAGAAATGTCCTCATTCTTCATTCCCCTACTATAGATGAGGCTCGCACCAGGGTCTCTTCCATACCCCGTAACACTGCTCTCTCTCCCCATCCCCCCCACTCGCAACAAGGGCAGAGTCCCCCTAGTCCTCACCCTTCACCCCACTAGCCGTCACATACAACAAATAGTCCTCCGTCCGTTTCGCCACCTCCAACGTGACCCCAACACTCGCCACATCTTCCCATCTCCCCCCCCCCCCCCCGTCTGCTTTCCGCAAAGACCGCTCCCCCCGTAACTCCCTTGTCAATTCTTCCCTTCCGTCCCGCACCACCCCCTCCCCAGGCACTTTCCCTTGCAACCGCAAGAGATGCTACACTGGTCGCTTAACCTCCCCCCTCGACTCCATTCAAGGACCCAAGCAGTCGTTCCAGGTGCGACAGAGGTTCACCTGCACCTCCTCCAACCTCATTTATCGTATCCGTTGCTCTAGATGTCAGCTGATCTACATCAGTGAGACCAAGCGTAGGCTTGGCGATCGTTTCGCCGAACACCTCCGCTCGGTCCGTGTTAACCAACCTGACCTCCCGGTGGCTCAGTACTTTAACTCCCCCTCCCATTCCGTATCCGACCTCTCTGCCCTGGGCCTCCTCCATGGCCAGAGTGAGCAACACCGGAAATTGGAGGAACAGCACCTCATATTCCGCTTAGGCAGTCTGCATCCTGGTGGCCTGAACATTGAATTCTCCCAATTCCGTTAGCCCTTGCTGTCTACTCCCCTTCCTACCTCTCCCTCAGCCCTCGGGCTCCTCCTCCTCTTTTTCCCTTTTTTATCCCCCCCCACCCTCCATCGGTCTGAAGAAGGGTTTTGGCCCGAAACGTTGCCTATTTCCTTCGCTCCATAGATGCTGCTGCACCCGCTGAGTTTCCCCAGCATTTTTGTCTACCTCAGGTTTGTAGGTTAATTGGCTTGGTTTAATCGTAAATTGTTCCTAGTGTAGAATGGAGAACAGCGCTACACAGGAACAGAACACAGGTCTGAAGAAGGATTCCGACCGGAAACGTCACCTATTCCTTTGTTCCAGAGATGCTGCCTGATCCGCTGGGTTACTCCAGCATTTTGTGTCTATCACAGGAACAGATCCTTTGGCCCATAATGTTTCTGCCGACCGGGATGCCAATTTAATCTGTAAGTCTGCCTGTACATGGTTCATAAGTGCATGACTTTTAGTTTAGTTTAGTTTAGAGATACTGCATGGAAACAGGCCCTTCGGTCCACCGGGTCCGTGCCGACCACACATTAACACTATCCTACACCCACTAGGGACAAGTTTTACATTTACCAAGCCAAATTGACCTACAAACCTGTACGCCTTTGGAGTGTGGAAGGAAACCGAAGATCTCCGGGAAAACCCACGCAGGTCACGGGGAGAATGTACAAATTCGGCACCGTCATAGGAGCAGATTTAGGCCATTCGGCCCATCGAGTCTACTCCGCCATTCAATCATGACTGAACTATCTTTCTCTCTTAATCCCATTCTCCTGTCATCTCCCCATAACCTTTGACACTCTTACTAATCAAGAATCTGTCAATCACTGGTTTAAAAATACCCGATGATTTGGTCTCCCAGCCATCTGTGGCAATGAATTCCACTGATACACCACCACATAGTGTATATCCCTCCATTCCTGCCCGTTGTTTTGCCTGGTTAAATACCTCTTAAACATTGTTATCGTATCTGTTTCCAGCACCTTCCCAGGCAGTTTACATCTACCACTCTCTGTGTAAAACAAATTTGCCTCATAACTCTCCTTTAAACTTTCCTCCTCTCACCTTAAAACCTGTGCTTTCTAGTATTCGACATTTCTATTCTGGGGAAAAGAGTCTCTCTTGACTCAACAGACTGCAGATAGTAGAATCCTGAGCTAAAATCAAACTGCTGGAGGAGGTCAGCAGGCCAGGCAGCACCAGTGGAGGGATATGGACAGGTGATGTTTAGGATCTTCTTCTTCTTGCGAATGAAAGATAAACCAAAGGAATCGTTAGATCTCAAGCCGGGTGTTGAGCAGCCAGGTTGTTGTCTCTGCGTCAATGTCTGCCAGACCCTGAGATCAGGACTCTTGTTCAGATCACTGAAGAAGTGTTGCGACATAAAACGTTGCCTGTCCACATCTTTCTACAAATGCTGCCTGACCCACTCAGTTCTTCCAGTAGTTTGATTTGGACTCTGACTCTCTACCCTGTCTTTGGTAATTTGACATACTTTTAATATGTAAGGCATAATTTTGATAAATAAATGTAAGTCTCTATGCCTCTGATAATTTTATATGCTGCACTTTTATGAGGTCACCCCCTCAGCCTCTGACGTGTGTTTGCTGTAGGTAGCCCAGGTCTCAAAAGACAAAGGAGGGTAGGGGTCCCTACTGCCCAGTAGACCAGGAATGGGATCTTTGACTTCAAACACCATCTGCCTCCATCAGTGGCTGTGGTGACGCAGTGAGAGAGGTGTTGAATATCACCAGTCTCCGCATTTTCCGACTGATGGTTTCCGAGATGCGGGGAGTGGTCCATGTGTTGTTCTGTCTCCCAGGAGAGACAAGAACACCCTGTTGAGGAAGAGCAACTGGGGGAGGTGGGAAGCACATGTTGGCTTGTCAGCTGAGCCCATTTTCCACTCCGAGTGTCAGCTGCGCTAGGGAACGGATCTTCCAGCAGGAGGCTGGTGTTGTCGAATCAACCTGTGGCACCTTGCAGCTGTTTACAGACCTGTTGTTCCACATTCAGATGACATCCACCATTGTTTATCACCTCTTCACCCCATGCCCGAAAGGAAAAAAAAACGAGTGTGTGATGCCCAGCAACAGGAGAGTGGTTTGTGGCCAATCACAGGCCTCCACAGCCAGTCCAGCAGGGTTATAAAAGAGAGGGGAAGTGATCGAGCTGAGCTGTGAATGTCAGGAAGGTTTGTCGGAGACAGGATAACAATTCAGGAGCTAATCGTTTGCCAGAACCCCGAGAGAGATGGAAAGTAACGGACTGATTGAGAAGAACAATAATCAGAAATTTGTGGACGATAACAGGTAAAATTCACATGTGCGGGTTGTTCTTATAGGAGCTGTCCATTGCGTTTCCTTATCGAGAAGATCCCACCCCGTATAAGACCATCCCCATCTGGAGGAACGTACACATAGTGACTAACAGCTCAGGCTGTCCAATGCCCAAGTGTGACCCTTATACAAACTACCCCAAAATGTTTGACGTAGAAGATATGCCGTGATCTTGATGGCTGGTGGGTCAGAGTCAAGGGACTGAATGCCCTGACCCAACTCCTGTATTCAATTTTTTTTCCACTGCAGGCGAACTGAAGCAGTTGGAGCCTGTGGGGCGGAAACGTGAGGGAAATAATGGGGGGCAATGGAATTGCTCTGAGGGCTGGCAATGAACTTGATGTGCCGAATGGTCTCTTATAATGAAAGAATGGAGATTGGGAAAATGTGCAGTTAATAATCCACTATGCCCACTGCTGTTGACTGTGGGGGTATAGGGAGAGCTGGAATCTATTTCCTGTCACTAGTTCCTCGGTAATAACCTGTGGGAGTCCATGGCCATGGACTGTTGTGCTGGAGTAAGAAGTTCCAGGATATTGGTAGGGGACCAAGAATGAAGCCACAGTTACCAGTGTAGGCTGACGTGGGAGTGATGCTGCCCTTGTTTATTTTTGGGGTAACAAGGTGTGAACCATTTGGTGATTGACTCTGGATGGTAAAACAGGGCACTAGTAAACTGGTTGTTTAGCGGTTTGGAAATGTTCTACGGATTGGGGACGGTGTGTTCTTGGCCTCTGTAAATTACCCTTAGTGTGTGTAGGTGAGTCATAGAATATATGGGGCGCTGATGGGAATGTGGCGAGTATAAAATGGGATTTGTGTAAGATTTAAATAAATGGGTGGTTGATAGTTGACACAGACTCAGTGGGCTGCAGGGCCAGTTTTGGTGCAGTATCTGTTCATGACGTGATGCCTCTGAGTAGCTGGGGAACATTCAGCCTCAAACTTAGCCTGGAACCTCCCCTTGGCTTTAAGAGATCAGAGGGTAACTGCTCAGTGGTGACCCACCACCCCTCCAAAAGTACTGATGGAATAGATCAGCCACTCTGCCAAATCACAGCCATGCATATTCAAATGAGCTGCCGGTGTGTTGTGATCACAGGCTGGCTGTTCTCCTCACACTCCACAAGCATTCATATGAAAAGCATCTTTGATATTGTTGTAAATGGGGGATGGAGGAAGCTTTGATCATGGCTGTGTTTGTCAGAGCGAGCTCTCTCAGCAGCGTTTGAAACAGCAGTGCTCATAAAGCGAGCAGTAGACAGGGTCATTTAATATGCCCAGCTAATCTGGGCAAACATAGTCCTTATGGAACATGGAACAGTACAGCACAGGAACTGACCCTCTGGCCCACCATGTCTGTACTGACCATGACTCCTATCTGACCAATCTCATCTGCCAGCACATAGTCCATATCCCTCCATTGCCTGACTGTTCCTGTGCCTGTTTAAATGTCTCTCACAATAATGCTATTGGGGGTCTGTTTTCACCATCTCCCCCGGCAGAGCATTCCAGGCAACTATCACTCTTCGTATCAAAAAAATTGACGTATATCTCCTTTAAAGTTTATCTCACTCACCTTTAACCTATGGTCTCTGGTATGTGAATTTTCTCGTTGGGGGAAAAATAAAATCTGACTGTGTACCATTTCTATGCCTCTAATAATTGGATAATCCTCTGTCGGTTCTCCCCTCAGCCTCCAACACTCCAAAGAAAAAAAAATCCAAGTTTATCCAGCTTCAAAAAAAAGACACAAGTGCTGGAGTAACCCAGCTAGAGTCGCTTAATGGGTGAGACAGGACCTCTGAAAGACATGGATAGGCGACATTTTGGGTTGGGATTCTTCTTCAGATGGAGTCTGAAGAAGGGTCCTGACCCGAAACGTCGCTATCCATGTCTTCCAGAAATGCTGCCTGGCCGACTGAGTTACTCCATAAGATCATAAGGTCACAAGCGATAGAATTAGACCATTCGGCCCATCGTCTACTCTGCCATTCAATCATATCTGATCTATCTCTCCCTCCTAACCCCATTCTCCTGCCTTCTCCCCTTAACCTCTGACACCTGTACTAATCAAGAATCTATCTACCTCTGCCTTAAATATATCCACTGACTTGGCCTCCATAGCCGTATATGGCAAAGAATTCCACAGATTCACCACACTCCAGCACTTTATATCTTGTGCCTACCCTCTCCTTAGAGCTAATGTTCTCTAATCAAGGCAACATCCTGGTAAACCTCGTGCACCCTCTCTAAAACCTACACATCATTCCTGTCGTGAGGTGACCCGCACTGCACCCCAGTGTAAGCGGGTGAAAGGTTACAGGGGAAGTGACTATATTGAATGGGGGAGCACCTGGAGGGGCTGAGTGGACTTTCCCTGCCAGTGTATATGTTTGCATATTTCGAATTGCCTCCTGCAGATGGGGATGTGGGAGTGCATGGGTTAATGCAGAGCATTGAAGCAAGCTGGCAAAATGCAACCACATTTTACACAACAGTACACAAAGTTATGGCAGGACAGGTAGAAAGGGGAGACAGGTGCTAGGTATCAGTTTCCAGGAGCCTTTTGATCAGGTTTGTGTGAGGGTCAAAGAAAAATGTAACAGCGCTGTTCAAGGGATGGCCACAACAAATAGTGCGGTATGATCTCAGTGGTCAGTACGCATCGCTCTGGCGTTCGAGGTTTGGGAAATTGCTTGTTGACATCGACTGGCTGGGTAAAGAGCCAAGAAGATTACGAAATACCTTGATGAAGTGTAAACAGTTTGGCAGAATGGGCAGAGGTGTGGAAAGTTGAGTGTGAGGTAAACAACTATGCACTCGATGGAAGACATCAGCAGGTGGAGATAAACAGAGAGGTTGCAGGGCATAAGCAACAAATTCCAAAAGGTTGTGGATAAAGCTTTACTTCTCCCTTTGATCAAGGTCCCCTGTGTGTTCAGTTCTGTAAATTTGACAAAAAGATTGGTCTGAAGAAGGGTCTCGACCCGAAATGTCACCCATTCCTTCTCTCTAGAGATGCTGCCTGTCCCGCTGGGTTACTCCAGCTTTTTGTGCCTATTTTCGGGCAACTTTGAATATCACAAGTGGGCAGCGAATTCTTTTCCTGGGTTTATGCGTGGTGATCTTTCATGCATTGCCCAATAGTACCATGTGCTATGAATACACAGAAGAGTTTCCAAGAATATTCCCATTGAGGCAGCGAAGGTTAAAATGAGATTTAATTGTGATTTATTGAAGAAGGTTAAATATTTTGAGTTGGTGGAGAAAACATTTTTTCTTGCCCCTTTTTGCTCGGAGAGTTGGCTTGGATTGACTGTGGTGGAAGAAGGTATTTTATAGTGACAATGAGGTGAACCTGAGGTTCTAGGCTACTGCACATTACCCTTGGTGTGTGTAAGTGCGACATGCCTCATCTTCAGTCACAAACATAGACATTTAAAGGGAAAAAGTAAGAGTGTGTTTTGGATTGCTTCCTCCTTTAAATGCCTCCGTTGTCTGCAATGAACAGCTGTAGTGTAAAGATTTTAGTTAAATTGAGTTTTTTTTATCTTGAGAATTAAATTGAGAATTTTGCTTATAGATTCCTTATAGATAAATTAATGGTTAAATTCTGCAAAAAGGTTAAAAGAAAATATATTGCAAAAAAATAAAAGATGTTAGTGCAAGAATGCAAGAAGCAAGGAACTGCATATGCTGGTGTACAAAAAAAGACACAAAGTGGTGGAGTGACACAGTAGGTGAGGAAGCATCTTTGAAAAACATGGATAGTCTGAAGAACTGTCTGAAACGTCGCCTATCCATGTTCTCCAGACATGCTGTCTGGCCCGCTAGATCACTCCAGCATTGTGTGTATTTTTTTTTCAGATGTTATGGAAAACACAGTTAGAAAACAAAAGTCCATGGTGGTGCAAGAGGTTGTCCACGGTGTTCCATTGTGAGGCAGGCTTGTTGAGGTCGAGTTTCTATTCTGGTGTGTTTATCACTTTGGCAGTGGTACCATGCCGTCACTGGAGGAGATCACGTCGTGGACCCTGGGCTTCGACAAGGTGATGGGGACAGAGGCTGGCAGGAACGTCTTCCGCCAGTTCCTACGGACAGAGTACAGCGAAGAGAACATGCTCTTCTGGCTAGCCTGTGAAGAGTTCAAAAAGGAAAAGAACGCAAAGGCAGTCGGAGAGCGGGCGAGGGTGATATACGAAGACTACATTTCCATTCTCTCCCCGAAAGAGGTGAGTGAGTTCTGCAGCTCAGCACCACCGAAAACACAAAAAAAGACACAAAGTGCTGGAACATCTTTGTAATCACTGCTTTGCCTTCAGGACACATGAATGTTGACAAGGAAAGGACAGTACAAGATTATTCCCATCAACAATTAATACTCCCAAAGACATTCACTCTTACTGACTTTGTCTTACTAACTGCATGCTTTGGACCTGCACAACACAAATACACATCCTGAATTTACAATGACTATTAACTACTATCTGCATCGCATTTTCCCCATATTCCCATAAACTCCCTTCCCCCCCTCCACCCCCCCCCCCCCCCCCCCCCCCCCCCCGCCGATACTCCCACTAACCTACATACTGTGGCCAAATAACCCATCAACCTGCATGTCTTTAGGGTGTGTGAGGAAACCAGGGCACCCGGGGAAAACCAATGCAGATAACAGAGAACATGCAAACCCCACACAGACAGCACCGGAGATCAGGATTGGATCCGGGTCTCACGAGCTGTGTAGCAGCATGTCTACCAGCTGCAACACTGTGCCTTCTAGAAACATAGAAAATAGGTGCAGGAGGAGGCCATTCGGCCCTTCGAGCCAGCACCGCCATTCAATATGATCATGGCTGATCGTCCGCTATCAATAACCCGTGCCTGCCTTCTCCCCATATCCCTTGACTCCAGTAGCCCCTAGAGCTCTATCCAACTCTCTCTTAAATCCATCCAGTGATTTGGCCTCCACTGCCCTCTGTGGCAGGGAATTCCATAAATTCACAACTTTCTGGGTAAAAAAGTTTTTCTCAGCTCAGTCTTAAATTACCTCCCCTTTATTCTAAGACTGTGGCCCCTGGTTCTGGACTCACCCAACATTGGGAACATTTTTCCTGCATCTAGCTTGTCCAGTCCTTTTATAATTTTATGTTTCTATAAGATCCCCCCTCATCCTTCTAAACTCCAGTGAATACAAGCCTAGTCTTTTCAATCTTTCCTCATATGACAGTCCCGCCATCCCAGGGATCAATCTCGTGAACCTACGCTGCACTGCCTCAATCACAAGGATGTCCTTCCTCAAATTAGGAGACCAAAACTGTACACAACACTCCAGATGTGGTCTCACCAGAGCCCTATACAACTGCAGAAGAAACTCTTTACTCCTATACTGAAATCCTCTTGTTATGAATCCTCTTGTTCTAGTAGTGGTTGACTAAATATCTTAGTTACTATTAATAATTGGTAAATTAATGAATATGATCAATGGTTAGAGCAGTAAATAACTGGGCTCTGTCCGTATTGCATAATGTTGTAATCAATAGATCACAGTGTTGATGGTCGGTGCTGCCAAATGGTGTCTCCGTCAATAGTCAGAGGAATCTAAACTAGGTGCTGCTGTTTCGGTCAGAATTGGTCAGTCGCACTGTCAGAATTGATCCTTTTTAACGCAGAGCCAGTGAATGGCTCACTTGCAGTTAGCTCAGAGTCTCACCAGCTCAGCCCTATTCCCAGCTAAGAGCACGTATTGGTGACATGGGTAACGAATAATGCAATCTCTACTTCTGTTTTTACTATATTAATGTCTACATTCATAATCTTGAGGTGCCAACAAAAGATTAGATTGTCAAACAAACTGAGGACAGAAGGTGATCCCTGCCCCATGTGTATACCTGCTGCCTCCCAGTGGAGGAAGACAGAACTACAGTGAATGCAGGAGGGTCTGGCAAGTAAAATTAAATACTGAGTGCTGCCACCACAGATGTCACTCAGACTGCAGTTGTTTTTACAAGCACTGACCATCAATACTCCAGACTGTGATCATCATTAACAGTACTGTCCATCGATATCACTGGTTCCACTGCTGTGGTTTTTGTTAACATCACAAATCACTGATATCATGAGACCCAGACTGGAGTAAGAAACATAGAAAAATAGGTGCAGGAGTAGGCCATTCGGCCCTTCGAGCCTGCCCCGCCATTCAATATGATCCTGGCTGATCATCCAACTCAGTATCCCGTACCTGCCTTCTCTCCATACCCCCTGATCCCTTTAGCCACAAAAGCCACATCCAACTCCCTCTTGAATATAGCCAATGAACTGGCCTCAACGACCTTCTGTGGTAGAGAATTCCAGAGACTCACCACTCTCTGTGTAAAGAATGTTTTCCTCATCTCGGTCCTAAAGGAATTCCCCCTTATCCTTAGACTGTGACCCCTTGTTCTGGACTTCCCCCAACATCGGGAACAATCTTCCTGCATCTAGCTTGTCCAACCCGTTAAGAATTTTGTAAGTTTCTATAAGATTCCCCCTCAATCGTCTAAATTCCAGTGAGTACAAGCCGAGTCTATCCAGTCTTTCTTCATATGAAAGTCCCGACATCCCAGGAATCAGTCAGGTGAACCTTCTCTGAACCCCCTCTATGGCAAGAATGTCTTTCCTCAGATTTGGAGACCAAAACTGTTTGCAATACTCCAGGTGTGGTCTCACCAAAACCCTGTACGACTGTAATATTACCAAAACTAATAGCACATGTCACAGACTGTGGTTATTGATAACATCTCTGATCATCAATACCACAGATCCCAGATGCTGGTTATCATTGACCACTGACACCATGGGACATGCTTCTCAGCACAGAGCTCAGGTGTGAACATGTGTTTGTGCCTCTCGTTTACACTTCCCCTTCGCTAGCGTGCGAGGTAGTGCTTCCCATGGGATGAATGGGCCACTGGTGTGCAAGCAGAGTCTGTTGGTGCCCGAGGTTGTTCGTGACTGACTGGATCGAGTATTCAGCCCCCATGGGCCACTGAGCCACCCTGCACTGATCACTGACCCATCCTGGTTGCCACAGACAAGCCGTGAATCGTTCTGCTTATTTCTTTCTCTTTGTGCTGTTTGCAGGTGAGCCTTGACTCTCGGGTGCGAGAGATCGTCAACAGGAACCTGCGGAATCCAGGTCCTTTCATGTTCGAGGACGCTCAGCTCCAGATCTACAGCCTCATGCACAGGGACTCCTTCCCCAGGTTCTTGAACTCTGACTTCTACAAATCCCTCGTGCAAAAACCACAGCCTTCCCCTGACACTACTCCCACCACCGAGAGCTAATCCCAGGACCCCAGAAAGAGCAAGGAATGGAGGTTAAAGACAGGTTTGCACTCAAACACATATACACCATTACCATAGTACACCCTTACACCATCTTCTGAATCTGCACACAGATACCAGCAAGTGTACCAGTTAACACATGCCTCTGTCATAACGAGACACACGCAGAAACAAAACATTACAGGATTAACAAACCACACTGGCGTAGATAAAGGCAATACATTCACCTGAACACACACAAATGCTTTCTCCTGAACATGTGCAACTAGACCCAGATACATTCCTCTCTTTTTTTCATACACACTTACAAACACATACTTGCTCACAGTCTTGTGCACACATACACAAGCACACACACACAGGCACATACTCTCACGAACATATACTTTCATATGCACACACCCATACATACTATCTCTCCCCTCTCCCTCCCTCACACGCAGACAGAAAGTCACACACACACGGAAATACTAATCATTAACGTACGAGACGCGGTGAAAAGCCCAGGCACTGGGTTCCTGAAGACCCACAGTTTAGCTTTACTCAGGGTGTAGTGATACGTTGAATATTGAGCTACTTTAAAAAAGAAAGATATATATTTATTGGTTGAAATTAATCTTTTGCTCACTGCTCAAACAGAAATACAAAAAAAAAATTAAGAATGATTTTATTTTAAAATAAAGCAGAAGCCAGGATTATTGTTCCCCAAAGAAACATCGCGGTGAGCTGAGCGTTGCTGGATGCCACGTGGCCACCACCTTGAGAAACGCTTATCCCGGTTACCGGGCAGATCGTGTAGGACTGGCAAAGCTCACACCGCCACCTATTTCCTTGGGGAAGACAGACCTCACACAGTGTGGTGCCCCTAGCATGGATTTTAAGTTATCGGGGCAGGCTTGCTCATTAACTTTGTCTCTGCACCAGTTATTGGTTTCCCTTGAACCGCCCAAAACGCACTGTGAAAATGCTTTTTTTTTGTGGTGAAGCGTTTTGGGACGTCTTGAGGTCAAGGAAATGCAGTTTTTAAAAAACTTTTGTCCATAGGATTTAATGAACTTTACTAAGCACAAAAAAAAAGTATAACATGTAGATGTTTTTCCTAAGGGAGAACCAATATGTCATTGCCAGTAAGTCCGAGATATAGGGCCATTCTATCTCTTCAGAGAAACTGTGCAAAAAATATATATAGTAAGTAAAAGTCTGTAAATCTCCATTGTTTTTTTTTGATGAGCAAATATTTATCTTCTCATCTTTCCAGAGGGGACCAGGTAACTTGTTTATTTTTTAAACAGAGTTAATGGTGATACCAGCCTATCAGTTATTGGTTGGCAGCAGGTCAGATCGCGTTTTATTGAACTGCAGCTGCATCTCCCAACAAGGGTATTTATTCTGCAGCTAAAAGCAACGAGCGGAGGACACCGTCAATCTGTCAAGAACATATGATTAAGTTAATAGCGATTGGGGTGGGGGGAATTGCGGGCAAGATTGACAGGAGAATTACCCGATTATCTTTCATCTCAAATCTTGAAGTGTCGCACAGTGTTACCCTTTATTTTAAATGGGTTCATGCATCCACTGGAAGGTATGATACAGGTCGATCAAAGAGTGCATCTGTCACCAGCGGAGATTTCAAGCCTAAATATTTTGCTTGTATGTTGTTTAAAACCTGTATGTAATTTTCACTTTTTTATTAAAAGCATATGAGTATATTTATATAACTATATATATATATATATATATATATATATATGTATATATAAATATATATATATATATATATATATATCTCAAGAAAGTGGGTTCTGGGCCAAAACTTTATTGGAGTGGAAGGTGGATGGATGTGCGGTGGGGATGGGTGTATTGGGGGTGGGGGTTAATAGGGTCTGATTCAACACAAGCATCGGGACATCCTCACAGCAGGGACCTCCCTCCATTTTATTATTGTCTCTGTGGGCACAGGGTAAGCGGGCATGAGATTGGGAAATCAGATGCCATTTGTGTGCCCATCTGTTGAAACTGAGTTTGGCAAATGTGCTCAATGCCCCCCACAACCAGTGTCAATGGGTCTAAAAGTCCACTGCATTCTTTGCCCTCGCCTTTCCGCTCTGCATGACACTGCCCAATCTCTCAGGGGGAATGAGGGAGCAAAGGCAAATCTTTCCATCTCTCCCGAGAACTAAAAGAGATATACTTTCTCCAGTGCATGAGTTTGCTTGCTGCCCGCACAATGGTGGGAATCTAGTCATTGTCTCCGAACCTCCCTACCGGTAGGCTGCTCACACCCGCATACTCCATTTGTTCAATTGGAGAGCACTATTTTGCTAAGCCTGTTTTCCAAGGATAGTGCCAATGTTTAATTCACACGATGGGGTCTCCACAGTTCTGCTTAGCAGTTGATGCTGGAGCAGCAGGAAGCAAATTGTATCCAAGTGCATGCCGATGCAACAATTCACAGGGGACCAAAAAACCTTTTGGTTGATCTTTAACTTTGAAAAAATATTTTTGCTTTTAGAGGTGAGGTGAAGTTGAGAAGGCAGAAATCTCCAGGATCAATTTATCTACCTCTGACTCACTGCACGACTTCTGCAAGTTTCTTTGTTCATAGACTTGCCTATTATTATAGGGGATAATAGTGACGTCTCCTGGTAGGGTGCAATCAGGTGGGAATTTATAACTAGCAGATGGAGAATGGGGAAGCTCTTTAGCAAGATCCTTCGGATTGTTAAACTACAACAAAACTCTTGAGCGAAAAACTGCTGGATGAACTCAACGGGTCCGCTTCTGCGGAAGGGAATGAACAGATGACATTCCGGGGTTGGAATTTTCTTCAGTCTGAAGAAGTACATTTCCTTCCACAGACGCTGCCTGACCCGCAGAGTTCCTTTAGCAGTTTGTTTTTTTGCTCAGGATTCCAGCATCTCTAGTCCCTTGCGTCTCCAATCTCTTGTGTCTCTACGATAGAACTCAAACCCATCCTTGCATTGGGAGAGCTTTCCATCTGTTGTGAACAGACCAGAGGGTAGCTGCGAGTTATTGCAGCTGTTTGGTTCACTTAACATTCAGTCACTTGGACAGACAGCTATTGAGAAAGAAAGCGATGTACTGGCATACATAACAAGATATCTCTACAAAAATAGAGATATCATGCTCAAATGATTGAGGTTATAGAGAGATTGCCCTGGAATGTTTTGCACAGGTCTTGTCTCCATATCTAAAGAAGGATGTACTTGCAACAAGAGGAGTGTAGTGGGGGTTTACCAGATTAACGTTTGGTTGTGGTGTGAAGGCAGGATACGGGGTTGTCACGTGAGGAACAATTAAGCAGACAGGGCTTGAGAGGAATGAAAAGTGAAGCAAATAGTATTCTTATGGGGCTTGACAGGGTTGATGTAGAAGTGATAATTGCCCTGGTGGGGTGTTCAGACCCAGGGGTCACAGTCTAAAAATAAGAGGTCGGCATTCAGAGGGATGAGAGGAAATGTCTTCAATCAGGGCAAAGTGTCTCTTTGAAAATCTCTACCAAGACAGCTGTGGAAACAGTATAGTAATGACCGATCAATGGATTTATTAATATTAATCAAGGGGTTTGTGCAGGAAAATTACATTGAGGTAATAGACTAGTTATGATCTTATTAGACAGCAGAGCAAGGAGCAGGGGCTGAATGGACTCGTCAGAGAATGCTAATCATACAGCATGGATAGAGGCACTTCAACCCGATTCATCCAAGCTGACCAAGATTTCCATCTTTCCTAGTCCCATTTGCCTGCATTTGAATCCCTCTAAACCTTTCCTATCCATGCAAATGTCCCTATATCTTTTAACTGTGTTATTGTACCTACCTCAACTATTTCTTCTGATAGTTTATTCTATATACACCTGCTCTGTGAAAAAGTTGTCCCTCAGGTTCCTATTAAACCTTTCACCCCTCTCCTTAAATCTATGCCCTCTAGTTATAAAGTCATAGTCATACATCATCGGTCCTTCAGCCCAACTTGTCTATGCCGACCAAGATACGCCATCTTTGCTAGTCGCACCAACTCATGTTTGGCCTATAAAAAAGTTGCACCTCAGCTTACTATTTAAATTTCCCCTCTCAACTTAAAACGATGTCTTCTCGTACTTGATTTCCCCACTGGGTAAAAACTGTGCATTTACTCTATCTATTTCCCTCATGATAATTTACACGTTTATAAGATTGCACTTAAGCTTCTTGCACTCCAAGGAATAAAGTCCTAACCGGCCCAAACACCTTTGTGAATCTTCACTATACTCTTTCCAGCTTAACAACACCATTTCTACAGCAGAGTGACCAAAACTGAATACAATACTCCAGATGTGACCTCACCAACATCTTGAACAACTGTGACATAACATCCCAACTTCTATACTCAATATCCTGACTGATGAACGTACTGCAAACCTTCATGACCACCCATCTATCTGTGACAACACTTTTAGGGAACTATGTACCTGCACTCCTAGATCCCTCTGATCTACAACGCTTCCCAGGGCTCTGCCATTCACTGTGAATGTCCTGCCTTAGTTTGAATTCCCAAAATGCAACTCTTCACACTTATTTGCATTAAATAACATTCACCATTCCTCAGCCCCCATGCCCAGCTGATCAAGATCCTGCTGCAATTTCGGATAACCATCTTTGATGTGTACAATAGCCCCAAATTGTGGACCATCCAAAAACGTACTAATCATGCCTTGTACATTCTCATTCAAATCATTGATATAAACCACAAGCAGCATTGAGCTTAGCACCAATCCCTAAATCACAACACTTGTTTTTGATTCCCTAACCCTGGGAAAAAGACGATGTAAATTCACCCTATCTATAGCCCTCGTGATTTTGTATACTTTAATAAGATCAGCCCTCAGTCTCCAATGTTACAAGGAATAAGGTTCTATCCTGTCCAGTTGTACCCAGAACCTGATGTTGTGCCAATATCTGTGGGGGTTTTATTGTCCTGCTTTTCATAAAGTAAAATGAATGGTTAATGGTCAGCCCAATGTCTCTGCAAATCATCATCCACCCATTTACACCAATCCTACGCTAACCCATTTTACTCTCCTCAAATTCCCATCAACTCCCCCTTCAGATTCCACCACTCACCTACACACCAGTGCCAATTTATAGAGGTCAATTGACCTATAAACCTGCACATCTTTGAATTGTGGGAGGAAACCACAGAGCCTGAGAGGAACCCAGGGAAAACACACAGACAGCTCCGGAGGTCAGGATGGAATTGGGGTTGCAGTAACGGTGAGACAGTGGCTTTACATGCTGCTTGTCATTATCTTTTGTATTAAGGGCTAAAGTGTTGGTTCTGAATTCCTTTCACCCACTGCTGCTTCCCTTTTCAAACACACTTGACACGGTTAAAGATCCCATTGCCGTCCCTGGCTCAATATACTGATGGAGCTACTGTACAATGTCCATTCGGTCCTGCAACCTCTCGCCCCTCCCATTCACTATGCGATCATCTCTGACAATAGAACAAAGATGTTCCAAGAAAGTAGCAAATCTACGTTCTTAAATCAGTGACTGCTGGCTGAGCCTCTAGTCCTGGACAGGTGCCTCACAATTCCCTGGGTCCCTGACAATTGGACAAAAATAAATAGCTGAGCTACAATTGAATGCCAATGTTTTATTGCAGCCGATGAAAATGTCCTCCAACCCATCCCAGAGCTGTGTAGGAAGGAACTGCAGATGCTGGCTCACACCAAAGATAGACACAAAATGCTGGAGTAACTCAGCGGGACAGGCAGTATCTCTGGAGAGAACAAATGGGTGATGTTTCGAGACCAGACCCTTCTTCGGACTGAAGGAAGGTCTCGACTAGAAACGTCACCCATTCCTTCTCTCCAGAGATGTTGCCTGTCCCGCTGAGTTGCTCCAGCATTTTGTGTCTATCATTCCAGAGCTGTGACTGGTTGAAAGAGCTGGGGGTCAGCATGAACTTGAGCCGTGAGATTTCTGATTGGCTGATCTAACCCCAGTCCCTCTGCATCATGATACAGACCAGGGGGCAGAGATTGCGCTTCTGGTAAGTCATAGGTCTCCCTCTCACACACATTTTTAAATGTTGAGACCAAGATGCGAGGACGAAGCTCTCCAGCACCAACACTGTGAGCAAACAATAATCCCCATGCCAGGAGGGTGGCAGATAGCGGGACCCAACATTTCACAAACAAAGAGCATTTAACCAATGCCCTTTGGTCAAATTTGTACGTTCTGAGTATAACGTTGGCTCCCCGGCTGTTTGGTCAGCAGGTCACGAACTTCAATTTCTTCCTCATTTACCCCGTTGCACTGCTCGAGTGAAACTTCAAACTGAGATCCTGCCCGCTTTCTCTGGAGGAGGAGAGATATAAAGGGTGCCATCTTGAAATTTCTCTCCAGCCCTATGTCCAATAATTTTCCATCCGCTGACACCAGTACAACAGATAACAGTTGTTTTTTCATGACTGTAAGAACTTTCTGTGCTGAATTCTCGATGTTGCAGCATTTCCCACGATACGTCCTCACCCCATTATAGCAGGATTGAGTACCATGCCTTGTAGAGTGGGCATCACTAGTAAGACCGGCATGTATTTCTCATTTTGTGGAAAAGTGGTGATGTGCCACCATCGTCAACCATAGCATCAGGTGCAATAAGGAAGAAGTGGGAGAATGAAGAGGTGGAAGAAGTGTGCTCAACTTCAGGAGGTCTTGAAGGAATGCGACAAGACAGAGATCTCAACGGGGGAAGGAGTAATGCAGGAGGGTGGGGTGGTTTATGCTGTTAGACTGATGGTGGGATGGTGGTAAGGGTAGAGGAAGGGGCTTAGGATCCAAACAGAAATCTGAGCATCTGCTGGGGTGGTTGTGGTCAAACAGTTCAAAGTCTTGGACCAAGGGCAGGGCAAAAAGCTGCAATTGGGGTGACCTTTGGCAGAAAAAAGTATCAGAATTGTGGGGCTTGAGTTATAAGGCGGCACAGGATAAACAGAGACTGTTTTCCTTTGAACTTTGGGGGCTGAGAGGTGACATGAGGGTATTTAAAATCATAAGGGTCATAGATAAGGTGAATGGCCTACCGCACTCTCTGCCAGGTTGGGGTCTAAAACCAGAGGGCATTGGTTTAATGTGAGAGAAGAAGGATATAAAGGGGGACCTGAGGGACAACATTTTCACACTGGGGATGGATATGCAGAACAAGCTGCCAGAGAAAGTGATCGGAGCAGATAATGTTTAAAATACATTTTAAACATAGATGAACATGAAAGGTTTAAAGGGAGATTGCCCAAATGCAGACAAATGGTATTAGCTGAGACGGGCATTTTGGTCGGCATTTGGCACTTTGATGGCTGAAGAGTCAATTTCTATGCTGTATAACTCTTTAGAATCCCAGTGAGGAGATGGGAAAGTGGTGAGAACCGTTCTTGGGGCTGTGCGAGGAACAATCAGACGGCAGGTGCGGTTGGTGGCAACGAGTGTGCTCCAGTCTGGATGTTTTTAAGTTCTACTATAGGGTACCCCACAAGCCAGCAAGGTTAAAATCGTTATTGTGTGTGAATGAAAGATGGCCTGTTCGGTCAAAGTTGGTGGCTGTCGGCGAGAGAAGGGGACTAAATGACTCACTTTCCCTCCATCAACTGGTGTGGGTTGGTGCGAAGGGCCAGTGTAGAGATTGCAGAGGTTGGAAACATCGAAATTGGAATTGATGGAGTGGACAATTTTCACCCCTAGTTCTAATGGAGAAACAAAAGTGTGTGCCTGTGCAGAGGGCTTCAATTGACAATGGGAAATCTCCCTTTGAGAGTATTTTGCCTTCATCTGTGTTCATTAGATTGGATCAATTCCTTGAAGTGCCCCTGTTGTTCTGTAATTACCCCTCTGCCTTCCTGCTCTCGGATTTAATTTGTTTCTCCCCCTTTTCCCAAACAGTCAATTTGTTTAGAAATTAAAACTGCACAAAAAAACTCACACTTTAATTGTGACCCACTACTATTTGAACTGTGGGTGTAGGATTGTGAGAGAAAAAAAAAAGCATTTACAATCAGTTTTGTGTCACTGAATTCACTTTAACAATAAAATCGCATGTCACATTTCCTATAACCTGCTGGAACTAAGGGAATTCAGAAAACATTATTTTAAAAGGGCTATTTCTCTTTTCCCTATGTGACATCTGATGGTGTACAGTTTAAGGAATCGTGTTATTGAAATTGTTTAAATATTATTAACTATAAATGTAAAGTAGAGAGTTTACACATGGAGAGGTTCAGTCCTCTCTGCTAATATTGTTGTCCATGAGTGAGCTTCATAGATGATTTTCACACAGTTATATATAGACATATATGGCGAGAGAGTGGTAAATGATATGTTTTAATGAATGTCTGAAATATTGTTGTTTCAAAGAGGATAACTGCACTGATTTAAAGAAGAAAATGGCACTAAATTCAATGCTATTCGTGTTAAATATCTCATTGTGTATTGGAAGACACCTAATACATAATGTTTGAGATGGAGAGTGAACTTGGGAGCTGTGGCTTGTAAATTCCTGGAATTAAGGATTTTCATGGGGCATTTTTGTTTAAGTGGCATTTGTTGGAGGCTCCCCTCTCCCTCCTGCTCCCAGCATAACTCTTCACCTCCCTCTTCTGACCTCTGTGGTCGTGCTGAGGTTTGTTGATCCTTGGTGGTGAACGTAAATGGGATCGGCTGCCTTTGGTGACCCCTGATATCCTGTCTCCCTGAACTCTGATGCAAACTGACTGACCGTTCCAGCTTTAGTTTTTTAGTTGAGTTTAGAGATACAGCGTGGAAACAGGCCCTTTGGCCCACCGATTCTGTATCGACCAGCGATCTCCGCACACTAACACTATCCTACACACGAGGGACAATTTACATTTATACCAAGCCATCTAACCTAAAAATCTGTACATCTTTGGAGTGTGAGAGGAAACTGGAGCACCCGGAGAAAACCAGCGCAGGTCACGGGGAGAACATATAAACTCTGTACAGACAGCACCTGCAGGCAGGAAAAAAACCCGTGTCTCTGGCGCGGTGAGGCAGCAACTCTACTGCTGTACCACCGTGCCATCCCAATGTTGTAGATTGTCCACAGGAAAGACTGCTTTTGATTCTCAGGAACACAAGGACTGACAGGGAGGGAGATACTTAGTTGCCACAGGCTTTGCGCCTTCCAAGCATGGGTTCCTGCAGACTAGAGGTGCTGAAACTTAATGGAGAGTGTGCATTTCCTTTTGTTTTAAGTGTAGTCCAAGGCATCGAGTGTGCAATAATGCATCTCACTAAATTCACCTTAAGCTGGGTTGCACCTGAAATAGTTCCTGCAGGAAGCTAAGTCAGCCGGGAAATGTTAAGCCTGGGTTTGAGCCGCATTAAAGTAATAAACATTACAATACCACGGTGGGTAAGGGGAGCAAAGGTGTAAAGTATCTAAAACATCATGGAGGAATTGAAGCAGAAAATGTTGGAGATATTCAGCAAGTCAGGCAGCATCTGTGGAAAAAGAAACAGTCAACATTTGAGATTCCCAAACCCTTAGTCCATTTCAGATTTGAAGGGCTGATCAACTTCCTAGATGCCAGTCTGAAGAAGGGTCTCGACCTGAAACGTCGCTTATCAGCAGTCTGAAGGGTCTCGACCCGAAACGTCGCCTATCTCCTTCGCTCCTTAGATGCTGCTGCACCCGCTGAGTTTCTCTAGCCTTTTGTGTACCCCCAACTTCCTAGATACATGGTTTTATTGAAATTAACCAACAGCAACGTATCCCTCCATTCCCTATATGTTTGTGTGCCTTTCTAAATGCCTCTCAAACAGACATGATAATGACAATGAAGGGGCATTTAGCTAGACCCATGAACTGGTAGGGAATGGAGGGATATGGGTCACATGTAGCCAGAAGAGGTTTGTTTATTTTGGCAGCATAGTGGCCCAAAGGGCCTGCTACTGTGTTCTAAATAGTTTAAAAAACATGATGGTTAAAGTATAGGTTTGTAGACCATGCTTGTGTTCCTTTCAGTATATAAAGTAGCAGCGTGATCTAATCAGAATGATTGGAAGATTTGAGCAGTAGTTGCAGACTGGAGAAGGGGCAAAGAGTCTGGTGTTGGAAATGAGATTGCAAATTCTGCATATGTTCAGGATTCCCTGATATGATGCTAGATCTCCCAACTATTCACCCCATTCCCATCCTTCACTCCTTCCCCACCAAGAGACAGGAGGATTCTTTGCTTGCGAGCGCTGGTGTGTAATTCAGCTGGGATTACCCAAGACAAGAATCCAAAGGGTAGGGACTTGGGGCAATTTTTAGGCGATCAAGTGCAGAAGTTCTTGATCAAATACTCGCCGCCACACATCAAGAAAGGGATTTTTCCAATATGTTTCATTTAGATGAAAATAGAGGTGGGTCCCTGGCCATGACCAGGGAGAGGGATATTGTTCCTTGGTTTAAAGATGCCTCTGAATATCCTGGGGAATATGATAGAGCAAGTTAATTAGTTAGCTCTTGTAAAGCGACAGCTATGGTCGCATGGGATAAATGGCTTAATCCTCCTGTGTTCCACAACGCTTGGATAGGCCAATGTTTCAAGCACATCTTCGATGAAACACTTTGAGAGAAAATATTGAGATCTCTTATGTGAATGTGATTGGAAACATATGACAAGGACAACCTCATAGAAGGGAGAGCAAAGATGCTTCCCATTTTTTAAAATATAAGTGCCAACTTCGAAATTTACGCAGGAATTTTGATTCATGAGAAAGTGAAAATGTACTTAGAAAACTGTTTGAATAACATCTTCGTTGTTGTCAAAATTATTTAATTGCAAGCAAAAATTTAACTTATGAATTGTAACAAACAGAAATCATTACTTGGGATTTATTTTATTGCCTCCTGATGTTTCAGGTAATTGCTGCCTCCAGTTGTATTTTGCCAGTATTTAATGTCATGTTGAGTGAACACAGTGTAAATTAAATGCTTATTAAAAAGCTCTGAGCCCTTGTATTTAATTTTTCACAGCCTTACATTGTAGGAGGCTATTCAGCATTTCAAGTCAGTGCCGGCTCATGGAGTATCATATCAGTCCCGTCTCTCACACAGTTTCCTGTGACTTGTTCTCTCTGGCACGCCCATTAAGTCTGCCCTGATTTTCCTGCATGACGAGTGATTTACCGCAGCCAATTAATCTATCAGCACATCATTGAGGGAGTGGGAGGAAACTGGAACACCCGGGGAAATCCAGAGAGTCATAGGGAGCATGTGCAAACTCCATGAATGAGCACTGGTGATAAGGATTTCATGGGAGAAACCAGCACTATTGTCAATGTAACTGGGGTACTACGAGAGATAAATCACATTTAGTAGTGAGCTTCTTAAAAAGTCATATCCCACAATATTACTTTAGAAACACACTTACTGTGTCTGTGCAAGCAAACATGGTAGGCATTTTTGGATTATTAATGACCTAAAGCCATAACATTTACCATTTCTTCACTCACTATCCAATTGTTGGCTTCAGGGAAAGGGAGGATATTGACCAAAACAACTCACGGATACCTAACCAGTAGCCAGTATCTTGCTTCACCATCTGATCTCCAGCAATGCAACATTTAAAGCATTTTTAGAAACAAAGCCTGCTTATGATATAACCCAGTGGCTGTAACTGGCTAATTCAGGTACAAAGGTTCAAACTCTGAGGAGGGAGTGAAACTGCAGAAGGCATTTAGCTGAGGATGGACAGAAGAAGGGAGTGTGAGGCGGGGCAGTGGTGAAAGGAAGGATGTGTTCATGTTCTATACAAAAAATTGGCTGAGGGAAGCAAATGTCATATTTCCAACTCTGCTGACAATGCAAAAGTAGGTGGTATTGTGAGCAGGGGGGAAGGATGTAAAGAGGTTTCAAAGGTGTGGACAAGCTGGGCATAGTGTACTAAATTTGGAAAAACGTGAAGTTATTCACTTTGCTGAATGAAGCCAAAGAGTGTTTTATTTTTAATGGCGAGAGGTTGACAAGTGTTAACAATCAAAAGGAACAAGGATATTTGACCGTAATTCTCAGCAAGCCAACACGCGAGATCATTGACTGAAGTCCCGCTTGAAAAATGTCGAACCGGTAAAGTGTACAATGATGGCGGCGAGAGAGCCCATAACGCACCGCGCCGCGGAAAGTGCCCTATACGCGGAGGGCGGGGTCTATCGCGGCCTGCGGGTCTCAGGCTCCACCGGCAGCCCGCGTAGTACAGGCCGAAGGCCGAAGGGCTTGCGGCTGATCAGCGGTTCCCGTTCAGGGCTCTGCGATGCACAGTCTATTTCATCCATCGGTGAGAGGCGACGGAGGGAGAGCCGCGGGAGGGTTGGTGGAGGGAGCACTACTCACAGTTGAGGCTTCTCGTTGGAAACGTGGAAACAGGCCCTTCGGCCCACCGAGTTCTATGTTATCCCACTTTCGCATCCGCTACACACTCGGGGATCATTTATAGAAACCAATTAAACCTACAACTCCGCACGTCTTTCGGATGTGAGAGAAGGAAACTCTGGCAGTCGCAGGGAGAACGTGCAAACTCCACACTGACAGCACCCGAGGTCAGAATCGAACCAGGGTCTCCTGCGTTGTGAGGCAGCAGCTCGACCTCGCAGAAGTTTAAAGGGGCCACATTTGTTTGCAGAGTGCGGTAGGGAGGTAGTGGAAACAGATACAATAGCAGCATTCAGGAGGAATTTGGACAATATGATATGGACCGCGTGCAGGTGGATGAACAGTTTAAATTAGCATTGTGGACAAAAAGACTTTGCGGGTCAAAGTTCCTGTGCTGCACCATTTTTAAAGATTGCATTCTTTGTCCTACAGACGTAAAACCTCTGGAAGCTGTGGTGGATGTAATTCCCCTGCTGTCTGAGCTGCAGGATTGTAAACATTGCTCTGGTGAAACATGTTCCTTGCTGGACGGACCGCCCTGCGCATTAGTTGTAAGCACAGTCATGCCGGGAGTTGCCTTGAAAATCTGCCCTTCTGGTGTGTGAGGAGGTCCTTGCATCGGAAGACTGGGCCTGGACTCTCCCAGCCTCCCCTCGTTGATCGCCACCGTCCAAATGTCGCAGGTAAATCTCGAGCATTTAGCGTCGGCGCCCCCACAACGGAGGAGGTGTTTGGCCGAAACTCGTTGCGGGGCTACCTGAGCCAATTGGAACGGGAGTATTTAGAGTTATTGGAACGGCTCAGTCTCTGCCAGGATTCCCTGGAGACGGAGGGAAAGGAAGGGTCCAGAGCACTGCAGAAGCGAGTGAGCGAACTGGCACCAGTGGTGACTGAGCTGCTGCAGCTGAGGAACAAGGAGCTGGAGCTGCAGGACATTCAGACCTTGCTGAAAGGTGAGGGGCTGACCTCATTCAGTGTTTTAGAGTTTAAAAAAATATGTAAACGGTCCATGCTGAGCCAGGTGCTGACCTGAGCTACTCCCCCTTGTCTACATATGGTACATAACCTTTCCTTTTTTTTTCTTTGTTTATTTTTTTGTTAGAAGTAAGTACAGTAGTCTGGTACTTAAGTGCCTAATACATAAATACATTACATATTTATTATATGTAAACAAATGTTCAATGAATGTAAGACATAACCTAATTCAATTTAAAATTTTACATAGATTATATTATTCGAAAACAAGACTGAATAAAATATTTTCAAATGTTTCCCCCATCTGCGACAAATGTCTAACTCAAAATGCCACTATAGCACATTCCTTTGGCTCTTGTACAAAACTGTATACATTTTGGAATGAAATTTTTGGAATTTTTGCAAAACTATTTAACACAAAATTGAACTCCAATACTGAATTGATTATCTTTGGATCAATGGAAGAGGGAAGTAAACTAACTATATTCCAAGAAGCTTTTCTTAATTATGGTCTAATAACAGCAAAAAAACTTATACTTAAATTTTGGAAAAACACACCTATGCCAACATTCAAAATGTGGATCTCAAACATGTCTGAAACGCTACATCTTGAAGAAATGAGATTCCTCTTACTAGGCAAAGTAGACCAATTCTTAAAGATTTGGTCTCCGTTTATCAACTTTATACAAGCATATGGTGCAACATAACATAACCTTAGAAATTAAATGTTTAGAACTGGGTGACGGATGGGCAAAAATATGAGATAGGTAGATCTCTCCTAATCTCTCTTTTCTTTTTACTTTTTCCTTGTCTTTCAATCTTTTAACTTCTCACCTCTGTCCTTTTTTTTTTTTGTTTTCTGTTTCTACTCGCTTGTCTATCTATTCCGACACTCTTTATTTCTTTTTTCTCTCACTGTTCTTTTATTATTGAACTAAAAGTATGAAGTTGTACAAGAATGAGAATATGTATAACCTTTCCTATCCATGTATTTTAAACATTATAATTGTACCCACTTCTACCACTTCCTATGACATATCTGTGAACAGTTTGCCCTCATGCCCCTTTAAAAAATTTCCCCTCTCACTCGAAGCCTGTGCTGTGGTGCGAAATGACCCCACAACCTCGTTGACCAGATATCTGACATATCGGGTAAAATATCTATCTAGTTACCTATCTATTTAATCATTCATTTGGGATGTGACGAGTGCCAACATTCATTGGCTATCGCTAATTGTCCTGGGCATTAAAGAGTCAACCTTATTGTCTGGGCCAGGGTTATTTGTAGACCAGACTGTTACATTCCCTCCCCTGAAGAACATTCACAAATCTGTCACGTGCAGATACCGACACCTGGTTTCTCTGTTGCAGATGATGATGCCGATCTAAAGAGGCTTGCTGAGAGCGAAGAGAGATTCTTGCCAGGCAACCATCCAAGCCCTCAAGGCCAAGGTAGGAACAGCTCCCATCTCCTGCTTTAGAATTGGTGGTAGTGCTGGAAAATTGAAGAGCCTGGGAAATGGGAAAGAAACTTCCAATATTCTAAACTTTCTCGGTCAAGATCGGGGCAGGAATAATTGGAACCTGATAGCCAAAGTTATTGCGGCTGAATGGTGATACTGTTGCAGAAGCTTCAGGAGTCTTCATCCTGAGGATGGTGGAAAGAGGAAAAAGAAGGAATGGTGTATTTTAATCCAGCAATGAACTGCAAGTTCAAACGTTTTGACGGGCAATGTTTTATTATCAGGAATGGTTTGTGACTGGACTTCTCATCTCAGGGTGCCGGTGCTGAAGATTCTGATTAGAACTCTCATCCATCTTTTCCTGCAATGCAGATTCTTTCACTTCTGATCCCCTCCGAAGAGGTGAACAATAACGACCTGATTCTGGAAATTACTGCAGGTGTTGGGGGACAGGAGTCCATGTTATTCACTGCGGAGATGTTTGAAATGTACCAGAGTTATGCAGCCTTCAAGGACTGGCACTTTGAAGTACTGGAGTACTGTCACAGTGAATTAGGTAGGACCATTGGTTAATACTGTAAGCTGGGTATTAAACTTCTCCTGTATTAAGCGTCTACTGTTTCTTTAACATCTTTCAGCCCAAAACTTTCTGATATATCTGCTTATCGTGGCTTGATCTTCTGACATTTCTGTTGCTCTACCCTGCTTAGCTGTTTGTTCATCATTTGAAACCCCAGAATCATGAGTGTGATTGTTGTAATTTTCTCTCTCAGTATCTCACACTCTAATCATATCTCTCTTTCTCTATATATATTTTAAAGCTGGAATCACCCAGCAGGTCAGGCAGCATCCATGAAGAGTGATTCAGAATTAACATTTTAGGTCAGTGACCCTTTTTCAATGGGAAGGGTCTTTGACTTAACATATGAACTGTTTCTCTCTTCACAGATGCTGCTTGACTTGCGCAATATTTTCTATTTTTAGTATAGTACATTTTTCAGTGGCTCAGTGTCAAATGTGGGCTGTTTCTGCTCCTGTGGAATGTCACTGGGCAATCTCTTGCATTGTGGCAACTGAATGAATACATGTGATTGTAAAACATTTATCGTCGTTAGTGGAACACAGGAAATCGGGGAGGATGGAGAGGCCAGAACAAGGTGAATAGCTACATCAAGCTAGCAGGTTGATAAATACATGCAGAGATGTTGAAGGGATGCAAATCTGTGATGAGAATATTAAATTCTAGACTGGGAGCTGCAATACTTGCATTGTTTTTTTGGATTGGCAGTAAAGGTATTTGGATATGCAAGAAAATTGTTCCCGATGTTGGGGGAGTCCAGAACCAGGGATCACAGTTTAAGAATAAGGGGTAGGCCATTTAGGACTGGGATAAGGAAAAACGTTTTCACCCAGTGAGTTGTCAATCTGTGGAATTCTCTGCCACAGAAGGCAGTGGAGGCCAATCCACTGGAATCTTTCAAGAGAGAGTTAGATAGAGCTCTTACGGCTAACAGAATCAAAGGATAGGGGAAAAAGTAGGAACGGGGTAGTGATTTTGGATGATCAGCCATGATCATATTGAATGGCAGTGCTGGCTCGACGGGCCGAATTGCCTACTCCACCTGTTTTCTTTGTTTCTAATGTGATTTCCCTTTCCACAGGAGGCTTGCGACATGCTGCAGCCAGTGTGAGCGGTCAGGGAAGCTACAGACACATGAAGTACGAAGGGGGAGTTCACCGAGTGCAGAGGGTCCCCAGAACAGAGAAGCAAGGCAGGACTCACACCAGCACCATGACTGTGGCTGTGTTGCCCCAGCCCACTGAGGTATCTGTACTGCTTTGCACACATGGTAATTAAAGCCATGCTGTTTGCTACTGGTGAGCTACTGATGTGAAGGATGTTAGGCTGGCAACCGAAGACTTCTCTAATAGCTTGGATAGGGCTACCTTGCATTAGCATTGTATTCTCTCTTGTCAGCAGCTTTTTTCACATGGTGTCGGGTATATGGAACAAACTGCTAGATGTAGTAGTTGAGGATGGAACAATAACAAATGAAAGGTTTAGCAGGCAAATGGAATTAGTTTAGATTTCAGTGTCTTGGTTGGCATGGACATGTGGGCCAATGTGCCTGCATCTGTGCTGTATGGATCTGTGAGGGACCTTTAAGCTGCTTCTAGACTGTCCTATCTCGCATCTCTAGAGCTGGAGACAGCACGAGTTAAACAGTGAAAGCCTCTTGTTGTTGCCTCATGAAGCACTCCTAATGAAGAGATAGGACGGGTTAACCACACAGTAAACATCCCATCTCACACTCCCAAGATCATTTCGGCATCGGTGAGACAGAGTAAAGTTCCCTTCACACAATTACATGATGTACTCCTGGGACAGGGGCAGAACTGGTTAGGTGCAGAGTAAAGTTTCTACCATACTGTTTTGTGACACACATTCATGGCCAGGAATTGCACTGTTTGGAGATTAAAGCTCTCTCCACACTGTCCCATCACATACTTCCAGGGACATAATGGGTTAAATTCCTAAAGCTCCTTTTACACTCTCCCATCAGATATACCCAGGATAGAGCATTAAAGAAGGAACTGCAGATGCTGGAGAATCGAGGGTACACAAAAGGCTGGAGAAACTCAGCAGGTGCAGCAGCATCTAAGGAGCAAAGGAGATAGGCGACGTTTCGGGTCAAGACCCTTCTTCAGACTGGTCAGGGATCAGGGAAACGAGAGATATAGACGGTGATGTGGAGAGATAAAGAACAATGAGTGAAAGATATGCAAAAAAGTATCGATGATAAAGGAAACAAGCCATTGTAAGCTGTTTGGTGTGAAAATGAGAAGCTAGTGCGACTAGGGTCGGGGAAGAGAGAGGGAATGCCAGGGACCGAGGGCTGAGGGAGAGGTGGGAAGGGGAGGAGACAGCAAGGGTTAACAGAATTGAGAAAATTCAATGTTCAAGCCCAGAGGATGCAGACTCCCCAAGCGGAATATGAGGTGCTGTTCCTCCAACTTGCGGTGTTGCTCACTCTGGCCGTGGAGGAGGCCCAGGACCGAGAGGTCGGATACGGAATGGGAGGGGGAGTTGAAGTGCTGAGCCACCGGGAGGTCGGGTTGGTTAATGCAGACCGAGCGGAGGCGTTCGGCGAAACCATCGCCAAGCCTCCGCTTGGTCTCACCGATATAGATCATCTGGCATCTGGAGCAGCGGATGCAGTAGATGAGGTTGGAGGAGGTGCAGGTGAACCTCTGCCGGACCTGGAAGGACTGCTTGGGTCCCTGAAAGGAGTGGAGGGGGGAGGTGAAGGGACAAGTGTAGCATCTCTTGCGGTTGCAAGGGAAAGTGCCCGGGGAAGGGGTAGAGCGGGAGGGAAGGGAAGAATTGACAAGGGAGTTGCGGAGGGAGCGGTCTTTGCGGAAGGCAGACGGGGGGGGAGGAGATGGGAAGATGTGGCGAGTGGAGGGGTCACGTTGGAGGTGGCGAAACTGGCGGAGGACTATATGTTGTATTTGCCGGCTGGTGGGATGAAAGGTGAGGACTAGGGGGACTCTGTCCTTGTTGTGAGTGGGGGAATGGGGAGAGAGGGCAGTGTTGCGGGGATGGAGGAGACCCTGGTGCGAGCCTCATCTATAGTGGGGGAGGGGAATCCCCGTTCTCTGAAGAATGAGGACATTTGTGATGACCTGGTGTGGAACACCTCATCCTACCATTCTCAACCATTCCTTGACCTCACCATCTCTATTGCAGGTGATACACTCCTGATCGACATCCACTCCAAAACAACTGACTCCCACAGCTACCTGGACTACTCTTCCTCCCACCCTGCTTCCTGTAAGGACTCCATCCCCTATTCCCAATTCCTCCGTCTACGCCGCATCTGCTCCCAGAATGAGGTGTTCCACACCAGGTCATCACAAATGTCCTCATTCTTCAGAGAACGGGGATTCCCCTCCCCCACTATAGATGAGGCTCGCACCAGGGTCAGAGTGAGCAACACCGCAAGTTGGAGGAACAGCACCTCATATTCCGCTTGGGGAGTCTGCATCCTCTGGGCTTGAACATTGAATTTTCTCAATTCTGTTAACCCTTGCTGTCTCCTCCCCTTCCCACCTCCCTCAGCCTTCGGGCCCTGGCATTCCCTCTCTCTCTATCTCTCCCCCACCCTAGTCGCACTAGCTTCTCATTTTCACACCACAAACAGCTTACAATGGCTTGTTCCCTTTATCATCGATACTTTTTTGCATATCTTTCATTCATTGTTCTTTATCTCTCCACATCACCGTCTATATCTCTCGTTTCCCTGGTCCCTGACCAGTCTGAAGAGGGGTCTTGACCCGAAATGTCGCCTATCTACTTCGCTCCTTAGATGCTGCTGCACCCGCTGAGTTTCTCCAGCAGTTTGTGTACCCTCGATTTCTAGCATCTGCAGTTTTCTTCTTTAACACTCTCTTCTCCAACTTGTGTAAGGTTTACCAGATGGAGCGATTATGTGTCATCCTCACTGTAACAGCTTTAGAACATGAATTTATGTAAAAGGAAATCAAAAAAACTTTGAACAGCCAACTGGTCCACAAAAATATTTTTGGTGACCTTGCCTGGTCTGTGATTACCAATCCCTGATCCAAGACTTACCTTCTTGGGTTGGTGGTGAATGGCAGTGTTGTCTGGGCTTTAACAAGTGTCTTAAAGGAGATTTGTGGGGCTCAGGACCTGGGACAGCAGGATGGTGGGGCTGGCAGTGGTGGACAGAGGGAGGTCCCGTGCTGGGCAGCGGATGAGTTTTGTTGACGCTGCGAGTGGTGGCTTTGCACTTCACTTGAACGATGTCCGCTCATGTTCCTCCGATTAGATTGAGCTGACGATAAGCCCCAAAGACCTGCGGATAGAAACAAAGCGAGCGAGCGGTGCGGGAGGCCAACACGTCAACACGACAGACAGCGCAGTCCGAATCCTCCACATCCCGACAGGTAACAGCACTCAAGTCATGCATAAATACAACGGGTAGTGCTAAGAGAAAAATATAAGATAGACACAAAATGTTACAGTAGCTCAGTGGGACAGGCAGCATCTCTGGAGAGAAGGAATGGGTGATGTTTCTGGTTGAGTGCCTTCTTCAGACTGAATCATGGGGAGAGGGAGATGCAGAAAGATAAGTAAGGTGGGAAAACAAAACACGGGATGAGATCAAGGAAAATGTAAAATGTACAAGGTTCAGAATATAAGGTTTTGCAACATGATAGCGTTACAGTGACAGAAAATGCAGATTAAAAAAAAATGTGCAAGGTCCGTGGTGAGGTAACTGGAGGTTCAACGGTTGTTGGGGAGGTAGTTTTGGGATGAAATGTCAAATGGGAGGGCTGGAATGAAGAATCATAGGGATCATGATGAGGGATGGAAGGGAATTGCTCCAAGCAAAGGGCCTGCCGGGCACTTGAGGAATTTGCCATGTCTGTGACGAGTCTTACCACTTTCTACAGATGCATCGTAGAAAGCATTCTATCAGGACATAAAAGTTTAATTTGGCAATTGTTAAGCCCAAGGTTTCAAGAAAGTGCAGAGTTGTGGATGCAGCCCAGTCTATCATGCAAACTAGTTTTAACCCCTCCACCCCCATTGACTCCTTTTACACTTCACACTGCCTTGGGAACACTGCCAACATAATCAACTCACACCTCTGTCTTTCCTCCTCCTCCTTTCTCCTATCAGGTCGAAGACACAAAAACTTTAAAGCGCACCACCAGATTCAAGAGAAGCTTTGTCCCGTACTTTTATCAGATTACTGAATTGTCTTTGCATAAGTTAAGCGTATTGTCCCGATCTTGCAGCCTACATCATTGTATGGCTTTTGCACTTTTTAAATCTGCACTTTCTCTCTAACTGCTGTGCTGTAATGCTACATTCTGCACTCTGGTATTTTTTCTTTGTACTAGCTGTTGTACTTCCGTATGGCCTGCCTGCACTCGTATATGGTAAGATTTGACTGGACAGCACGTTAACAGTTTTTCACTGTAGCTCGATGCACGACAAAAATAAACCACTGTGACACTGGTGATGAGTTGGCTGCCAGGCACTGTGGCTATCCTGAGGTTGGGGTTCGTAATGTTCATGTGTCGATCTCTGGTCAGCTTGTTTCTGTCCCCGGGCAGGTGTGGTAGCAGAGTGCCAGCAGGAGCGGTCACAGCTGAAGAATCGAGAGCGAGCCATGCAGCGGCTGCGTGCAAAGCTGTACAGCATGAAGCTGGAAGAGGAGATCAGCCGACGGCAACAAGCCCGGAGGATTCAGGTATGTCAATAGTACACACTGACACACACTTTGCCAATAGGCCTAGCCTCTGATTCCAAATCAAGACAGACGAGTTTTGGAATAATGATAGAAAACATTATCGTGTCCAAATCCCCTCTGCCATGCAGTGCAGCTACTTGATCCGCTGCCTTGCAATGCTGGAGTCTTAGGTTCAATGCTGACCTTGGGTGCTGTTTGTGCCACTCCACAATCTTGGTTCTGCAAAAAGCCTTTTTTTCCCTCAAGGTATGAATCAAAGTTTCTGCTCGGCCAACAAATCTTGGCAGATATGATTGCGGCAGAAAATGGAAACAGCTGCCACCTCGCCTTTCCAGTGGCCCGAGAGCAATGCTAAACTACGTTGCTGTTTGCATGGAGTTTGCACATTCTCCCCGTGACCATGTAGGTTCCCCTAGTTCAGGGGTGGGGAACCCTTTCATGTTGGAATGTCGCGTTGTTAGCTGTAATCTAATAAGGCCGCATCCAAGAAACTTCAATTAGATATACTTCAAAATGTACATTATTTTGTAAAAATCTAACTACTATGTACTAACTTCAAGAAAATGATAAAAAATTGTTAATTCCAAAATTAACTAACCTCTTATTGACTTTGTTGTAACTGCTTTTTGTGAGAAAGCATTTGAATATTTGGTTGCACATTGAGATACGCAGTTTCAGCTGATCTTCTAGATGGGTATCCGTCGTTTGTGACCTTAAGGGCGTCTTGATTTGGGTTATGTAGGAGAATGTAGATTCGCAGCTTCAGGGGTGCGGTGCTCCAGCGGCGTTCCGGTGGCAGCCTGGCTTCGGGGCTGCGGTGCTCCAGCGGCGACCTGGCTGCGGTGCTCCAGCGACGTTCCGGCGGCGACCTGGCTTTGGGGCTGCGGTGCTCCAGCGGCGCTCCGGCGGTGACCTGGCTTTCAGGGGCTGCGGTGCTCCAGCGGCATTCCTGCGGCGACCTGGCTTTGGAGCTGCGGTGCTCCAGCGGCGGGCCCTGTGGCGGTGCTCCGGCGACGGCGGCAGCCCGGCTTCGGAAGCTCGGCCACGGGCCTGGTGGACGGCAGCATCAGAGGCCTGGATCTCCTCAGCGCAGAGGGAGAACAAGGAGGGAAGAAGACAGACTCTAAGACTTTTGCCTTCCACCACAGTGAGGAGGTGCCTGGTAAACTCACTGTGGTGGATGTTAAATATGTGTTTATTGAGTGTTTTGTTTTTTATTATATGTTATGACTGCAAGGTAACAAAATTTCGTTCAGACTGAAAGGTCTGAATGACAATAAAGGGTAATCTAATCTAATCTAAACTTTATTATAGTTCTTAAAAGTGTCTCCTCCCCTTCTCTGCCCCTCCCCCCTCTCTGCGCCCTGTAAAGGACTTACCGTACACTTTGCAGCCGTCTTTTACCTTCCTCTTCATCGCGGGTCTGAATTTCAGACAGCGCTTCCCCTGGCCCCTGCCTTTGCGATGTGTTTGTGTATGTGTTTGGTCGATCCAGCTCACAGTTTCAATGCTGACGGTCGATCCAGCTCTAGGTTTTCCAGGCGAGTGCCCTCGAGCTTGAAGTTCAAAGACACTCTTAACTTTTACGATTAGGTCGTCGCAGTGGGACAGCCCCTTTAAGGCAGCATCTTTCGAGAGAAGAGAAGAAATAGTCTGAAGAGGGGTCTCAAGCCAAAACGTCACCTATTCCTTTTTTTCCAGACTGCTGCCTTTGCTGCTTGACCCACAGTTACTCCACCATATGGTGTCTATCTTTATTGTAAACCAGCATCTGCAGTTCTTTCCTGTACAAATGATAGATATTGGTAAGAAGTGATTGGAAGATGGTTGGAGATAGTAACAAAGGGTAGAAGTGAAATGGAGGCAAAAGGGTGCCAGGCAAGGAAATAAGATGAGCAGTGAAATGTCGAGCCAGAGAGAAGGATAGTGAGTAAAATAGTACAGGGTTGGGAGAGAAAAGGGGATTTCATGAATTTTATGAAAGCTAAATCAAGTTTGACATACTGGTTAGAATGTATGAGTATGCGATGGGGAGAGTAGATGGACAGGAACATGAGTAGGGAGGGGTAGGAGATGAGCAGAAGGAGGGGGGTGAATGGAACAAGATGACGGGAGCAGTGGGAGAATGGTGTGTGTGAATGGGTGTTTCATTTCCCCAGCACGTGCACTTGCCAAATTTTTCCCCATCCCTTTCTCTCAACTTTCTTTACCAGTTTTATCCCCTCTACTCCATCAGTTTGCAGAAGGATCCCAACCTGAAATGTCTCATTTCCCTTGCATGCTGCCTGACCCACTGAGTTCCTCCATTGCTTTATTTTTTACATAAGATGAGAGAAATTTGATTTTGAGAGAAAGCTTGCTTGCATGTAATATCAAAACAAACTTTCTCAGGATATATAAATAGGAAGAAGGCAGCTAGGGTATGTATAGAACTTCCTCCAACAAGGCTGGTGAATTAATGATGGGGAAACAAGAAATGACAGATGTTCAATCTTTTATTTTTGCATCACTCTTTGCCATAGAGAACACTGCAAATATCCCCAAGGTTATAGACGAGCTGATTTCAAGTAACCTGAAGAAATTTGTAAAATTCCCATTCGCAACAGATAAATTGTTAAAGAAACTTGCATGACTAAAGACAGACAAATTCACTGGGACCTGATGGTCTGAACGCAAGGGTTTTAAAGGAGGCAGCTGCCGAGATAGTGGGCTAATGATTGAAAATGTTCTAAACTTACTAAATTCCAGGAGGGTATCAGAAGATTGGAAAACTTCCAATGTTGTTCAAAAGAAGAGGAAGATAGAAGGCAGGAAACTATTGGCCAATTAGTTTCACATCCATTGTTGGCAAGACACTAGTGTCAACAATCAAAGGAAATAATTAATCATTTAGGAAAACGGAATTTAATCAAATTTAGTCATCATGAATTTATCAAAGGTAAATCATGTTCGACATACGTTTAAATTTGTTGAGTATGTGACAGGCAGAGTATACAAAGAGGGACATATGATACTTTATGGTATGGTACTTTTTGTCACATGTACCAAGGTACAATGAAATTCATATTTGTATACAATTCAGTATGTATCACCATACATAAGCACTTAGATACATATTACAATAGCATCTCAGATACAAGTGTACAGCAGTAGTGCAGTGTACAGAGTTGCCAGTTTGGTGCCAATTTCAAGACAGTTGTAAGTGCAGGGATCGTGGTATAACCATGAAGGTCTGTTGACCGAGTAGCATTGCAGGGTTGGCCTAGCCAAGTGAGGCCGTGGTGACCTCAATCGCTGCAGGCCACGTGCAGTCCATGTGCTCGGCGTCTTGGAGCTGCGCCCGGTCTAGCCGAGCCGCAGGCAGCTGCAGGGCCTCCAGCGGACCCCTACCCCGTCGAGGCAATGCATTCCTTCCCGCAGCCAGTCTGCTTAACTGCCCTCCAGGTGGGTTCCCGCGGGTCCTCAATCTGCAGCCAGCGAGCCGGGCCTTCCGGACGGGTTTCCCCTCTGTGGCATGGTCCTCTATCCATGGCGGGCTGGGCCTACCGGGCAGGTTCTGCTTTGTGATGTGGGTCCACCGCCGTGTTATTAAGTTAGTTCATAAATCATAGGAGCAGCATTAGTCCCATCGAGTCTACTCTAAATTCAATCATAGCTGATCCATCTTTCCCTCTCAACTCAATTCTCCTGTCTTTGCCCCATAACCTTTGACACCCTTACAAATCAAGAATCTGTTCATCTCTGCCCAATAATTCAAAAATACCCAATAACTTTGCTCCATAGCCGTCTGTGGCAATGAATTCCATAGATTTGCTACTTTCCGACTACATAAACATGTAGATGGAGTGTACCTAGATTTCCAAAAGGCATTTCACAAGCTGCCACATAAGAGGCTGGTGCATAAATGAAGAGTCCATTGCCTTGGAGAAAGTGTGTTAGCATGGAGCTCAGGGCCTGGCTGACATTGATGCAGAGACAACCTGGCTGCTCAACACCCGGCTTGAGATCTAACTATTCCTTTGGTTTATGTTTCATTTGCAAGAAAAAGCATGGAATGAAAAATGGCTGTTTTGCAGAAAATAAAATACTTGGAATAAATGGGTCCTAGTCAGACAGGAGGGATGTGGAGTACTCAGGGGATTAGTTCTTGTCGTCAATTGTGTAATATTTCCCATAATTACCTGGAGGAGAGAAAAACAATGAAGGTTTCTAAATTCCAAATTTGCCGATAATACAAAAGTAAGTGGAAGGGTGTGTTGTGATGAGACTTCAAGTGAGTGGCATTCAGAGAGATCCAAGCATTCTAGTGCATGAATTGCAAACAGTTAGCTATCATGTCCAACAAGCAGGTAAAAAGGTCAATGGCATTTTCACTATAAATACATCAGTTAACATAGCTGTTTTTATGTGTTGATCAGTTTTCCAGCTAATCACATTCATGAACATTCATTGGTGGGGGCACAGTGGCGCAGCGCTCGGGGTGCTGCCTTAGTGCCAGAGACCTGACCTCGGGTGCTGTCTGTACGGAGTTTGTACGTTCATCCTATGACCACGTAGGTATTCTCTGAGTTTTCCAATTTCCTCCCATATTCCAAAGACGAGCAGGTTTGTAGGTTTATTGGCTTCTATAAATTGTCCCTAGGGTGTAGGATAGAACTCACGTATTGTCGGCATGGTATTGGTGGGTCGAAGGGCCTGTTTCCATGCTGTATCTCTAAACTAAACAATGTCAGACATTTCAAGATATTCACCAACAGACTTCTTCAACTCTTGTTTTTTTAAATCAGATTGGGACCAGGGGAAGATCAGAAAAAATCCGAACATACAATTTTCCACAGGACAGGGTTACGGACCATCGGATTGGGAAATCGCTCTACAACCTGAAGGACTTCATGCTGGGGGAAGAGCTTCTGGATGAGATGGTTGAGGAGCTGAAAAGCCTGGCCGATAGTGAATGTTTGTTTGAGTTCCTGGAGAACATGCAGAGACGTCAGAACGAGCAGGGCATCAATGACAATCTCTCAAAACCTCAGTAACAATGGACATTATGCACCGATTCCTATTGATTCAACACTGCCCCGTCTCAGCTCCTTTATGGCTAAAGCCCTTGCGTGTGGCATCTCCAGAGTTATTCCAATGGATCTCATCAGGCTTCATCCAATCTATGCAGACTGCTGCTCAGCCAAATCTCTGCAGTTGGTGTCTTCACTCAAGCGATCTCATTGAGCTAGTAAGCTCCACTCACCACCTCTGTCCCCACTCACTTTCTCTAGCTCCCGGTCCAGCAGTATTTGGATTGTCTTATCCGGTTCCTTTGGATCCCTCCAGGGCCTTGTCCAATTAGTGTGTAAGCCCTCTACTGCTGCCTTCCGAGATCTTGGCACACTACCCCCTTGATAATCTCCAAATGTAATTGTTCCACTGTGGCTGACAGTGCCCTTAGCTACCTGTGACCAGAGGTCTGAAATTCTCTTCTGAAACCCTGCTATCATTCTCGTCACCTGAGGGCACCCGAGCACGGCACACTTGGTGAAATATAACTCCAGGCCTATAGAGAGTTTATTGAAAACCCAGGCAATGAAACTGATCTGTGAGGAGATATCAAGATGAGACCACAAAGCATCTGTACCTTTTTGAGAATTAAGTGGTATTTCTGTGGCATTTTCTCTGCTGGACAAATTCTGAAAGGGTGAAGATGATCTTTGATCTTGGTAAGGTACAGAGAGATGTAGTTTCACTGATCAAGCTTATCAAGAGAAGAGATGGACATTGTGCTGAGATGCATGAGGTGAATTCCTTGAACCAAGCTGCCACTACTGCACCATATGGCGTTTCACAGTGAGGTCCTGGAAAATGTGGTTAACTCCCACTATCTTGGGAGCCATCAATGATTAAATTAACCACCTGAAATACACCAGTGAAGCCTTTGATTAATTGAGGAAACCAGTGTTTTCCTGTCCCTCCACTGGCCTAATCTATGGTTAGGTTCTGGTGTGTAAAGTGCTGGAAACCAAGGTTTTACTGTATTGCTTTTACTTGGGTCACTGTTGGAGAGGAGGGGCAAGAACAGATTTGGAGGAATGGTGGACCATGACGTAATTTTACATCTGAAAGTTGTGGAACACTGGTATGAGTTATAAGGAGCAGGATGGTGGGGGAGCAGGACCTGGTTTGTTGGCAATTATGAGGTAGTGGAGAAGAGTAAACAACTGATCCCCTGGAAACATGAGAGTTGAGGACTAATTGAGGTTGGTAGTTGAGAGATGTGAGCTGGTATTGTGAGTTCCTTATTAATGCATGGTAGGTGGGACATCCTCCACTCCCGTTCCAACACATCCCGTGGTCTCCCACTCCTCTGGTGTAGTCATTCACACTTTTTCACCTATCTTTTATTTCTCTACTTGTCCCAATACTGTTCTCGCACATCTCTGTTACTCCACCCTCTAATAGACTTTCCCCTTTGGCCTTGTTTCCGCCTTATTTCTCTGGTAAGGTGTCCTTACCGCCTGGTGATGACCCTTTCTCCCATCACCAACATTTCTCCTCCTCCACATGGATACCCCTTGTTGGCCTTCTACCCTCTTTGAATATTTTTATTTCCAACTTCCTGCACGATATCAACTGTTTTAACTTCTTCACTCCCCTTACCCACTTCAGTCTCGCCCCCTCTGAACGCAGAGCCCTCTGCTCACTCAGCAACAATCCCAACATTGTTATTAAACCTGCCGATAAGGGATGTGTCGTTGTAATCTCGCAGGCTGTCCTCTACCGTCCTTAGGGTTGGTGTCAACTCTCCCTGTGACCATGACGCCACTGTCGCACACCAGGCCATCACCTCCCAGACTGTTTCTGATCTCATCACCTCTGGCCACCTGCCCTCCAACTTTATTGTTCCCCAGTTCTGCACTGCTTGCTTCTATCTCTTTCCCAAAACCCACAAGCAAGATTTTCCTGGCAGACCCATTGTTTCTACCTGTTCCTGCGCCATGGAACTCATCTCCAAATACCTTGATTCCATCCTACACCTCTTTGTCCTGATCCTTTCCACCAACATCCTCAACACCTCACACGCCCTTCAACTCTTCAATAACTTTCAATTTCTAGAAACCATTGGTTTCCTTTACCGAGGATGTCCAGTCCCTTAACACCTCCACCCCCCCATCAGAAAGGCCTCAAGGCCCTTGTCCTCACCCTCAACTTGTCCTTTGACTCTTCTCACTTTCATCAAGTTAAAGGTGTAGCCATGGGCACATGCATGGGTCTGAGCTATGCCTGTCTTTTTGTCCGTTATGCCAAACATTGCTAGTTCCAAATAAATGTTAAATGTACGCTGAACCTATCGTCCAACTCTTTCTCCACTACATCGATAGCAACATCGGGGCTGCCTCCTGCACCCATGCAGAACTCATTGATTTTATTAACTTCATCACTAATTTCCACACGTTCACCTGGACTATTTCTGACAACTCTCTCCTTCATCTCTCTGTCTCCATCACAGGAGATGGACTATCGACTGACATTTACTAAAAAGCTACCGACTCTCACTTATCTGGATTACACTTCTTCCCACCATTCCTCTTGCAAAGAAACTATCCCTACTCTTAATTTCAGTGTCTCGGTCACATTTGCTCCCAAGATGAGGCTTTCTATTCTAGGAAATCCAAGATGTTCTTGTTCTTTAGTAAACATGATTTCCCTCCTGCTGTCATTGATGGATCCCTCACCCACATCTTCTCTGTGTCCCATAGTTCTGCTCTTGCTCCCCCTCCCCCCAGATGTAATAAGGATAAAGTCACCCTACCAGCCTCCGCATCCAGCACTTCATACTCTGACATTTCAGTCACCTCCAATGTGATCCCATCACCAGTCACATCTTCCCATATCTTCACATACTTTCCCCTGCAACCACAAGAGACGTAACAACTGTCCCTATGTCTCCTCCCACCCTTCCATCCAGGGAGCCCCAGATGTCCTTCCAGGTGAAAGAGGTTAAGGTGCACCTCCTCTAACCTCAATTACTGCATCCAGTGTTCCTGATGTGGCCTTATTTACATCAGTAAGACCAAGCATGGACTCACCAAACACATGCTCATATTGCCAAGGCCTGGATCTTCTGGTTGATAACCATTTCCCATTCCCATACTGATTTTTCACTTCCCATTCCCATACTGACATTTCAGTCCTGGGCCTAGTCCATTGCCAGAGTGAGGCCACACACAACTGGCGGAATAACACCTCGTACCGCTTACAACCCAACGGTATAAACATTGAATTATCCAATTTTGGGTAACTACAGAACTCTGCCCCTAATTCCCCCACACCTGGACTTGCACCTATATCTCTTTTCCTCTCCTACCTTCCTTCCGCTAGCTTCACAATTTGTAACTCTTCAATCCTTTTTCTCACACCGATCCGTCTTTTCATCTCTGGCCTTTGTCCAACTACATGCCTATCAAAAATCCCCCCTCGCCTGCATAGACTTCTGACCTGCCAGGCTTTTCCTGCTTCTCCTCTCTTCCAGCGTTCATTATCCCTCAATCAGTCTGACGACTGCCTGGGTCCTGACCTGAAACTTCACTCATCCATGTTCTCCAAAGATGCTGCCTGGCCTGCTGAGTTACTCCTGTACTTTGTGTCTTATTTTGTAAACCAATAACTACAATTCCTTATTTCTGCTTTTGGTGGGTAAATGAGATCTGCAGGAAGATAGAAAGATCATGATGCACGTCGACAGTTCCTCGCTCCATTCATGCTGGTTGATCTGTTAACTTCCTCCAGCAGTTTGCTTTTTTGTTTTAAAGTTATTGACAACAGAACGTGCTGGATCCTGCCATTTACTTGGCAATTTAAGAACTATTTCTACTTTACGACAAAATCATCACAGGCGTAGACTTATCAGCCGCACAAGCCTGTCCTAATCAAGAAAATCAGAAAATAAATGCCAGTCTTATTGAATGCGTCTGAAATTATTGGACCCAACCTAGTCAACTAATGCCCTTAAGGAATCTCCTACGCTTAACCTGTCTGACCCATGAGGGTCCAGACCATCACCACTGTCGCTAACTACCTCCTCAAGTGAGGTGTAAATGGAAATGCTGACATTACAACAATGTCTGTGCGCTATGAACACATTTTTTATAAAGAGGAAGGAGAAGGGGAGGCCATGGTCGGATTTGAAACCGGGGTTGCGACGTGTAACTGAGTGAGAAACTCGGTGAGCATAGCGGATAATGAATGAAATGGGCAGGTTGTCTATGGAAGATTTCGGCCTTAAAGACACACGCTAGCTATGTTGTTCAGAGGCAAGGATGAATAGCACAGGCGCTTTGTGAACATTATTGGTTCAATGACACCGTGAATGTAAAGAAAGTCGTGTACTTATGAATCAAGTCAAATCGAGTTTATTGTCATAAGCACAAGTACGATGAGATACAGGTACAATAGCAATCTTACAGCAGCGTCGCGGGCACATGGACAGACAACACACAAAAACAAATTATTTCCTGTATCTATTTTTGTGAATAAATTAAGTCGAATATGTGTGACCTTACCCATGCTTTCAATCGACATCACATTGCAAACAAATCAAAAATAATTTAAATGAATGAGCTGTTAATGAAATGAATGAAACAGCAGGGATATGTTTGCATCTCCGGAGCCGACACTATCATAGAGATATGGAGTGATAGTGTTGATCTAGGCTGTTCGGCCCAACTTGCCCACACCGGCCAACATGTTCCAGCTCCACTCGTCCCACCATATCTATGGACCGTTTGGTCCATATCCCTGCCAACCTGTCTTATCCAATGTATCTGTCTGTTTCTTAAACGTTTGGGGGGGGGGGGGGGGGGGGGGGGGGGGGGGGGGGGGGGGGGGGTAGTCCCTGCCTTAACTACGTCTCCTGTTCCATACACCCACCAACCTTTGTGTGAAAAAAAATAGCCCTCAGATTACTCCTTCACCTTAAACCTGCGTCTCGATCCCCCAATTAAAAACTCTCACCTTGAATTCAAGCTTTTGCTTCAACTTTCCCCAGTCTCACAGATGATGATGATGATTTAGTTTCTCCTTGATTGGGTGCTGTTCAACCTGCTAATTTTATTTGTAGCAGTCCCTGTTTCTGTTATGTTGTCTTGAGAGTTGTCTTGTCTTATGTTAAGAGTCTTGATCTGATCTGGGCTGGGCAGCTCTGCAGCGGCCAGCGGTCCCTGTCTGTCCCTTTAATGAAGGCGCGCAGGGCAGGGGCGGGGGTTGGTGCCGATGGGCGGGATCGATGGCAACAGCGGGGCCCGGTTGGCCCGCTCGGCGACCAATGCTAAGTTTGGTGACCAAATTCAAACAGGAGTGGAAGGCGCCGAGAAGTTTAAGCGCCTTTCACAGCTGGGCGGGAGGAGGAGGGGACGGAGGCATCCTCGGGCGGGAGATTCAAGATTTCAAGGGCGCAAAGCAGCGAACCGAGACATCCCGGGCACGGAGGTATCCCGGAGAGAGAGAGAGAGAGATCCCGGAGCGAGGGGCCAGGAGCGGGACCCAGAGAGATCCCGGGGGGCGAAACCCACAACCGGAGAGTCCGGCCACAGAGACGAGAGATCCCGGGATCCAGGCTCCTGGAGAGGAGAACAAGAACCGAGAGGCCAGCGGGTGAGTGCGGCCGATCCCGCCGAAGAGCAAAGCCGGTTATTGTGGGGTGGGGTGGGGTGGGGTGGGGGGCTGGATCGTGGGCCGAGTCCGAGCGCTGGGCCTGGGGAGGGTCCGGGCGGTGGCAGAGAGCGCGGAATCTTTGGCGCTCTTGCCACTCGGGTCCCGACACCAGCTCGGCTCAGTAACCCCCCCCCCCCCCCCCCCCCCCCCCCCCCCCCCTGGGCTGGGTCCAGCCGGCTGCCCTGCGACCCCTCGTCTGCCAAATCCCCCCCCCCCCCCCCATCTCGGCGTGGGGGGTTGGGGGTATCGACCTCGGTGACAGTGGCTCGGAAAGCCTTCAATGCGAGGGTCTGGCCCCGGTGGGACTGCAGTAAAAGGCGGGAGGAGCTGGGTCGAAAGCTGCCGTTTGTTCCCCTCTCCTCTCTCGCTTTCTCTTTATTTCTTACACCCCACCAGCCAAAGTTACGGTTCACTGAGACGTTCTTGTCCGCATTCCCCCCACCTCCGTGCTCAGTAACCTTGCGATCTGCCAGTGGCCGCAGGGCTCCTTAAAATTTCGCTTTCTCCCTCCATGTGCTCGGTGCTCCATCTTGCTTGATGCTGAAGAAAAACACAAAGTTAAAAGCTAGAACACAGCAAAGTTCAGTGTCAGGCGATGAACCAGATGATCAATAGCTAAGGGCATATAAGACAGTGGTTCTCCACCAGGCCCACAAGCCTGCTTTGGCGAGCAATTAGCTTCATTATCTGGACTATTGCAAAGGTCCTACTGCGTTTCTTGGCCTACAATTTTTCTGATGATTTTGAAATTTAAAATTCTAAAGTTTTGTGAGCCTTGGAGGGAAAAAAAATACATGGTCATTGTCAACTTATGATGAAAGGAAGCATTATGTGCGTGTGCTGGTCAAAAGAAACCCACAGGGCCTAATCCAGCATTGCTCTATACCCTGCAGATATTGGCTTTTCAACTATATACCCACTTACTGTGAGGGTTTTTCCCTTCACCTCTTTCTGATGTGGAATCTCCGCCAATTTCCATCTGAAATGGAGACCCTTATTTTGCAATGATGCTCCATTATCTCATTAATCTGAGGTCCAGTGAGTTTAGGCCAACATTTAGAGTAAAAGAGCAAAACAGCATGAAACCTTGTTAATTGAAAAGGTGAGCGTTCTCTTCATGCACCTTGTAAACCCCAATAAGGTTTACCTGTCAGCCTCCTACAGTCCAAAGAGGAATGTTTCAGTCCATCCAACCTCTCCCTATTACACAAGTCCCAGTAACATCCTGATGAATCTCCTCTGCACCTATTCCAACAATGTAGCGGACGACTAGAACTACGTACAGGTCTCCCAAGTCTGGTCCCACCACCAAATTCATTAGATAGCTCCGTCTCCTTGGCATCCACTTTAATTAAGGAAATGAAAACTGTAGTTGGGCTCTGTTTGGGCAGTTCTGCAGGAGGTCTGCGCTGGTTGATGAAGCCGCCGTGGGATCAGCAATCTGCAGCACATGTGCGGCGGGACGGGTGACAGTGTGGTGTTATGGGACAGCCTCCCACCATGTGGTCTTCCCGCCACTTTTGCTGGACTTGTGCTCCAAAAGGATGGGCCTGAGGTTTCCTTGAAGGGAAAATCCTGAAAAGTTTCTCACAGGTTGGGGATTCCTGCAAATTGTCGGGATGTTACATTTATTCAAGGAGACTTTGAGAACTTCCTTGAATAGTTTGATTTTGGTCTGTGATCATCACGAGTACTGAATTACAATGGAAAACATTGCATGCTATCCAATCAAATCATATTATACAATGCCCTCCATAATGTTTGGGACAGAGACCCATCATTTATTTATTTGCCTCTGTATTGCACAATTTGAGATATGTAAAATTAAAAAAAATCACATGTGGTTAAAGTGCACATTGGCAGATTTTATTAAAGGCCATTTTTATACATTTTGGTTTCACCATGTAGAAATTACAGCTGTGTTTTATACGTCATTCCTCCCCCCCCCCCCCCAATTTCAGGGCACCATAATGTTTGATAAACATGGCTTCCCGGACGTTTGTAATTGCTCAGGTGTGTGTAATTGCCTCCTTAATGCAGGTATAAGAGAGCTCTCAGCACCTAGACTTTCCTCCAGTCTTTCCATCACATTTGGAAACTTTTATTGCTGTTTATCAACATGAGGAGCAAAGTTGTGCCAATGAAAGTCAAATAAGCCATTATGAGACTGAGAAACAGAATACAACTTATAGACATCAGCCAAACCTTGAGCTTACCAACATCAACTGTTTGGAACATCATTAAGAACAAAGAGCATTGGTGAGCTGACTCATCACAAAGGGACTGGCAGGCCAAGGAAGACCTCCACAGCTGGTGATAGAATAATTCTCTATAATAAAGAAAAGTCCCCAAACACCTATCTGACAGATCAGAAACACTCTTCAGGAGTCAGCTGTGGATTTGTCAATGACTACTGTCCGCTGAAGACTTCATGAACAGAAATACAGAAGCTACATTGCAAGATGCATATCACTGGTTAGCTGCAAAAATAGGATGGCCAGATTACAGTTTGCCAAGAACTACTTAAAAGAAGTGCAAAGAGAAAAATACCAGAGTGCAGAATATATAGTGTTACATCATTATCGTGTTACAGTTACAGAGAGTGTGCAAATGAAAAAATGTGCAAGACTGCAATGAGGTATGCCTTTAATGACCTATAAAGCTGATCTCTCAGTTGGTGCTCCGTCAGATGAAGTTTGGACCACATTTCTTCCAGATGTATCCAATGAGTTTGCAGCACTAATCAAGGAGAGGAGTGTCATAACATCAGTGGAATATTTGGCCGTGATTGTATTGTTTCTGATCTCGCCAACATTTGTAGCAAGATTTTCCAACAGTGATCATTCCCTTTGCAATTAAGGCTAGCATTCCATTTGTCTTCTCATTACTTGCAGCACTTCATTTTAACTTTGCTTTTTGTACGTTGGCTCCCACATTCCCCTGTACAACAGCAACATGCAGTTTCCCTAAAATAGCACTGGCTTAGAGATCTACCTGTAACTCTTTTCATAGTCAATGTGGCCAAAACATGTTACAACCCAAGAACCTGGCCTGTCATTTGTTACTCGTGCATAAACAATGCGGGAATGACAGATTCACAATCGCCACGCAAAGGCGATAAATATTGGCCTTGGACACTTGGGATTTTGCTTTATAACCAGAGTAGTGAATTACAGTCGTGAACGAGCAGGGTTTAAGTTAGACAGCACTGTGAACGGCAATTAGTTTAGAGATAACGCATGGAAATAGCACCTAAGGTCAGGATCGAACCTGGGTCTCCGGCACCGTGAAGGAGCAGCTCCACCAGCTGCGCCACTGTGCCACCCCAAACTTGGTTTAGGTTCTGTCCTGAGTCTACAACCGACTGATGTGACGGAAACTGATCTCTGACCCAGAGCTTGCAACATCTGCGCTGTGTCTATCCCTAGCTCTGTATGTTCCATTCTCTGTGTCCCACCTCCCTGTCTTTCCATTGTCTAAACTATGTTTCCTTTTTGCTTCAGGGCTGGAAGAGCAGGTGCCTTCTCTGGTGCTCGATCCCTTGGATATGAGGTGCAAGCGCCACGTTCCTCGCCTGCCCTGCATCAACAGCAGAGGAGATGGTGGGCGCCTGGATGGAAGTGATAATTCAGAGGCAGAGTGTCGGAAGGAGGCCGGCCTGCTGTGCTTCCCCGTCTGTCAAACACCAGAGTGTTACTCTGGTGCCCAGTCTCCACCGCCAGACCCTACGAGGACAGTCCAGACCCATTCTGGCCGGAAAACACGGAGCTGCTCTGGCGACTCTTCTGGCTACAAGCATTCCCCATCCGGAGACAGTGGGTACACGTCCCTGCTGAACATCTCTTCCCTGTCCGCTGAGGGGAGAGGAGCCTTGACGATCACGGAACCGGGAGCTCTCCGGACGGTCTATCGGACAGAGCGGAGCGACAGCAGAAATGGGCGTCTGGGATCGAGAGAGAGGAGCAGGAAGAGAAAGAAAAGGAGGTGGCTACGGCTCAGCATGTAGTCCCAGGAACACCGGAGCCCGACGGGAAGCCGACAGTTCCGTCTCTCAGCAGTCACAGGCCTTGCAAGTGGCACATGTTGCCGGCCCTGCAGGTGGGGAGAGGCAGTGTGCCAGAGTGTGGGTCTGGCCAAGGCGCTTCACTGCCCTGACCAGTCCCCCCTCCAACAGGTACTCCAGAACCAAAAGTTCCCCATCGATCGTCTCATCGGCAGGAAGATGGGGCTGGAGCACGTGGACATTTGGAAGGAGCTATCAGAAAGGGGCTTCCCATGCATTCTGCGGAAGATTCTGAGATACCTGTGTGCTGCTGATCTCCTCTGGTGAGTTCCTGATCTGACCCAACCGAACCCACTTGATCTCCTGCTATCACTCTGAACCTTGGGCCTTGAGGAGCACCATCACACCTCTGGTCTACAGCAGAGCTGGGACAGGCACAAACCATCCTTTCAAAGGGCACTGTTACTGAGAGCTTACAACTTCTCAAGAGGCAGACAAGACCCAAAGCTCTTGTCTCGGGTGGGGGGGGAGGGTTGGGTTAGGGAAGTTGTAGTGTTGGTGTTTCTAAAATCAAAATACTTGGTGTACAGTGGTCTTTGTGCAGTAATTCTCTCCAGTCACCTGAGGGATGCAGGACTTGTTAGATCAGAATGGTGGGGAGCCAGCAAAGCACCAGCCACATACCCTAGGTGCACAGGGCTGGCAGATGTAATGGCTTCTGCTGGGAGACCATTTCCGATCATTGCACTCTTTAATGTGGAATACGTGCTGGGCTGCTTGAATGGCCGGAGCCGGGGTGTGGAGTACATCAGTATTTCACTCTCCCTGGAAACCTGCTGCTCCACAGGAAAACATTTTCCTGGAATTAGGGGGTATACGTTATAAGGAGAGAAAAAAAAAACACCAAGTGCTAGAATAACTCTCGCCGCATCAGGGAACTAGATGGGTTACATAGAACATTACTGTACAGGAATAGACTCTTCCATCCCTGCTGTCTGTGGCTACCCGTGATGTTAAACTAATCCTATATGTCTACAGATGATCTACATCGCTCAATTCCCTGCCTATTCATGTGCCTATCTAAATGTCTCTTTAATATTTTGAGTGTTTCTGCTTCCACTGTCACCCCTGGCAGCACATTCCAGGCACCTACCATTCTGTTATATAAATAAACTTGCCTCACAAATGTTTAAACCTTCCTCCTCTTGCCTTAAATGTATGCCTTCTAGTATTTGACACTTCAACCGTAGGGAAAAGACTTACACCTCAGCCTCCGGCACCCCAGAGAAAATAATCTGGGCTTGTATAGCAATCCTGTAAAGCCTTGATCACCGTCGCAAAGCTAGCATTTTCTGTTCATGTCGTGAAATTACTTGACCTAACTTCCACTGCTGTTCAGGTGGGATTCAAATTTGTGTATTCTTTAAAGGGCCTAAGTGAGTTAGAAGAATTTTTACAACACCTCCCTGGGTTTGCAGTCACCGTGACTGCTGTTGACGTTTCTAAAAGCTTTATTTAATGACATAAATTTAATTCCCTTGTTGCTGTGATAGGATTTAATCCCATTGACTGCAGGTCAATATCCAAGCATCTGAATCCCAGTGACCAAAACTGTTTGTTGTTCTCAACAGCTGTGCCAAGGTGTGCAAGATATGGAAGAAGATTATCTGCAGTGACAGAAGGGCTAACCAAGCCCTGAAGAAGGCTTCTCGTACACAAAGGGTACGTCACTGCACTGTGGGAGACACTGCTTGCCTCTCCTGTCAGTCCCTCTCAGAACTTGCGGTGTGATCCAGAATACCGAGGTTAAGCAGGTTGGGTCAATGGAGTCTAGAAGATGGAGAGGTAAAATGGGAATTTGAGGTATCTTGATGGCTGGATGATAAATGTACAAGATAATAGGAACAGGCCAGTCAGTCCCTCAAGCCTGGTCCAGTGGCTGATCAGCACTAGGCAGGCCTTTTGCGCCATTGTCCTTCCTGTTAACTTCCTGTTTTTTCAAAGGTTTATCTAGGCTGTACAATCCATCAGAGGTTCACCACCCACTGCAATATATTTCTTCTCACCTCAGTTTTAACTGGCTGCCCATGTTATGTTGTAATTATATCCCCTAGTTTCAAGTATTCTAGTTTATTGTTGTAAGCGCAAATGTGGTGAGCTGGCCAATGCAAATCTTGCTTGCAGCAACACCACAAGCACACAGATTCGGACAACGCACAAAAACATGCATTATACATAAATTGTACCCACATACACAAATACACACATTCTCCAAGAAATTGTCCAGTGAAAAGAAACAGGATTGTGCTAAAAGAAGACAATAGTGCAAAAATACACAAATCAGAAACCAAGACCACGGTAGCTCAAGGTAGTCCGTAGTTTTCTATTGCTGAAGTAGGATTAAGGCAGGTTAGTTCAAGAGCTTGTGGTTGTAGGAAAGCAGCACTCCACTAGTGAAAACATCTCTGCATCTATCCTGTCATGCTATTTACAGACCTATGCTGCCAAGCGAGAGAATGTGACGTCCCGTGGTGCCCTCACGTCCATCCAGTGCCAGTGCAGGGATTCTGCTCAGCCAGCTCTCTCCAAGCTCTGGCTTGCCGCTCAGCCCAGGACTGGAAATGTTTCCCAGAAGAGCATCCGGCACCAACAGGTAATGATTTTCCATGGTGTTCAGTTCCCTGGGAGCTGGGCTATAATTCCCAATATATCCCTTGTCTCGCTTGTTCTCTACCCTATGAGCTCCCACCCATGTGTCAAGTACCCTGACTGATTCATCCCTTAACTTGGGTAGCACAGGGGTGCAGCTGATATGTCTTCTGCCTCACAGTTCCAGTGATCTAGGCTTGATCCTGACCTCCGGTGCAGTCTGTATGGAGCTTACATATTCTCCCTGTGACCACGTACTCCCGGGTTCCCTCATTCTCCCTGTGACCACATTCTCCCGGGTTCCCTCCCATCTCTCAAAGATGAGCTGGTTGGTCGATTAATCCCCTGTAAATTGCCCTAAGTGGTAACATTGGTGGGTGTGGGTGTGGGGGTGGGGGGGATTGATGGGAATGTGCGGAGAGTGGGTTATAGGGAGAATTTGTGAGGGAAAAGGGATTGCTCTATGATCTAGTATAGATTCAATGGGCCAAATGGCAGTGTGGTGTTGTGAGACTGTAATCATCCAGCCACATTTGCTGGACTTCTGCTCCCAACAAATGGCCTTGTGGTTTTCCTGAAAGGAGACTCCTGAATGTTCCTCGCAGGCCAGGCCTGCAAATTGTCGGGATGCTACATTCTTTTAAAGGGACTTTGAGAACCTCCTTGAATCGTTTGGTATTAGTTTGGTTTGTGATTGTCATGTGTACTGAAATCACACTTTGTGTGCTATCCAGTCAAATCGTAGTACATACGAGTACAATCAAACCATACACACGTACTGTAGGTAATGCAAAGAGAAAAATACCAGACTGCAGATGTTAGTGTTACAGCATTACTGTTACAGAGAAAGAATCGGTGGTGCAAATCAGGACTCTACCCTTGAGAGGGCTGTTCTGATGACAATGGGGAGTCCACACAGACCATTTGCTAGCTGCTTCCCATGCTGATGCTCGGAATGAAAGGTCTGCATTTGAAGATTGGTGTTGGGTGTGATTGACGTGGTCTACCCAAAGGAGCTGACAGAGTATACTTGGGGATCGCAATACCTAATAGTTACAGGGAACATTAGTTAGGGGAAAAAATTGCTCTATGAACTAGTTTAGATTCAGTGAGCCCAATGGCATGCTATATGATTAGGAAAAATGCATGCAATCTTGCATTAGACAATCTGCTTTGAATCAAAAAATGTTGGGCTCCTCTCCCATCCTGACTCACCAACTTTGCTCCTTTTCAACACCGTTCACACGTCACGAGGATGTCCATAGTTGGATTTGCAATTTTAGCCAGAGGTTCGGTGAATGAGGAATGATGTTATGGAAACACAAGATTCTAAGGCTCATGATAGGATAGTCGTAGAGTGATACAGTGTGGAAACAGGCCCTTCGGCCCAACTTGCCCACACCGGCCAACATGTCCAGGCTACGTTAGTCCCACCATATCCATGGACGGTTTGGTCCATATCCTTCCAAACCTGTCCTATCCATGTACCTCTCCAACTGTTTCTTAAATGTTGGGATCGTCCCTGCCTCAAATATCTCCGTTGGTAGCTTCCATACACCCATCACCCTTTATGCAAAAAGTCTCCGCTAAGATTCCTATTAAATCTTTTCCCCTTCACCTTAAACCTCTGTCCTCCCACTGTTGTAAGTTGCAAGGCAGGTCATTTAAAACTGAGTGCAGGTAATTTGATAGACAGCTATACAATTGTATTAAATGTTGGGCAGGCTTGAGAGGCCAAGTGGCCTAATCCTCTCTTGTTTTCTTGTGTTATGAGAATAAAGACCATCTTGACGTTCAAGCCACCTCCCCAGCTCTGTCTGAGGTCAAACTGTCCTTTCCACAGTTCATTGCTGACATGTTCATTGCTGAGTCACTTTCTCCAGCTCATTACCTCGTGCCACCACCGATCCAGGTTCGATCCTCACCCCTGGTGCTCTGTATGGCGCGAAAGTGATAGCATTGAGCTAGTTTAAAAGGTGTGGACTTGCCTGGTCCTGATTCCATGCTGTATCTTTCAATCAAGTTCTCCCTAATCTCTTTCAGGTGGTGAAGACACTAAAACAGGACGAGGTGCTAAAGAGATGCCCTCTATGTGCATCTCCGTCCAAGTTTCTGCCATACCAGGAGCGGGCGGTCTGTACCAGTGAGGTCTGTGCCTACGACTACTGCTGCCTGTGCTTGAGCTTCTTCCATGGCTCCAAGTCCTGTGCCCGGCACCGTCTCCACAGCAACTCCAGGGCACAGCCACTAGTCGGAAGCAAAAAAAGCAAACAGAACCTGCGGAGACTCTGACCTCCGCAATGTACGTGACCATGAGTGATATGGTCGCATGTGTGTGTCACAGCAGCGTGCGTGTATTTAACATGGTAGAATGTTCCCGTGTGAGGTTCGCAACTGACGTGTGTGCATCCAAATGCAATTACAGGAATATAAATGTATATTTTTGTTTTATAGATTTGATCACCAATAATTTTTAAAGGGGCATTGCAAATACATTTTTAAAAAGAATTTTATGGAAAATTTGAAAGCAATGCAAAATGTTAAAAAAAAATTAATATATGAAATACCAAAGATGTTTTGAGTGTAAAATTATTTGGTCGCAGCTATTCTTGGTCCATAGTAGAAACATTGATATCGTTAGACATTTATTTAAAACTATGTAGTCTCTATTGAGTTATGGTGCATGTTTTTATATTTTTATATAATATATATATAAAATAACTGCCTTGTCTATAATTATACAAAAATATTGGTTCATTTTTTTACAGCATCAGAACATAGATCTTTATTGTCCTTTTACTGTCTTTTAAGTGTCTTTGGTGTAAATTATTTCCTTCAGTCTTGTTGTTGTAGAGTGTTCAATAAATGCGTGAAAACCTTTCTCCAAGTGCCTGTTCCCTTATATGACCGAGACATGGATGGGTTTTGCATTGTGATTGAGGTCGGGTAGAGAAGGAGCTTAAACTGTGTCTGTCAATTTGCTTCAAATTAGTCTTGTGTTTGGCTTGGATTGCACTTGAGGCTTTGAGATTGGTGAGCTGCAGAGAGACCCTTGAAGTTTGACCTTCACGATGCTATCGCTGAGGTGACGCAGAAGAATCTAAATGTTGGCTTTGTTACACGCTTTTATAGGTACAGGTCTAAGATATTCGGACTGCTACCTCCATCCAGTTCCAAGCCTAGGACCTTGCAATTGATCACCACCTTCTTGGGAGGGCTATATTTTGAGCACTTCCCACTCTGCATCCCTCACCACTTCATTTTCACCAACATTTGATGAACGGAGTAAACTCTGCCCTCAACAACGAACAGTGGTTTCAGTATGTAATGAAAAAGGAAATGCAGACGTTGGTTTGCACCAAAGATAGACACAATTGCTGGAGTAACAACAGCGGGTCAGGCAATTTCGCTGGAGAAAATGGTCAGGTGATGTTTTGGATCAGAATAGCCCTGACCAAGCAATTCACCTGTTAATTGTCGCTAGGGATTCTGCCTGATCCACCGAGTTATTCCAGCACTTGTCCAAAGATACTAGAGCTCTAGTATCTTTGCTTTTGGTAATACAGTGGTTTCGGGATCTGTTCTGTTGGTCCTCAGCCAATTAGAGAAGGAAGAAACAAGGCTTCCTCTCCATGAGGCTGTGTGCGATGTTAATATGCAGGGGTTTGGCTACTTCGGAAATGGCAGGCATCTGTGAGAAACTGGGTTTCACTGATAGTGACAATATATAGCAAGTTGCTGGAGACATGTGACCTAGTTGGCTCCAGTAAGTCTGCACCTCGGAAAAAGTCCTGGGAAGGTTCTGCCCATGTGATCCACCTGTCACCACTGAGTCTAGGTTCCTAAAGTGTTTTTTGTTATGTTTCAGTATACTGACGCTTAATGCATGTTTATGATTGGTTGAGGAAGCTTTATGTTTCTACTTTGTTTCTGTGCCTTCATGCGCCAGTATTTGTAATTTGTCTAAGAGGGCTTAACTCACCTAATATGTATTTACTTTATTTTGTGTACCGAATAGGTGCAGTGATTAGTTTGTAGGGATTGCCTCCCCCTTGTACTTTCACACCATTAGTTTTCTCGCCACCGTATAGGGGTATAAAAGGGTGGGTAATTCGGTTGTCTTTCCTGTTCTGTTTACGCAAGGCTGCTGAGGGCTCGAGTGAGTGGATCCGAGGCTGGCTCCACAGTGCCGTATACAAATAAAGAAAAGGTTTGGATTCCAGTGTTCGACTCGGGTTTACTGAACCAGACTAGGGAGAGACTATTAGATCCGGAATCAACAATGTGGGCTAGACTTCAATCCGTCTCTTCTGTCATGTGGATATCAATGGGAGGACAGATAATTAGTCTCTGGTCGGGTGCATTGACAGAGAGGTGCTGGAGTTGGGGTCATTGGAGTAGCCAAGTGTCCTTTATTTTGTCCCGCGAAATGGTGTTCCGGCAGCATGCTGTTAAAAGAGAACGCCGCGCCAGGTGTCCCCGGTTGAACAGAGTTTGAACTACGAACGCCACGCCCGGCCCAGAGCCCGGGCGGCGCCGGCCCGCCGATCAGAGTGCCAGGCGCAGAACCGCCGGCAACGTCCGTGAGTACGGATCATTTAACCCCATTTGTTATGGACAAAGGGTTGAATGTTGCAGTGATCTCTGTCTACGTGAGATCCAGTGAGTCACTCACTGAAAACATGACGGGACAAAATATCTTGGAGCTACTGGCTGGCAACGGTTCCTCTGTATCATCTGCATCAATGATTGGTATGTGATTGTACAAGGCTATTCAGGTTAACAGGTGGTATCGTAGACAGTGAAGAAAGTTATCAAGAATTACAGTGGAACCTTGATCAGCTGGGTAATTGGGCCAAGGATTGCCAAATGTTTAATTCAGGTAAGTCTGAGTGGTTGCATTTTGGGAAGTCTGAACGGGGAAGGATTTTTGCAATGAACAGTGTTGCCCATGTTTGTGTTGTAGGGCACCAAGATGTGCAAGTACATTGTTCCCTGAAAGTGGTGGTGAAGAGCTTGAAGAAGACTTTTGGCATGTTTGCCTATCATCAGAGACTTTGAGGAGAGAAATATTGGGAAGTTTATTTAAGAGTTAGGGAGTAAAAGGGTCCTTTTCACAATGGCAGGCAGTAACTAGCCATCTTCAGTTAAGATCTTTGAGAAATATTCTCCAAGTTTGCGGATGACCACTACAGCACTGGGGGGGCAGGTTGGGGGCCGTGTTTCCGCTGTGAGGAGTGCAAGGTGAGGAGACTGCCAAGGTGACTTGTGACTGTAAGTTTGCAATGCAGTATTATTGTGGATAAATGTGAGGTTATCACTTTTGGTGAAAAAAACAGGAAAGCAGACTATTATTGTGATTACGGAAAAGGGGAGATGCAGGCGAGACCTGCACTCCAGTCTTTGGAAAGTAGGCACGCAGGTGCAGCAGGCAGTGCAGCAGGCATTGAAAAAAAGCGACTGTTCAGTTCAGTTGTGGCTGACCTCATTAGAAAATTAATGCATGAGTGGATGTCAGGACTGATTAAAGTGAAGGTGGGCAGAAAAGCAGGCTAGTGTTGGAAACTTAGGAAATGATTTGAAGGAGCGGTTTGGCAACCTAGGACTGTATCAGAGGGTATCCATTGAGTGGAGAGAGGACTAAATGTGTGTTCTGGATTTATAAATTGTGACTGTGAAGAAATAGGATGGAGAACTGATGATTAGGATGGATCTCCAGTCTCCAGGGTTACGGAATTGAGATCTAGAGGCTATAGTTTGAAGGGGAAAGATTTAATAGAAACACAAGGGCACCTTTTTCACACAGGGTAGTGGGTATGTGGAATGAGCTGCCTGAGGAAGTGGTTGTAGCGGGTATATTAACATTTAAAAGATATGTGGACAGGTACATGAACAGAAAGATTTAGAGGAATGTGAGTCAAACATAGGCAAATGATTCTCACCTAGGTAATTGGGCCTATTTCTCCAGGTTTGGAGATGACACAAAGCTGGGTGGCAGTGTGAGCTGCAAGGAGGATGCTGTGAGGCAGCTGGGTGAGTTGGATAGGTTGGGTGAGTGGGCAGATGCAGTATAATATGGATAAATGTGAGGTTATCTACTTTGGTGGCAAGAACAAGATGGCAGATTATTATTAGAATTGTGTCTTAGGTGTCCTTGTACATCAGTCACTGAAGGTAAGCTATGCAGGTATAGCAGGCAGTGAAGAAAGCTAATGGCACGTTAGCGTTCATAGCGAGAGGATTTTAGTATAGGATCAAGGAGGTCCTACTGTAGTTGTACAGGGCCCTGGTGAGATTGTACCTGGAGTATTGTGTGCAGTTTTGGTATCATTTGAGAAGACATTTTTGCTATTGATGGAGTGCAGGTAAGGTTCATCAGGTTAATTCCTGGGATGGCGGGATTGACATATGATGAAAGAATGGATCGACTGGGCTTACATTCACTGGAATTTAGGATGAGAGGGGATCTTATAGAAACATATGACATTCTTAAAGAATTGGACTGGCAAGATGCAGGAAAAATGGTCCTCATGTTGGGGTCCAGAACCAGGAGTCACAGTATAAGAATGAATAGGCCATTTAGGACTGAGATGAGGAAAAACTTTTTCAGCCAGAGAGTTGTGAATCTGGAATTCTCTGCCACAGAAGGCAGTGGAGGCCTATTCACTGGAGGTATTCAAGAGAGTTAGATATAGCTCTTAGGGCTAATTGAATCGTCAGAAAACAGGAACAGGGTACTAATTCTGGATGATCATATTGAATGATGGTGCTGGCTCGATGGGCCAAATGGCCTACTCGACCTATTTTCTATGTTTCTGAATAAGTAGCTTTTTTAAATGGGGTTTTATTCCTTGGTTTTGTCAGAGGACAACTGGAAATCAGCCCAGTGGGCACCGATCATCTAGATGCTCTGCTGATATTGGGATCTGAGTGGTGCCCTCTCGGTTCACTTCAGAGATACAGTGCAGAAACTGGCCCTTCAGCCCACTGAGTCTGGGCTGACCAGCCCTCTCCCTGTACACTAGCGCTACCTTACATACTTTCTTTTTGCTTTTTTAGGATAATTTACAATTTTACCAGCCAATTGACCTACAAACCTGCAAGTCTTTGGAGTGTGGAAGGAAACCAGAGCACCCGGAGAAAACCCATGCTATCGCAGGGAGAACGTACAAATCTGTACAGTTAGAACCCCTGGGTCTGTGGCGCTGTAAGGCAACAACTTTACCTCTGTGCCACTGTGCTGCCCTAAAGCTCTCGAGAGCTTCATCCCAGGTCTGTCCCTGGATTCCCTTGCGACATTCTGGGAGTGTCAACACACAGGTCTGAGAGGAAATTCTGGCAACTGATGTTGTGGCAGCTCACGACAGAGGGCATTCCTCCACAGACGCTGCTTTATTTGCCCAGTGTTTGCACCATTTTCATTTCATTTCAGATTTATAGCACACATAGTTTATTTTTTAAACGGGTTATCTCTCCCCAGCATAGATCAAAATCTTTGATCAGACCAACTCCACCTGCATGTACCCTGTGCTAACAAACACGATCCATTCTCACCTGCCCTAATATATATATATTCATGATCCACTTATATTATATATATATATATATATATATATATATATATATATACATATATATAAAAAAAGTTTTGACTTTTCTTTCCCATGATCAGGAAAAGTTTTGACAAGGTGGATCATGAATAATCTCTGGAGCCCAACTTTTGTACACTGCTACAGAGCATCTATTTAAAGTGCTCATCTAGATGCTCTGCTGATATTGGAATCTGAAGGGTTTCGGCCCGAAACGTTGCCTATTTCCTTCGCTCCATAGATGCTGCCGCACCCGCTGAGTTTCTCCAGCATTTTTGTCTACCTTCGATTTTCCAGCATCTGCAGTTCCTTCTTGAACATCTATTTAAAGCGAATGGGTAGTCGACAGTGTTCCCTTTGATTTGTGCAGGCTGTGTGATGTGGTTGATCCATGTCTGGCCAATTGTATTCCATTTCCCTGGAGCACTTCCTACTGTTGGCTTTGGACAAACCAGGTATGGACTACATTGTGTAGGAAGGAACTGCATATGCTGGTTTACACCGAAGACAGACAAAATGATAGAGTAACTCAGCGGGACAGACAGCATCGTTGTATAGGAATGGGTGACGTTTCAGGTCGCTACCCTTCTCGTCCCGAAACGTCACCTATTCCTTCTATCCAGAGATGCTGCCTGTCCCACTGCATTGTTCGAGCAGTTTGTGTCTATCTATGGACTAAATTGTTTACACTGATGGTGTGCTTGTGTAACAGTGCCAGCAAGTTTTATTTTGTGCCAAAATTATAAGCCACTGCCAAATGTTTGCTCTGAAAGAGTTCTTTTTTTTTAAAAACCTGAAATTATAGCACTGTCATAATCCTCAGTGATAAATGCCAAAACTGGATTTAGAAGGTTACATCCTTCGTTGGGGTGATTTGATGAAATGGCCACAGATAGTTATGAATGTGCCAAATAGTCAAGCTTAAACTGCTTTCCAAAACAATTAGGGCTGAATTGCGAAATCTCATCAGTCAGCAGGCACATAGGAGCACTGCCCCCTGCAGGCTCCCCTCCATGTTGCACACCATCCAGAAATATATCACTGGTCCTTTATCTTTGCCAGATCGAAATCCTAGAACTCTTCTTCTTTCATATGGCGTGAACAGCCTAAAGTTGTAGGACAACTTGTTCTATTTAATCTTATTTGATTATGTACAGCAGGTTGATTGCATTAGTCGAAACGGGGCTGACCACGTGAAGGTTGAAATCTCCGAACGCTCCTAGAGTTCCATCCTCCACAGCACTATGGGATCACCTCTAGGATTGCAGCAGTTCAAGAAAGCAGCTTCTCCCCTGTACTCAAGGGCAATAAGAGATGGACATTAAATACTGGCTCTGCCAATCATCTGGGTATAAATTAAAAAAAAAATCAGTGTATAAGTTATGTATTGCTATTAGTTTATAACCAAATGCACTAAGATGCAGTGGAAAACTGTTTTGCATACTTTTCAGAAAAAAGAACGATACAAGAGTAGAAAGAGAAAGGAAATAGGATGTAGAATATTGGGCAACAGCCACAGAGGAAGTGCAGGTTGTTTTTAAAAAAATTGCATGAGGTTCAATGATGCAATTTGGAAGATTGGGAATTTATCTTTAGCATACAAGAAGGAGATGAAACTGTTCCTGAACCTGGTGATAAGTGCATTCAAACTTTTATATCTTCTGATAGCAGGACGGGGCAGAAAAGCAAATGGTTGGGTTGCGAATGATAGAAATATAGCAAATAGGTACAGGAGTAGACCATTCGGCCCTTTGAGCCAGCACCGCCATTCATTATGACCTTGGCTGATCATCCAAAATCAGTACGCTGTTCCTGCTTTCTCACCATATCCTTTGATTCCATAAGCCCTAAGAGCTAAATCTAACTCTCTCTTGAAAACATTCAGTGAATTGGCCTCCACATCCTTCTGTGGCAGAAAATTCCACAGATACACGACTCTCTGGGTGATGCTTGATCATGTTGGTTAGTTGCTTTTATGAAATGGCTTGTTGTGGATGGAGTCAATGGTGGTGGAGGCTGGTTTGTCTGATGGACTGGGCTGTGTCCACGACTGCAATTTCTTGCGATCTTGCGACCCATTGCCAACCAAGCTGTTATACAACCCAATACGATGCATTCTACGGTGTGGAATTCTAAATCACAGGAAGTCATGGAGGGAGGCCAAAACATTAAATGTATTAAACAAAAAGCGAGAGAGAGAGATATCTAATCAGATTTCCAGACTGAGTGCCTGCTACTGTTGCAGTGTTTCCACTTTGAAGGAAATTACCTGAAATTTGGGAAATTCTGGTTGTCTTTGGGTAATTTTAGGGTATTTTAATAATTTCGGGAAATTTCCGCATCCGGCCTGCGAAGGGATGTAAAGGTAATACACACAGCACTGCCGGTTTGGTGCTCACAGGTTTAAACAGAGAGCTGTCAGTTTAATGCTTGGGAATTTAAACAAAGAGCTGTCGGCTGCAGCGCTATGGGTTCTAAATATAGTGCTATTGGCTGCAGCACCATGGGCTTTAAACACTATGGCCACAGCACGATGGGTCACAGACTGTTCGGGAAAATTCTCGTATAACAGTGAGTCTTTGGAATTCTCTTTCTCATTGGAAGTTAAGCCTTTGATTAATTTTCAGGCCAGCGGCGGAAATCGCTATAAAAACATGGCGGGGCACACAATTTCTTGTTGGGCGCACGCGCATGCGCACACACGCGAGGCTTCGGCCGTGGGTCCTGTGGACGGTAACATCGGGAACTGACCTGGTTGGTGACTGACTCCCAACTCCAGCGACAGCAGCTTCGTCTGTCCCGAATCGTGGGGCTACAATCGGCCCGTTCACGGGGCCTTTCATCGCCTTGCGCGGCTTAAAGCCGGCCTCGGGATCTTCCATTGCCCGGCGGGGGCTTCAACATCGGGAGCCTCGATTGCCTCGACGCAGCAATTTGACCGCGGGTTGATGGAGATCCAATGGCCGATTTTAAGTCGCGACTGGCGATAAAAGGACCCACGAACGGGCCGATTCAAGCTCCGCTCTGTGATCTTTGCTCCACCAGGACGTCTCCCTCCTCCAATCGCCATCCTCTATCCTCAGTCCCACCCCCTTACTACTCCCTCCTCTAATCATCGCGCTGAATCATCTTGTCCCGCCCCCCCCTCCCCCCACTGCCTGCTGACCGACTGACCAGCGCCCTCGATCATCAGTCCCACCCACACTGTCTCTCGTAAAGCAGAGATTTTTAAGTCTTTTTCACCGAATTGCAAAATCTGGATTACATAACATGGGGGGGATTGTCTCCCCCCCCCCCCCCCCCCCCCCCCCCCAGGATTTCTGCCCATGTTTCAGGCAGTGGTGGAATTCTGGATAAGCCTAGTGGTGAAAGGTTACCAGTGGGATTGCAGTTACATTGGTGGGTGGGCTCAAGGGGCCGAAAGAGGGAGGGGTGGAGGGAGGGAGAGATGGAGGGGGTGGGAGGGAGGAGGGAAGGATGGGAATAAGAGAGGGCGGGTGGGAGAGAAGAAAGGAAGGGGGGGGGGGAGAGGGATGAAAGACAGAGGAAGGGAGGGAGAAAAAAGAGGGGGAGAGAGTGGAGGGCGAGGGAGAGGGTGGAAGGTAGGGAGGGTGAGAGAGAGGAAGGATGGAGGAAGGGACAAAGAGAGGGAGAGAGGTGGGGAGGGAGGGATGGAGAGGGAGGGAGAGCAGAGACTGAGACACATGAGAGCAGGTTGAAAAAATGAAGCCAACGAAAGCTGTTGGAGGCAATGAAAGCTGCCTTGCGTAACACTGTACACAGGAGTGACAGAAGCATGTAGATATGGTGTAGTTACATAGATCTGTTTTGCCTTGTCTTTGTGTTGTTAACGTGTGCCCGCGAAAGAAAAAACAACAAATAGCACGCAGGAAGCATTTTTCAAAATTTCATGAAATACCATCAAATTCCAGGAAATTTGGGATTCTCTTCCAGGAAAATAAAAATGGAGGTGTGGAAGCACTGTACAGTTGCATTAGTCTGCACCACAAAACTAAAGGAGAGCACATTTTGAATCTGGGAAGTTCATATATACAAGTTACATGCATTTACAGAATTTAACTTTTCAGAGATTGCTTTCTAATATTATTAAGGATGCATACCACCCTGGCCATGCTCTCATCCTGCTGCTTCCATTGGGAAGAAGTGCAGCTGCCTGAGAACAATTGCCTCCAGGTTCAAGAACAGCTTCTCCCCATCAACCTTCAGGCTCTTGAACACACGGCACAACCCGAATCGCAACCCTATCTCAGCACCGAATTACTGAGGACTTTGTACTATTAGTGCTGTACCACGCACTTGGGCATGCAAGTGCCCAAGAATTAGATATAGCTCTTGGGGCTAATGGAATTAAGGGATATGGGGAGAAAGCAGGAACAGGGTACTGATTTTGGATGATCATTCAGGATCACGTTGAATGGTGGTGCTAGCTTGAAGTGCCGAATGGCCTACTCCTGTACCTATTTTCTATGTTTCTATGCATTATAATGATTGTGTTTACCTAGAATAACTGATCATTTATTATATATTTATTTGTCGTGCTGTTGAATTCAATCTGCCTGTAAAGCTGCGGCAACTAAGAATTTAATTGTTCTGGTCCCGATGCATATGACAATTAAACACTCGTGACGAGAAATCTTGACTTCTTGAAATTATCATAAATCTCTTAAAAATGTGTTTTAAGCACCTTGCCGTTTATTTAAGTGTGAAGCTGCAGTGCTCATTACCAGCCAGCTGGTGTCACTCCTGAGCTATGCTGGGCCCCATTCTTTTCGTATGCTCAATGGAGGAGTATAGCATTTGCCTCATTTAATGTCCATCCTTAATTGTCTTGAGGAAGGTGGTCATAAACTGTCGTGAAGGACAATAAACGATAGGTGCAGGAATAGTTCATTAGGCCCTTCAAGCCAGCACCGCCGTTCACTGTGATCATGGCTGATCATCCACAATCAGTATCCCGTTCCCATCTTCTCCCCATATCCTTTGACTCGCTATCTTTAAGAGCTCTATCTGAAGGGCCTGTCCCACTTCCATGTCCTTGGCACGCACATTACGTGACCTCGTGGTCGCGTTGAGCCGTGACGGTCCAGCAAAGGTCGCGCGCAACTTCATTCGACTGCACAGCCGTCTGGAGCACGTGACGTCATTTGAAGATGGACACAAAATGTTGGAGTAACTCAGTAGGACAGGCAGCATCTATGGAGAGAAGGAATGGATGATGTTTTGTGTCGAGATTCTTCTTCAGTCTGAAGGAAGGGTCTTGACCCGAAACGTCACCCATTGCTTCTCTCCAGAGATGCTGCCGGTCCTGCTGAGTTACTCCAACATTTTGTGTCTATCTTCAATTTTCTTGGCCCCGTTCTGGGAGTAGAAGTGGGGGCGGATCCGGACCGCAACGGCCGTGAGCCCCAGGCCGAGTTCAGCGATCGTTTACCTGCTTCTGCTGCTGTTGCAGGTGAGATGGTGCATCGTACCAGGGTCTTGGGCCTGTCCCCCTTTGGCCGTCAGTTCAGCGACAGACCGTTGGCGTGCAAAGATTTTGTTCACGACAAAAATTCCGGAACCCCACGCGATGTCGTGCACAACAACATACCCCTCCGCGATTCTCAATGAGACCGGCCCCGCGTGGCCATACGATACCCGTGCGCCTCAACGCAATCACGAGGTCGCGTAATTTGTGTGCCAAGGATACGTAAGTGGGATAGGCCCTTAACTCTTGCTTGAAAGCATCCAGAGAATTGGCCTCCACTGCCTTCTGAGGCAGAGAATTCCACAGATTCACAACTCTCTGGGTGAAAAGATTTTTCCTCATCAACCCCTTATTCTTAAACTGGTCCTGGTTCTGGACTCCCCCAACATCGGGAACATGTTTCCTGCCTCTAGTGTGTTCAATCCCCTCTCATCCCTCTCATCCCTCTCAAATTCCAGTGTATACAAGCCCAGTCGCTCCATTCTTTCAACATGACAGTCCCGCCATCCTGGGAATTAATCGTGTGAACCTATGCTGCACTCCGTCAATAGAATGAATGTCCTTAAATTTGGAGACCAAAACTGCACACAAAAGCACTGCTGGTGTCCTGCTGATGACGCTGCTCCAGCATTGCTGTTAGGAGGAAGATGCAGAACCTAGACCCAGGATTTTGCAGAGGATACGTTTTGCATCTCTACATGCCAGTGAGTGCTCAAGGTGATGGATTGGGTGATAATCAAGTGGTTGCTTTGTCCTAGATGGTGTTAAACTGCATGAGAGATGTTGGAGCTACACTCATCACATCAGTGGAGAGCGTCCCATTGCATGCATGAACTGGAGCTTGTAGATGGTGAAATGGCCTTGGGTGTTTCAGCAGGGGAGTCAATGACTGCGGAATGCCCAACCTCAGACTTACTCATAGAGCCATTGGGTTATGTAGTTGAGGCTTTAGACTTAAAGATACAGCGTGGAAACGGGCCTTTCAGCCCACAGAGTGCTCGCCGACCAGCGATCACCCCGTACACTGACACTATACTCCATACTGGGGCTCATGTTGTCGACCTCCCCGTGGTGAGCCCTGTCAACAGACCTCAGTCAGGCGATCAACAGCAAACAGAGACAGCAGCAGCGCCGCAGCTTGGCGCCAACCCGAAGCATGCGCCCTTTTTAGGGCGGTCACCTACGGATGTCGAACCGGATGGCATCACCTTGCTGCAGACTTCTGCTGCCTCAAACGCAAGAAGAAGATGCTCCATACTCGGGACAATTTTACAACTTACCAAAGCCAATTAATCTTCAAACCTGTATGTGTTTGGAGTGTGGGAAGAAATTGGAGCACCAGGAGAAAAGCAACAAGGTCATAGGGAGAACGTACAGACTCTGCACAGCCAACACCTGTAATCAGGATGAACCCTTTGTCTCTGGCGACGTAAACCAGCAACTTCCGCTGCGCCACTGTGCTGCCCTGATGATTAGGGCGCCTTAAGGCAGTTATGTTTCTGGTGAATCGTGACCCAAAGATATTGATAGTGAGAGACTTGGTAATGGTGAGGCTTTGATTATCAAGGGTACCTTCCCTTCATTTGAGATGGTCATCACCAGGTGTTTCTACCATAATGTAACTTGCCACTGACCAGCGCACGTCTGAATCTTGTCCGCAGGCAGGCATGGGCTGATTCATTTGCTGAGAGGTTGTGATGGAACTGAACATTGTGCAATCAGCAAACATCTCCACTTCTGACCTCATGATTAAAGCAGCTGAAGATGGTAAGCCCCAGGAAACTGCCCTATGGAGCTTCTGCAGTAATGTTCTGCAGCTGGGATGATTGAGCTCTGACAACCACAGCCCACCTTCGTTTATTTAAAGTATAACTCCAGCTACTGGTGTGGTTTTCCTTTGATAAAGCTGTAGAAGGCTTCCCGACAGGCTGCGGATGTGGACTGAACGTGGCCGGAGGCCTTAATCGAGGCGCCGGGGTCTTGATGACCCCCGGATCGCGGCATAGATGCCCGGGTCGGGGCCCAGCCGGGGCCTCGCGGGTAAGCCCGGGTCGGTCGAAGCGGGTGACGGAGCCCGCAGCTGAGGCCCAGGTAGGACCACGGAGGGTGCAGTGGGGCGTCGACAGCGGTGAGGCCTCGGTGGTGGTGAAGCCTCGCGGCGGCGGCGATGCCTCGCGGATCGACGGTCGATGAGAGCGAGGAGGGACCGGCGTGGGGGGAGGGGGAGTACAATGGAGGACCCGGTGTGCGGGATCGCCATGAGACAGGGGGGAGAGCGGGGGGGGGGGGGGAGCTGGGGACAAAGGACAATGGGGACCCGGCATGGAGGAAATGTTGGGGGAGGGGGGCAAAAGGGGAAGCCGGCGTGCTTTGGCTGTCCCACTGTACGAGCTAATTCAAGAGCTCTCCCGAGTTTAAAAAAGAATCAAGCTCGTGGTAAGTATGTAGAATGTACGTTGCGGGTACGTCGGAACTCGGGACGTCTCTTAGCGGCTCGTAACGCTAACGGCAGGTACTCGGGAAACGCGGTAAGCTCGTGAAGACCCGTGAAAATTTTTCAACGTTCTACAAGACCCCCGAGTACCTACAAGCGGTTATTACCGTAATTCTCCGAGTTCAAATCAGGGGAAACTCGGGAGCATTCTTGAATTAGCTCGTACAGTGGGACAGCCCTTTCTTTGTCAGTGCCGTAGGTGGCTGCTATTGTATACATTGGGTCTGCAAGCAAAGAATCTCACTGTGCCTAGTTACATGTGACAATAAAGTATTCCTATTCTTAGATACAGCATGGAAACAGGCCCTTCTGTCCACCTTGTCCATGCTGACCAAATTGGCATTCTGGGTATTTGCATGCATTTTGCCCGTAATCCTTTAAATCCTTTCTCTACATATATCTGTCCAAATGCTTTTTAAAAGTCCAACTCGTCGAGCTGCATCGTGATGTGCCAACGTTTGTACTCAATAACTATTTCCCAATAAAGACAAGCATCTTCAAAATCATCTTCCCAACTGAATTAGATCCTGTTGTAAACTTTGACATCTTCTACTGGATTTAGTTAAAACTTGGATTTGTGAGACATGATTTCCCAAGCACAAAACTGGTGTCTGACGAAGGGTCTCGACACGAAATGTCATCCATTCCTTCTATCCAGAGATGCTGTCTAGCCGCTGAGTTGCTCCAGCATTTTGTGTCTATCTTCGGTGTAAACTAGCATCTGCAGTTCCTTCCTACAAAAAATGGTGTTGACTATTGCTAAACAGTCAGTAACTTTCCAAATGCAGGTAGTTCCTGTCCCTAAGAAACCCATCCAGCAACTTTCCCACCACTCTCATCACTCATCAGGCTCACTGGCCTATAGTTGCCTGGCTCGTCCTTGTTGTCCTTTTTAAATAACAGCACAAAGTCTTCCGGAACCTCACCTGTGGTAAATATCACCAAGGGCCACCGCTATTTATTCTCTGGCTTTTCCCACAAGGTCCAAGGATGCACTTGTTTAAGCCCTGGGGATTTATCCACCTTTTGATGTAGCGGGTGACTCATGTCCTGACATCTGAAAGTTTTTTTTTTGTAGGAAAGCAGCCAGAGATCAAGAGTCAAGAGTGTTTAATTGTCAAATACACTGGAACAATGAAATTCAGACCTACGACAGCTTTACAGGCACATTAAATGCAACAACAAATAAATATACAATAAATTATCCACTATACTAAGTACAGCGGCTTGCAAAAGTATTCATACCCCTTGAACTTTTCCACATTTTGTCATGTTACAACCACAAACATAAATGTATTTTATTGGGATTTTATGTGATAGACCAACACAAAGTGGTGCGTAATTGTGAAGTGGAAGGAAAATGATACATGGTTTCCAAATGTTATTATAAATAAAAAACTGAAAAGTGTGGCGTGCAAAAGTATTCAGCCCCCCTGAGTCAATACTTTGTAGAACCACCTTTCGCTGCAATTACAGCTGCAAGTCTTTTGGGGTATGTCTCTACCAGCTTTGCACATCTAGAGACTGAAATTTTTGCCCATTCTTCTCTGCAAAATAGCTCAAGCTCGGTCAGATTGGATGGAGAGCGTCTGTGAACAGCAATTTTCAAGTCTTGCCAGAGATTCTCAATTGGATTTAGGTCTGGACTTTGACTGGGCCATTCTAACACATGAATATGTTTTGATCTAAACCATTCCATTGTAGCTCTGGCTGTATGTTTAGGGTCATTGTCCTGCTGGAAGGTGAACCTCCGCCCCAGTCTCAAGTCTTTTGCAGACTCTAACAGGTTTTCTTCCAAGATTGCCCTGTATTTGGCTCCATCCATCTTCCCATCAACTCTGACCAGCTTCCCTGTCCCTGCTGAAGGAAAGCATCCGCACAGCATGATGCTGCCACCACCATGTTTCACAGTGGGGATGGTGTGTTCAGGGTGATGTGCAGTGTTAGTTTTCCGCCACACATAACGTTTTGCATTTAGGCCAAAAACTTCAATTTTGGTCTTATCAGACCAGTCCTCCACATTTTTGCTGTGTCCCCCACATGGCTTGTGGCAAACTGCAAATGGGACTTCTTAAGGCTTTGTTTCAACAATGGCTTTCTTCTTGCCACTCTTCTATAAAGGCCCGATTTGTGGAGTGCACGACTAATAGTTGTCCTGTGGACAGATTCTCCCACCTGAGCTGTGGATCTCTGCAGCTCCTCCAGAGTTACCATGGGCCTCTTGGCTGCTTCTCTGATCAATGCTCTCCTTGCCCAGCCTGTCAGTTTAGGTGGACGGCCATGTCTTGGTAGGTTTGCAGTTAGGTTTGTAGTGCCATACTCTTTCCATTTTCGGATGATGGATTGAACAGTGCTCCATGAGATGTTCAAAGGTTGGGATATTTTTTTATAACCTAACCCTGCTTTAAACTTCTCCACAACTTTATCCCTGACCTGCCTGGTGTGTTCCTTGGGCTTAATGATGCCCAAGGAACATTGTTTGTTCACTAATGTTCTCTAACAAACCTCTGAGGTTTTCACAGAACAGCTGTATTTATACTGAGATTAGATTACACACAAGTGGACTCTATTTACTAATTAGATGACTTCTGAAGGCAATTGGTTGCACTGGATTTTATTTAGGGGTATCAGAGTAAAGGGGGCTGAATACTTTTGCACGCCACACTTTTCAGTTTTTTATTTGTAAAAGAATTTGAAAACCATGTATCATTTTCCTTCCACTTCACAATTATGCGCCACTTTGTGTTGGTCTATCACATAAAATCCCAATAAAATACATTTACGTTTGTGGTTGTAACGTGATTAAAATGTGGAAAAGTTCAAGGGGTATGAATACTTTTGCAACCCACTGTATATCAGATCATAATAGCGCAAGCCAAGGTGTAGCAACCTTAATAGTACAATGTCCATTGTAGTTCTGTGCTGAGGTAGAGCTGTGCTTAAGGTTGTACAGGGGTTCAAGAACCTGATGGTGATGGGAAGATGCTGTTCATGAGCCTGGAGGTAATTGTTCTAAGACTTCATAACCTTCTTCCTGATGGTAGCAGTGGGAATGGAGTGCGGTCAGTGGTGCAGGTTTATCATGATATTAGGCGCCTTCCTGATGCATCGCTTCCTGTATATCCCTTCCATGGTGGGGTCAATACCAGTGATGGACTGGGCAATGTTCACACTCTCAGCTGCCCGTTTTATTCTTGAGTGTTTGAATTACAAAACCAGACTGTGATGTAACCAGTCAGAATGCCATCCATTGTGCATCTGTGAAAGATAACCAAATGTTGCTGCACCTCTTGAGGGCAAGGCTCTTTGTGAGTGCAGATGGGAAGGAGGAGGGCATATTGGATGGCAGAGCCCTGCAGGAAATGAGCCCCTCACTGTTTACTGATGGTAAGGAGGCAGGAAGCTCTGTAGGTACAGTGCCAAGCATCAATGGAAGGAGGCAGCCGCATGTGATTCTACCTGGGGCATTAGGCCCAGGACTAAGAGCCAGCACCCATGCCTATTAAATATGCCGCTCCTTCTTCAATGAGCCACTCTATGTCAGTTGGGCTTGATGCCAGACCTGGCCTACACTGGCTTTACCTCACTGCGCAGCACTTCACGTACTCACAGTGAACCTGCAACATCCACACACCACAATGCTCAGCTAAAGGGCCTGTCCCACTTACGTGTCCTTGGCATGCAAATTACGCGACCTCGTGGTTGTGTTGAGCCGAGACGGTCGAGCGAAGTTCGGGCATGATTAAATGCATACGCACAGCCGTCTGGAGCGAGTGACGTCATTTGAAGATGGACACAAAGATGGAGTAACTCAGCAGGACCAGCAGCATCTCTGGAGAGAAGCAATGGGTGATGTTTCGGGTCGAGACCCTTCTTCAGTCTGAAAAGAAGGTTCTTGACCCGAAATGTCACCCATTGCTTCTCTCCAGAGATGCTGCCGGTTCCACTGAGTTACTCCAGCATTTTGTGTCTATCTTCAATTTTCTTGGCCCCACTCTGGGAGTAGAAGTGGGGGCGGATCCGGACCGCAACGGCCGTGATCCCCCGGCCGAGTTCGGCGATCGTTTTCCTGCTTCTGCTGCTGTTGGAGGTGAGACGTTGCGTCGCACCAGGGTCTTGGGCCTGTCCCACTTTGGCCGTCAATTCCACGACAGGCCGTTGGCGCGCGAAGATTTCGTTCACTGCAAGAATTTCGGAGCCCCGCACAACTCCATACCCCTCCGCGCTTCTAAGTGGGACCGGTTCTGTGCGGCCATACGGTGCCAGTACACCTCAAGCGACCACGAGGTCACGTAATTTGCGAGCCAAGGACACTTAACTACCATTCATAGTGCATTACAGCTCCGCCCTGTGAACTGGACACAGGACATTGGCCAATTCCCCATTTAGCCATGTCCCTGGGAGAACTCATTAATATGGCCACACCCTTATTCCTAAATAGAACACCTGTCTCACTGTGCGAGTTGGCCCACGAGTGACCCCGAGTTTTCACTCGTGGTGATCACGTAGCGGGAACGTCGGAACTCGCACGAGCAACTTATCGACTCGTGGCGCTAACGGCAGGTACTCGGGAAACTTGTTAACTCGTGAAAAAAATCAAACATGTTTGATTTTTTCCACGAGTCAAATTAACTGTTCAAGTTAAAAATGGAAACATTTAAACTCGTTGTAATAACGTAGTGGCCCCGTGCATTTATCTTAGTGTCTCGTGAGTCTACCGTGGGAACTTTAATAATCTGTTCTTTTGCTCGAGTAAAGACTGAACCAAAGATAGACACAAAATGCTGGAGTAACTCAGCGGACCAGGCAGCATCTCTGGAGAGAAGGAATAGAGTCGAGACCCTTCTTCAGACTTACCCGAAATGCCACCCATTCCTTCGCTCCAGAGATGCAGCCTGTCCCGCCGAGTTACTCCAGCATTTTGTGTCTATCTTCGGCCTTTCTGCCACTTGTCCTTTATTACTGAGGCGCCTGCCCCGTGGCTTCACTCTGTCTCAATGAACGGCTTAAAGACCTGCCGAAGGGGCAAGTCTGGGGTGGTGGGTAGGATGTGTCCACGTGTGATGCTCCATCCACCCCCCCCGGGGCCGTGAGTGTGGGATTGGGGAGGAACTGCAGATGCTGGTTCACACCGGAGATAGACACACACAATGCTGGAGTAACTCCGAGGGACAGGCAGCATCTCTGGAGCGAAGGAATGGGTGGCATTTCGGGTAAGTCTGAAGAAGGGTCTCGACTCTATTCCTTCTCTCCAGAGATGCTGCCTGGTCCGCTGAGTTGTGTGTGTGTGTCTCTCTCCCTCTCTGTCTATCTGTTTGTATCTGTGTGTGTGTCTGATGTCGGGTCCCGGTGGCCGCTCAAAGTCACCCGAGCTGCTTCATTCCTCTGAAGTGGTGGCCAGCTGCTGTCTGTGTGTATCTCTCTCTCTATGTGTGTGTGTGTGTCTCTCTCTCTCCCTCTCTGTCTATCTGTGTGTATCTGTGTGTGTGTCTGCTGTCGGGTCCCGGTGGCCGCTCAAAGTTACCCGAGCTGCTTCATTCCTCTGAAGTGGTGGCCAGCTGCTGTCTGTGTGTATCTCTGTGTGTGTGTGTGTGTGTGTGTGTGTGTGTGTGTGTGTGTGTGTGTGTCTCTCTCTCCCTCTCTGTCTATCTGTGTGTATCTGTGTGTGTGTGTGTGTGTGTGTGTGTGTGTGTGTGTGTGTGTGTGTGTGTGTACTGTCGGGTCCCGGCGGCCGCTCAGTCACCCGAGCTGCTTCATTCCTCTGAAGTGGTGGCCAGCTGCTGTCTGTGTGTATCTCTCTCTCTCTATGTGTGTGTGTGTGTCTCTCTCTCTCCCTCTCTGTCTATCTGTGTGTATCTGTGTGTGTGTCTGCTGTCGGGTCCCGGTGGCCGCTCAAAGTCACCCGAGCTGCTTCATTCCTCTGAAGTGGTGGCCAGCTGCTGTCTGTGTGTATCTCTGTGTGTGTGTGTGTGTGTGTGTGTGTGTGTGTGTGTGTGTGTGTGTGTGTGTGTGTGTGTGTGTGTGTGTGTGTGTGTGTGTGTGTGTGTGTGTGTGTGTGTGTGTGTGTGTCTGCTGTCGGGTCCCGGCGGACGCTCAATGTCAGTCACCCGGGCTGCTTCCTTTTTTAAAATTATTTAAAATAGAGATCCATTGAAAAAAAAGTATTTAAAAACATAAAACAACAAGAAATGCTTGGTTACTGGAGGATGCGCATTTTCCCATTGTAGGTCATATCAATAGATGCGCCGCGCTGAAATAACTCAAAACCACAGGATGGAGATGTATTTTAAACATTGTTGCTTTATTAAAACATACCTTCATTCACGGTTGGCTCAAGAGTAACGGGAGAGGAACTTGCTAACTCGGGAGAGGAACTAGGAACATCGCAGCAATGACATACCCGTGGGAACTCGTATTACACACTTGATCATAAACTTGCAGTCTCGTGCACAGCCACGAGTCTGTCACTCGGGGTACCTCGTGGGTCAACTCGCACAGTGAGACAGGGCCATTAATAGAACACAGAACAGTACAGCACAGAAACAGGCCCTTCAGCCCACAGTATCTGAACTGAATATGATGCCAAATTAAACTAATCCCCCCTGCCTGCATGTGCTCTGTGTCCAACCATTCCCAGCATATCCATGTGCCTATCTAAAGCCTCTTAAACACCACTATCATATCTTCAGCCAAGCCCAGCAGTGAAGGTCAATAAAAGGAGAATATGCAGGAAAGGCTCAGCAGGTCAGGAATGCTCTATGGCAGTGCTTCTTAAACTGGTGAATGAAATTATTTTGGGGCGAATTAAACTAGAGGGGTGAATGAAGGGTAAATTACTTAATTTATTCAGATATTTATATATAGTTTTCTGTACTTAAAAAAGGCATTGCCATTAAAGTGGTTAGTAAGTTCTTATTGGTTTTAATGGCAGTGGAGGTGGAAATTTGATGTTTTTTTCTCTCTACCTACAATTTGCTAATTTCAAAGTGGCAGGATATTTCCCAAATATACTGTATTTTTAGGATGTTCAAAAAGTTGAATAAAATAAATACTTAAGAAATTAGTTACTTTATGTTTTTTGCTCATGTGACAAAATAAATGATATATAAAACTATACACAAGGGAGAATAAGACGAAAATTACCAAAAAACAGGAACATTTCATTGAAATTTTGTGATAAAGACGCAAGGGTGAATGACACTGAAATAGTTTAAGAAGCACTACTCTGGAGAGAGAAACAGAGTTAATGTTTTAGGTCAAAATGTTCTGCTTTCAAGTATGTGCCCTTTTGTTTTGGATTTTAGTTTCATTCTCGGTTTTGGGGTTAGTCCTGAGGCAGAACGATTTCTCTATTTATCAGTTAGTAGCTGATTGAATCTATTTGAGAGGTTCACAGTTCACAGTTTGAATCTGTTGGAGAGGTGTTGACAGTATATTACTGCCTGTCTATTTGTCGGTGCTGATATGTAAGAGTTTAACCCTAACCCTGATTTGACAGCAAGCAGTCAGTGAGGAAGGCGCACTGGATTGCTGATGAACTGCTCCACATATCCAGGCGTGACAGAGTGTAGGAGTCATTAATAAACGTTACATGAACCTGGGCTCAGGCAAGCTGTTCAGGAACACAAGCAGAATAATTGGATGTTAATAGAATTTCAGTGCTGGGAAATGAGAGGGTCCTGTTTTCTGTCAGCAGAGACAGTGGGTAGACTACATTTCAGCACAGCTTAAAGGAAAGAATCAACGTCAGTGTTGATGAGATTTTGTTTATAAGTGTGTGTCCTGGGAATTCTTGCCCAAGTATATGGAAACAACAAAATCTGAGCAATGGTCCAAACTTGGCTAGGAGGTTTGTGTCAGCATTTATGTTATTTGTTCAAGGGATGTTGGATTCACAGGTTGAGCCAGCATTTAATTGCCCATCCAAATGGGAATACTGAGAGATCCTGTGTGGATCAGAAGAAGAGAGAAAGGGGCAGGGGTGGGTTATCTGAAATTAGAGCATTCAGTGTACATTCCATTCAATTGTAGATTATCCAGGTGGAACACGTGATGTTCAGCATTTGCATTTGGCCTCAGTGCAGGAGGCCAAGGACTGGCAGGTTGCTGTGGAAATGGGAAGGGGAATTGAAGTGGCATGTGACTCAGTACAGTCCATTGAGTACAGAATGCAGGTGTTCTCCAAGGCTTGACTATGCTTGATCTTGCAGGTGTAGAAGCACCAAATGCAGTAGATAAGGTTAGAGGAGGTGCAGGTGAAGCTTTGTCTGAAGTAGAACATCCGTGGATGGTGATGAGGGAGGAGGTGTCAGGACAGGCGTTGCACATCCGATTATTGCAGTGCCTGAGGTGTGGGGAAGGATGAGCAAATCAGCACGTCGTGGAGAGAATGCTCCCTGCAGAAAGTGGAGGGAGGGGAAAATGTGACTATTGGTGGGATCCTATTAATGCTGATGGAGAAGATGAACAATGCAGTCGGGTGAAAAGTGATGTCCAGGGGTATGCTATCTCTGTTTTGTTTGGAGGATGCATGAGTGAGTGCAGAAAGCCAGAAAATTAAGGAAATGCTAGAGAGGGCTCCATCTTCATAGAAGGGAAGCCCCATTTCCTGAAAAAGGAGGACATTTCAGACATCCTGGAGTGGAAAGCCTCATCTCGAGAACACACACGGCAGAAATGGAGAAACTGAGTAAAAGGGATAGCATGTGTAGGAAGTAAATGCAGATACTGGTTTATACCGTAGATAGACACAAAATGTTGGAGTTACTTATTGACAAGGCAGCAGCTCTAGAAAAGGAATAGGTGATGTTTCAGGAATGTGATGTTTCCTGTTTGACGAAAGGGTTCCGACCCAAAACATTACCTATTCCTTTCCTCCAGAGACTCTGCCTGACCCACTGAGTTATCCAGTATTTAGAAAGTGCTAGCATCCTGTCACGAGGTAGGGAAACAGAAGGTGTGGTCAAGGTAACTGTAGGAGTCAGTGGGTTTGCAATAAATGTCAGTAGATAGTTTTGAATTTGAGGATGGGGGTGAAGGTTTTTGTGACAGTGATTACATTGATGAGTTCTGCACGAGTGCACCAATGCAGTAATAAGGTCATAAATAATAGGAGTAGAATTAGGCCATTCGGCCCATCAAGTCTGCTCCACCATTCAATCATGGCTGATCTATCCCTCCTAACCCTATTCTCCTGCCTTCTCCCCATAACCTCTGACACATACTAATCAAAAATCTCTCTATCTCTCCCTTAAAAATATCCACTGACTTGGCCGCTAAAGCCTACTGTGGCAACGAATTCTACAGATTCTCCACCCTCCTTCTCCGCATCTCCTTCCTCAAAGAATGTCCTTTAATTCAAAGGCTATAACCTCTAGTCCTAGACTTCCCCCACTAGTGGAAACATCCTCTCCACATCCACTCTATCCAAGCCTTTCACTATTCTGTATGTTTCAATGAGGTCCCCCCCTCATCCTGCTAAACTCCAGCGAGTACAGGCCCAGTGCCGACAGACACTCATCATAGGTTAATGGTGCAGTTGTTGATGTAGCAGAGAAAGAGTTGGGGACTGCTGCCAACTCAGGTTTGGAACAAGGACTGCTCCAGGTAGCCATTCAAAAGGCAAGCCAAGTAAGACTCATGAGAGTGTCCATGGCTGCACCTGTGGAAAGTGAAAGAAATACAGAGATTTTTTTGCGAGGTAAAAAATAGAATCATACCTCCTCCCAAAATTTCCAGAGACTCTGAATTTAATTGCCCAATTAGAGGCAATATCTAGCTCAATATCAATAACTTTCATCTCAATGAGCACCATTGTGTTACATCTTGTAACCACGCTATTTATGAACTATCCTGTCTCATCTTCCCAGGAGTTGCAATTAAAACATTGTCTGGGATGTGGCAACAGCGTCTAATAAATCCAGGTGACGCAGGAAATTTACCCACACATAAAAATTTATTAAAGGAAAAATAATAAAAAAGTCACAAGCTGAATTAGTCAATGATCTGTGTTTAATTAAAGATTAGATCTTCCAATATTTGTGTGATTGTTCGGCTGAAGAATGCAACATTTGCCTCCTTGTTGGTTTTGAAGGCTGCAGCACTTTTGGCACAGATGGGGGGGGAGGAATGAGGGTTAAGTGAGACAGACAAGTGGTTACCTACTATGGTGCAGAAGAGGTCATTTAACTCATCAGGCTGGAAATAGGTGCTTTAGCCTGACTCTGGGCTGAATCTTAAAACAATAATGAGATGGAGTAAAGGAAGGAGATAATGAGCTTAGTAGCATGGTGTCTAGACACCAACCTCTCCCTCAGTGTCAGCAAGATGAAGGAGATCATCGACTTCAGGAAGCAGGGTGGTGCGTATGCTCCAGTCTGCATCAATGGTGCTGAAACAAAAATGATTGCGAGCATCAAGTACCAAGGGGCAAATATTACCAACAGTTTGGCCTGGTCCAACAACACCGATGCTATGGCCAACCAAGGCACTACGTCCTCAGAAAACAAAGGAGGTTTGGCATGTCTCCAACAACTTCACTAAGTGCACTGAAGAAAGCATCCTATAGGGATGCATCTCAGCCCGGTTTAACAACGCTACCCAAGACCTTAAGAAATTGCAGAGTTGTGGATGCAGTCCAATATATCACACATCCCAACCTTTCCCCATGAACTCCATCTGTACTTCATGCAGCCTCGAGAAAGCAGCCGACATAATCAAGATCCACTCACATCCCGGTCATTTGTTCTTCTCCCCTCCCACAACAGACAGTATATCCAAAAGCTTGAAAGCACATACCACCAGATTCAAGAACAGCTTCTAACCAACTGTTATCAAACTGTTGGACAGACCTCTCATAAGTTAAGGGTGTAATCCCGTTTTCCCAATTTACCTCATTGCCGCTATTGCACTTTTAAAATCTGCACTTCTCCTGCTGTTGTAACACTATATTCTACACTTTGTTTCCTGTCTCTTTTGTATTGCCTGTTTTATTCGTGTAAGTTAGGATTGATCTGGATAGCATGCAAAATGAAGTTTTTCACTGTGTAAATAATAAACGACTGTAAATAATAAACCAAGATCAATACTAATTAGTCTTTCTCAATTACCCCAGCTCGGTCTTGTATTAATTTAAACTCGCCAACTGAGTCTGAACTTAGTCTCTTGAGCTCCAGAGAAATGTACTGCAGCCCAGGCAGTCTATCCACAACTATTATTCTTTAGCCCTGGCCACAGCTGAATGGCTGCAGTAGATCAAGAATAACAAGAGTAGTATTTCAATTCAAGTCTAGCAGAAGAATGATCAGACTACATTTCAAATTCTATTCTGCTGGGATTGTACCTTTTGCCTCCAGGTCTAAGGCATGACTGTGAATCCATTGCGAACTGACCTATTTTGCTGATTTAATCCATTTGGGGAGGGTTGTGACGACAATGAGAGAGGAAGCCATTACAGGTGTGTGTGGAAGCATCTTCTTTCAGGCACACTCAACTTCACTCGACTTTTATCCTCCACGCATGCCTGATAACATTAGTGAATGACTGGTGTACCCGAGAGTCATCTCCTCCTCCTCCAACCTGTGACCACTGTTTCCTTTCCAGTTTGTCAAAAGGTACTTATTAAACAATGAGAGCAGGAAGCCTTGCTCTATTATCACCCTCACCTGGAAATACCAGGCTGAGAGCAGCTTTCCTTTCATTCAGCCTCCGATCCATTGTCTTTAAGTGGAATTGCCAGCACAGAAGTAGGTTTTGCAAGGGTCAGTGTTAGTCACATCAACAGCTCTGCAGGAGGCCATCCACATTCCCAAAGTTCAAGGTACGCACAAATTTTCTCTTGGATTTGACGTCGACTGCAGAAACATCTTCCCCCCGCAAAGCCGACTGAGATCCTTTAGGGTAAAGTGCAGAGAATGATTTAAGTCACTGGGCTATTGCTTAGTGTTTTGGACTGTTTAAGCAGAGGTAAGAGTTTGAATCCCACTAGGATAGAGGGTGAATTGAAATTAAAGCCCGCACCCCCCCCACCCCCCCCCCCCCCCGCATATCTGCAGTGACCATAATGCCACTCTAAACTAACCCAGCTTGCTGCACACAGTCCATAGTCCTCAATTCCATGAGCTATCAAATTATCTCCATAACATTACTATTGTATATTTACATTAACTTTGCTGCCAGTGTGTACCATGAAACTGGCACTCTGTGTAAAAACTTGCTCTGTAAACCTACTTTGAACTTTCCCCCTCTCCGCATGGCAGGCTGCTCTGAAAGGTTGGATCCAAGGAAAGCCAACTAACTGGATACAGAGACACAAAGAATGTCAAGGAATTTCATCACAAGTAGATAGGATGGTGAAGAAGACTTTTAATACATTGGCCCACATCAGACAAGAAATTGAATATAGAAGCTGTGACGTTATGTTACAGTTGTACAAGACACTGGTGAGGCCTCACTTGGACTACTTGTTCTGAGGTGTGATCTTATAGAGGTGTACAAAATCATAAGGGTTGTAGATAGTATGTATTCATACAGTCTTTTGCCCCAGAGAAGGTAATCAAGAACTAGTCAGAGGGGAACGATTTTTTCACACAGAGAGTGACGGGTATATGGAACGAGCTGCCAATGGAAGTAGTTGTGTCAGGTACAATAACAACATTAAAAAGATATTAGGACACGTACATGACCAGGAAAGTTTTAAAGCGATATGGGTAAATATGGGCAAATGAGACTCGCGTAGATAGGCCAAACTGGTCAGCATGATTGAGTTGGGCCAAATGGGTTATCTCTGTATGCATGACTCCATGTCTCTCGCATGACTCCTATGCCCTCTGGTATTTGATATTTCCACCCTGAAAAAAGGCCCTATTTACCCTACCCATGTCTCTCCTCAATTTATATACTTCTATCAGATTACCCCTCAGCACCAACATTCCCAAGAATAAAAAAATCAAAGTATGTTCAACCTAGAAATGGGTATTGTGAATGGTTTATTATCTTGTGTACTGCGACACAGTAAAAAGCTATAACTTTTCCTTATAGCTAATACACTTCGATCAAGGCAACATCCTGATAAACTCTGTACATTCGACAAAGCCATCATAGCTTGTTGAGAGTATGGCAGCCAGAACTACCCACAATCTTCAAAATATGGCTTAAACGATTTTATACAACTTCAACGTGACTTTCAAACTTCATACTCAAATCCCCAACCAAAGAAAGTGAGCATGCTGCATGGTTTATCACCGTGTCCTCTTGTATTGCCCCTTTCAGGAAGTTATGAATCCCTCTGTACATCAACGCTCCTCAGCATCCTGCCATTTACTGTATATCTTCCTCTTGCATTTAACCTTCCGCTCACACTTATCCCAATTAAACTCCATAGCCATTTCTACGCACAAATTTACAACTGATCTATATCATGTTCTAACCTTTGACAATCTTCCTCACTATCCACAACTCCACCAATTTTCATGTCATCTGCAAACTTACTAATCGGACCACTTATGTTTTCATCCAATTCATTAAATATATATTTTAAATAACAGAGGTCCCATCACTGAATTTTTTTGTAATACCACTGGTTACTGAACAGAAAAAAATATCCATACTACTACCCTCTGACTTCTATAACCGAGCAAATTTTGGATCCAATTTACCAAAGTAATTAGATAGAATTGAAGCTAAATGTCAGTCAGGCTCAGTAGGATTAACCGTAATGATTAACCATTAACCATTACGGGACTGTTGCAAGAAACCAACTGGTTCACTAAGGAAGGGAATCCGGTCTGGTCAGTAACTGCTTGCATTGACTTTGGTTGACTCTTAATTGTTGATGTCTGCGGGACCGGTAATTCCAAATCATGAGCCAAAGGACCTGTGCTGTACTTATGTGCGTTCTACATCCTGAAAATGAAGAAACTAAAAATATTTAATCCCGTGTTCCAGCTTTCCCTTTTCCAGAGATGCTCACTGGAGCGTCCTGTCTTGAAGGACCAGCGAGTCCATATAAGTGCGTCATTGTTTCCCAGTTAATCAGCCAACTGCTTAAGATCTCTTGACACATAAAAATGCACCAGAATTTCAGGGAAGATGATTAATTTACTTAACATGGCAAGAGCTGACAGCCCAGCTGAACGATGACATTAAGCTATTGTATGCTCTGGCATTGAATCAGATAACACAGCAGCGTCATGTAAAATAATTGAATGGTTCACACCCCACCGAGTGAGGTGAAATATCGAAAATAGTCACGCTCATTCAATCTGACAGGATGTAAAAAATGTGGCAGGAGGTGATAAGATGTGGCAGGAGGTGATTTATGAGTGTAAATACAGGATCAGGAGTCAGGCATCCTTCTCTTTCACCCCGACTCTGCTGCTCATCAAGGTCACAACTGATTTTCTACTTTGGCACCATTTTTCCTCCATTATCCTCACAACCACGGATTTCTTGAATTCCTACAAAGCTACTGACAATTGTATTTGAATGAACTCAATGACTGAGTTGCCACACCCTCCAGGTTCAAGAGTTCCAAAGGTTCACCACCCTGAGTGGAGTAATTTTGCCTCATCTCAGGACTAAATGACCCTCCAATTATTCGATGACATGGTCCCTCCAGGTATACTGGTCCAGAAATTGTCACATGGGATCATGGTGAGTTTGTAAATTGGATTTACAATTGGCTTGGTCGTAAAGTTATGGTACAGGAGTGTTTCTCTGACTGGAGGTCTATGACTAATGGCGTTCCATAAGTCTAAGTGCTTGGACCTCAGTGATTTGTCATCTATACAAATTAGCTGGATGAAAATGTAGGCTGTTTGATTAGTACATTTGCCAATGATACAAAAACTGTTGTAGTTATTGACAGCGACAGTACTGTCAAAGGTACAACAGGATACAGATCAGTAGCAAATTTGGGTGGAGAAATGGCAGATTAAGTTTATTCCAGATAAGTGTGAGTTGCATTTTGAGAGAAATGCAAGAGGAAAGTGTAGAATAAATGACAGGATGCTTAGAAAGGTTGATCTTGGGGGCTAGTCCAGTGCGCTCAGAAAGTGTTAACACAAGTCAAGAGGGTGGAAAAGAAGACATATGATATGCTTGCCTTCATTGGTCAAGGCACCAGTCACACAGTGGTGGCACAACGGTAGTGTTGCCAAAGGCCTGCTTTCAATCCTCAGTGGTTACGGTGTGCAAAGTTTGTATGTCTTTAGGCCTGAGATGAGGAGAAATTACCACAGTCTGTCCGTATTGGTGGAAATGTGTTATCCTCAATAACAACCAGCACGGGAGCACCTCAAGGCTCTGTGCTCAGCCCCCTGCTGTACTCACTCTATACTCATGACTGCGTAGCCGGACATAGTGCAAACTCAATCATCAAGTTCGTCGACGACACCACTGTTGTGGGATGAAACACTGATGGTGATGAGTCAGTGTATAGAAGTGAGATCGACCGATTGACCAAATGATGCCAGCACAACAACATGGCTCTCAACACCAGCAAAATCAAGGAACTGATTGTGGACTTTGGAAGGGGTAGGATAGGGACCCACAATCCCATTTATATCAACAGGACGATGGTGGAATGGGCCAAGAACTTCAAATTCCTGGGCGTGCATATTTCTGAACATCTTTCCTGGTCCCAGCACACTGATGCAATTATAAAGAAGGCACATCAGCGTCTCTACTTCCTGAGAAGATTACGGAGAGTCGTTGTGTCAAGGAGGACTCTCTTGAACTTCTACAGGTGCATAGTAGAGAGCAGAGGAGAATGCAGCTGAATGATCCTGGTTCAATCCTTTGTTGCTGCTTGTATGGAGTCTGCATGTTCTCCCTGTGACTGCATGCTTTTCATCCGGGTACCGGTTTCCTTCCACATTCTAAAGATGTATAGGTCTGGAGGTTAATTCGTTGCCCTAGATTTTGCCGTGTGTAGCTGGTTGGTAGAATTTGGGAGGGGGGAATTGAGAGCAATGTTGGGAGAGTAGATTACAGGGAAAATTAGTGGGGGAATGGGAGGAAGGAAGTAAGGAAGTATGCTATTTGGAGCAAGAAATTGTACTGAGAACAGTGGGCATGTTTTAAGAATGTTTGTGGTAGTACGGTCAGTCAGAATGGTGGGGGTGGGGGGGAATACCTAAGAAACTTGTGTAACAATAAGTATGTTTAGAAGAATGACAAGTTCAAGACAGGACACCTTTGTTCGACAACTGCAATCAAATGCTTTAAAGACCAGGATTTAAAAGATTCTTTTAAATGAGAGGAGGCAGGAACAGAAACAATAGTTAAGAGGCATCTGGACAGGAATGAGCAGGATGTGGAAGGATAATAAATGCACGCAAGTGGGATTAGCATAGAAAGGTTTGATGGTCAGCATGGAAGCAGTGGACTGAAGGGGCTGTTGCAATTGTGTATCTCTATGACACCCTACACAATACAACTTTACACTAGCAATTAGATTTCCAACGGAATTAATTCAAGGCTCAGACAGGTTGGAAATGAAACAGAGGCAGTCATTAGTAGTGAATTGAACCACCACAGTTAGCATGGAACCAATTAGCAGTCTTTGTAAAGGTCTGCTCGATAGATCAAATCAGAGAAATTGTGGGAAGCAAAGTTGAAAGGAATGATTGACACTTGGATGTGGAGGTTGAAACTGGGTGTAATTACAGAGATGAACTTCACACTGACTCTCCTGGTCTTTAAAACATTTGATCGCAGTTGTCGAACAAAGGTGTCTTGTCTTGAATTTGACATTCTCCTAAACATACTTATTGTTACACAAGCTTCTTAGGTATTCCCCCCACCCCCACCCCCACCATTGTGTCTGACCCTACTATCAACCTCACCCACTTCCCCTCGACCCCACCCCCTCCGCACCATCTGGTTCCATCTGCCCGTCATTCCTCCTTTTACCTGGTTCCACCTATCACCAATGAGCCACTGCTATACTCCTGCCCCTTCTCATTTCTATATTCGGCCAATCTTTCCTCTTCATTCTCAGTCCTGATTTGGGGTCCCTAAATGTCATCCATCCCGATTTCTCCATTGATGCTGCTCGACCTGCTGAGTTATTCCAGTGGTTTATTTGCTCAGGTACCTGCAAATGTAAGTGTACCTACCTCTGGCAACTTATTTCATATAACCACCACCCTTTGTGTGAAAATGTTGCCCCTTAGCTCCTCGTTAAATTTCTCTCTTCACTGTAAACCTTTATCCTACCGTTACAGACTCCCCACCCTAGATCCTATCTATGCTTCTCAGAATTTTATAAATCTCCATATTAAGAGGGAAAGGAATGGATGGGACCAAAGTGAGCAGCACGTACACTAATGGAAGTTATCTATTGCTTGTGACCAGTACTCAGGCTGTGCAGCAGTTCTGTTCCGAGTATGAAACAACAAGTTTTTATCTAGCATGTCTTAATGGGCCTCAAGTACATTCCCCAGATTGAGGACACGCATGGTACTGCTTATAATAATCTCATCTCCTCTGGTAGGATGTCGACTCGCCTATGACCCACCAAGAATCTGGTATATTACAATGTAAGTCACCAAGACCTGTAAATGTGAAGATGAAAGGTTGATCTCCGTACCTGACTTCACAGAGCCGAAGGGCTTTTTCTGTGCTGCATCTCTACAGTAAAAATCTAAAGACCCTCTCCATGATTCCATATTTCTTTCCAATGCAAAAGGTCATGCAGCCCAAGACTCTGTGTCGGCTCACAGAGATATCCCATTCCCCATTAATTTTCCCACTAGCCCATTCGCCTCACACACGGATCAACTTTTTACAAATTCTAAAACTCAACTACACACTAGGAGAAACTTACAGTGGCCAATTAACCTACCCACCGCACATCTTTGGGATGTAGGAGGAAGCTAGAGCACCAGGAGGGACCACAGAGATCAATGGGATCACAGAGACACCACACAAGCTCCCGTCCCAGCAGTCAGTGTCAAAGTTAAATTGCTGGTACTGTAAATCAATAGCTCCACAAGCTGCAACAACAGCCCCTTTTCCTAGAGTAGAGGGAGATCCCTTTAAGGTGGTGGTTACTTCAACCAGACGCTCTGCAGTACTGCTTAAAATTCGAGCGTGAGCCACAAAATGGTACATGTGTCTGAATGTGCGCGGATTCCTGAAAAATATATTTGTGATTCCAGACTCGTTATCAAACAGCATCAGGCTCAATCCATCGAGCCGCAGCTGTATCCCAACTCCCAGGCTCACCCGGAGAGGGAAGGCCGCATAGACCGGCTACTGCTTGCCCCGAGGATCGGGCATTGTAGAGGAGGTGAAAAGAGATGGCGACGGCGGTGGACGTTGAACAAGGAGATTGGTAAGAAAAAACTGAGCATATTTCCTTCCATGCCCTTGGGGTCAGGTGTAGGAGGCACTCCCTGCGGATGGAGGGCTGAAGAGGCCTAGCCATGGTGGCCAGTAAAATGGCGCTAAAATGGGAACTCTGCATATGGACTCAGTGGACTGTTCTGTACATTCTATTCTGACCGGGGCGATTGTGCTTATGTACAGGGATAGTCTTGCTGAGCTGTATGCATAAAATGTATTTCACTGCAACTGGTACACATGACAACAAAGAAACCATTGAACAGGTGCAACCAAGCATCGGGAAATGGTTGGATTGCTTTGCATGGACCCGTCTGGTTCCAGATAAGACTAATTATTGTGCATTCTTGGTATTGGTTTATGATAGTCACAAGTTTCGAGATACAGTGAAAAACTTTGGCTTAAGTGCAATCCAGGCAAATCATACCATACGTGGCAACCAGTACAGAACTCAGCTGGTGACATTGTATGAGCGAGGGCCGAGCATTTCATGCCAAGGAGGGAGACCGGCAACCAGATCACCCCTCTCAGGGCTCATGGGGATGACTGCTCTACACACCGTAAGGGGCATGTGCATTGCGCAATGTCATTATGCTTTTCCCAGTAATTACATTATAAAGCTGCCCCAGTTCTCAGATGCCCCAGAAAGCCGCGAGAAATTCTGCAGTCTGTCCATCTCCAGAGATTTGTGAAGAAGAGGATTCAGTGAAGGAGAAGGAGACATTTCAGAATATACCTCCATTAATAAAGAGGAGGTCATCAATGCCTTAGCAGGATATATTCCCAGGATTGGATGAGATTTATTCCAGGAGGGCAAGGGAACAGATTGCTGGGGCTCTGGCTGAGATTTGCTCTTAGTTTAATTTAGTTTAGAGATACAGCATGGAAACGGGCCCTTCAACCCACCGAGTCTATGTCAACCATCGATCACCCATTCGCACTAGATCTATATTATTCCACTTTTGCATCCACTCCCTACCCACCAGGGGCAATTTACAAAGGCCTATTAACCTACAAGTTCACACATCTTTGGGATGTGGGAGGAAACCGGAGCACCCGAAGGAAACCCACACACTTACAGGGAAAACGTGCAAATTCCATACTGACAGCACCTGAGATCAGACTTGAATCTAGGTCTCAGGCACTGTGAGGCAGCTAATACCTTTTTACCAAGGATGCTTTCACTACCACCTCAAGAACGACCTCCCCCCTTTTGATATCACAATAACGTCACCGGGCACCCCAAACTCCCTCTCCCCTTGGTTATTTTACAGAACACTAATTCTTCTTTAAATTTACATCATTGACAATCTTCTGCATTGTGCCACAAAGTCTCTGGGAATTGTACCCTTTGTAAATTTCAATTCCTGAAATGATTTTGTTCTTTTCATTAAACAGTTAGAACCACAGATTCTGGCAAAAGCCTCTAAATATTTTAACAGAGTCAGACAGCAGTAAAAATGCCTCAGCGGGGAATGCATCACCTGTAATGATGCAGGACAGCATGACCACTCACGATACTGCCAGTTGCTGAGGGAGACAGGATGGCGTAAGTGACAGGACACTCACGGCAAGGTTCCAATTAAAGTGATTTAACATTGGTCAGTAGACAGCCTTCAGTTTTGTTGCTGTGGGGTTGCCTGTTGTTTTATCAGCAGCACAAGAGATTTGTTATTACTGACATCCATTCCAGGGCCAATTTTCGTGCCACTGTTTGGACTTTGTTGTGAAAACATCTGGCCCGGCAAAACTACCTTCCACCCGCCAGCTGTTTCCCGGTGGGCTGCAACCACAATACTAGAATGAGGGGCTGTGATTTCAAGTGAAGTGCACCATGAGGGTGTGCTACACTGTCAGGCATGTCCGCTTTCAGATGAGATGTCAGGAAACACCTTTAATTCTTTGTAATAATATTTTTTATTAGAAGTAATCCATCATAACAGCGGTATAACAACTTTTCAAATACACAACCAACTTATTTCAATAAGTATACAAATGTTACGAATAATTCTTATAAACTTCAATTTTTTTAGAAAGTAGAAAAAGAAAAGAATAGATTTTAATCAATAAGAATAGTGATTAAATAATAATTTGATTATATGGAGAGAGAAAGAGAAGAGAGAAAAAAATGTATGTATATATTCTTGTTATATATATTTAATTAAAACAAAGTATTATATATTTATTAAAAAAACGAGATTATACTATACATCTTAATAGTGAATAACACAATTTCAAATAGCGATATCAATAGAGACATGTATACAAATCAAAAAACAGAGAGTTATTTTCATCTAACCCTGCCGGGTACCCATTGAGTTGTGATGCCAAGAACAGCTACCCCTTCAAATATTCTGTATATGGAGACCATATCTGTTCAAAGAGTTTGTATTTGTCCATTAGGACAAATCTGATTCTTTCCAAATGCAACGTCTCCAACATTTCCACTGTCCACATTTTAATTGTGGGGGATAATGTTCCCTTCCAAAATTTCAATATTAATTTTTTTCCCTATTATCAAACAGTAATCCAAGAAATTTATTTGGTTTACTGTTAATATTAGATTTGAATCCGGAACTCCTAATATTATTAATTTTGGATCTGGGTCCAGTTTAATTTTAAGAACGACAGAGATAACTCTAAAGATTTCTGTCCAATAATAATTGAGTTTTATACATGTTACAAAACTATGCGTTAAGTTAGCTTCCAAGTTCCGACATTTATCACAAATAGAAGAAATGTTAGAATAAATTCTATTTAATTTTGTTTTTGAATAATGTAATCTGTGTAATACCTTAAATTGTATCAATATATGTCTAGCATTTAATGAGCAACAATGTATACATTGTAGGCGTTCTTCCCAAATTTCCTTCATTATAGATAAACCTATTTAATTTTCCCATGTTTGTCGATATATTTCCGGTTGGGATTTCCCTATCCAAAATAGTATTGTATATATACGCTATTAATTTTTCTGTATTTGGGTGTTTATTAAACAATTGAGCTAATAATCCTGATTTTCTATTTTTATAGTCTTGCGTATTTGACTTAATATAGTTTCTAATTTGTAAATACCTAAATATGTTATTTGACTGCAATCCATGGATATCCTGTAACTCTTGAAATGAAAGAAATTTTCCTTTCTTGTAAAGGTGTTCTATCCTTTTAATTCCTAAATCATTCCAATGTCTAAACCCATTATCCAATACAGAGGGCCTAAACAAAGGATTATTCATAATTGGCAAACAAAGTGACAAATTATCCATATGTTGGGTCTTAACTATTTGTTTCCAAATACGTCTATTGCTATGAATTATAGGGTTGTCACCATACATTTTTTTTTCTACTTCCCTTTGTGCAAAAAGAATCGAACCTACATCAAAAGGCAAACAGTCTTCCTTTTCCATCTTTAGCCAGCTTGGCTCATGATCTAAATTTACCAACCAAAGATTCATATTCTTAATCAGAACTGCCCAGAAATAATATAAGAAATTTGGTAGTGCTAGTCCACCATTTGTTTTAGATTTACATAGATGTTTTTTACTTATTCGATGATTTTTATAGTCCCAAATAAAACTATTAACCAAAGTATCTATTTTTAAAAAAAAACATTTTAGGGAGATATAAAGGGATGGCTTGAAATAAAAATGTGGCAAAAAAATCATTTTTATAGCATTTATTCTACCGATCATTGATATAGGTAGTGTTTTCCAATATAATTTTTTTTTTTAGTTTATTTAATAATTGAGGGTAATTATATTTAAATAGACAGTTATAAGACTTAGATACATTAATTCCTAGATATTTGAGTTTGTCTGTGACTATTTTAAGTGGGAATTGTTCTAATATATTTATTTTTATTCCAGTTATAGGCATAATTTCACTTTTATTCAAATTAATTCTATACCCAGAAAATAAACTTAGTTATAACATTAAATAGATTGGGAATACTAATCTCTGATTTTGTGCTATAAATTAATATGTCATCTGCGTATAGAGATATTTTATTCGTTGTAGTTTTGGTATTATATCCATATATTTCTGGTTTTGATCTAATCATTTCGGCTAATGGTTCTATTACCAAAGCAAATAGTAATGGTGATAACGGGCATCCTTGTCTACAACCACTAAAGAGATTAAATTTTGCTGATAACATTTGATTTGTGAATATTCTTGCAGTTGGATTCGAGTATATGATTTTTACCCATTTGGAAAATCTATCCCCCAGTTGAAATGTCTGCATTATTTTAAATAAATATGGCCATCCAACCTGGTCAAATGCTTTTTCAGCATCTAAGGATATGACAGCTAGTTCAATATCATTCACTCTTTTTGAGTACATGACATTGAATAGACGTCTCAGATTATAGGATGAATAGCGTTTTGGAATAAAACCTGTTTGGTCATGATGTATTAAGTTATTAATCACTAAACTTAGCCTCCGAGATAAAATTTTAGTTAGTATTTTTTGATCAGTTTTTTAAAAAGAGCTATTGCTCTGTATGATCCAGGGTCTTCCAAATCTTTATCAGCTTTAGGGATAAGTGTAATTGTAGATTCATTTAATGATTCTGGTAACTTTCCTTGTTCATAAGCATATTTATATATTGTATGTAAGCGTGGAGAGATCAGATCATAAAACTTCTTATAAAATTCAACACTTAAGCCATCAGGGCCTGCGGCTTTTGCGTTATTTAATGATCCAATTGATTCTTCAATATTGTTTACTGATATATCAGCATTTAACAAGTCTCTACCTTCCTGATCCAAACTGTTAATATGACATTCTTGTAGGAATGTTTCCATTCCATCTGATTGGCCTGCTAGTTTAGATGAGTAAAGATTTTGATAATATTGTAAAAATTGATATCTTTTGGTAAAGTCAATATTTCTCCTTGTTCAGATCTAATTTTTATGTATCATTTTTCTCCTCATCTAATTTTCTAAGCTGGCGTGCCAGTAATTTTTGTGGTTTATCCCCAAATTCAAAGTGTACTTGTTTAGTCTGTTGAAAAAGTTTAATAATCCGATTTGAGTATATTTTATTTAGCTTATATTTAATGATGCAATTTTATTACTTAGCCCCTTAGAAGGGGATATTGCATTTTCAATATCTAATTGTTTTATTTCATTTTCCAACTTTTGTTGAGCCTTTCGATTTTCCTTATTAAAGTATGTGTGTGCTGATGTTATCGCACCACGCATAAATGCTTTAAATGTATCCCAAAGCAGTGATGGTGAAATTCCAGGTTTGTCATTAGTTTCAAAAAATAATTTAATCTGTTTTACCAAGTAATCATAACAAGCCCTATCATTTAATATTTGCGGGTTGAGTCTCCAGTTAGAGGTTTTAATAGTTATGTCTTTTAATTTTATCTTAAATGTTAATGGAGCGTGATCCGAGATAATAATATTATGATATTTTGAGTCATATGTAAATGGGATTAGTTTTGAATCTATTAAAAAATAGTCTATCCTTGAGTAGGTTCGAAAATACAGGGGAAAAGAATGAATATTCTCGACCAGATGGGTTATCTGTTCCCCAGATATCCTTAACGTTTGCTGTGTTAATAAAATTGTTTATAAGTATACTTGACTTAGAAGTGGTTTTCCTTTTCATTGATGATCTATCTAAATAATTATCTAAGGTACAATTAAAATCACCTCCAATTATTAGATTATGTTGAGTGGATATAGGGATATTGTTAATTATTACCCATATCACACATCTGAGGTATGCTTTTACGAAATTGTATTCCCTTCGTTTTTACTGCCAGCAGGGGTAACAGGGGAATATTTTCTTATATTCCCCTTTCTTGCGAACGCCTATGGACTTTACCTGTTAAAACAGCGGGGAATATAATCTCATATTCCCCTGGTCTCACATTCCGGGAACTTGGCAACGTGACGGCAACGTGACGCTGCATGGAAATTTAGAATATTCAACGGCAGACAGGAAGACTGCGCGTCCATTTTGGTTAAATTTTGCGTGGAAGTCCGCCGAGCTGAGATGTAAAAATTTTCCTCTAGATGTCTGATAATGGGTAATAATAACAATATTGACTGTCCTCTTTCGGGAGATACGACATATATTGCCCTCACTAATCCCATATTGCCCTCGTCTTCGACTCGGGCAATATGAATCTACTTCAGGCAATATATGTCGTATCCCCCTCAAGGCCAGTCAATATTCTATTAATATTTTCTTGAAGGATAATGGATTATCAAAATTAGGACCATATATATTCATAAGTATTACTTTTTTAGAATATAATTCACCTGTAATTATTATATATCTACCCTCAACATCTATTATTGAGATTTGTTTAAAAGGTATACCTTTACGAATAATTATTGCTACCCCTCTAGACATATGTGTAAATGAAGAGTGATATACTTTGGAAATCCATTTTGCTATTAATCTATACTGCGCGTCTTTTTTAAGGTGTGTCTCTTGGAGAAAAATAATATCAGATTTCAATCTATTTAATTGAGCTAAAACCTTACCTCTTTTAATTGGTTCGTTAATTCCCTTAACATTCCAACTACAGAAGGTGATTCCATCACCCCCAATCCTAGTGTTTATGTCATACATTTTATTATTAACGTGGTTTATAATGGAGTAGATGTCTCAGCTCATCTAACCCAATCCTATACCCAAACATCAGATCGATTAAATTTATTATCTGTGACATTGTCTTATACACATGTCTCCTTGAACTAACTATATAATACCAATCATACTTAAATCCATATAGTATATAATATGAAATGAAATACATAATATAAAAATAATAATAAATATATGTGATTAAAGTATGTGATGTTAATAAAGTGTAAGGGGGAAAAAAAGTGACTACAACTATAGTTAGTGCAGTTAGTATTGGTGTAAGCCACACTAGCGTGGCTACTAATCTACGGACTTCTGTGAAAAAAAAAAGATGTTAATAATTCCAGCTCCGTTTTTGCCTTAAGGGCTATATATGTTGGGGTGGGGTATTAAATTTATATACTTAATAATTAATAATACTACTAATATTAAATATAGGTAGTGTCATAGCACTATATTAGGAGAGCTAACATACATTTTTGAGGGGTATTTAATACAAAACTATATTAATAATCCATCCATCCCTCCTTGGCCCCAAGATAGAGTCCATGTCCATTGTTCCTCCTCCTTCCCTGCGGATCCTCCTTCAGTGTGAATCCTCCTCCTTTTCTGTGGGTGGGCAGTATCATCAGGTAAGTGATCAATAATATTCAGTGTCCTTCATCTTCATCTGCTTCTTCCTCTACTTCTTCCTCTTCCAGTTTCTTCTGAATGTTTCGAGCGAATTCAAGAGCTTCTGTATGTTTGGTGAAGTGGTGCTCCTTGTTATCATAAGTTACCCTTAATGTTACTGGGTACATCAGGCCATATCTCAGATTCTTTATGTTCCTCAGGATACCTCTTGTTTCTGTAAATAAAGATCTTCTCTTGGCCATTTCCGCAGGGTAATCTCTAAAAATACTGATGTTGTCTCCCTCATATTTGAGATTTTTCTTACGTATTATTATCTTCATCATATCTTCAAAAACACGATCAAAAACATAATCCACCTTCACAATCATCTGTCTTGGGGGAGCATCCCTCCTAGGGGTACGTCTCAATGCTCTGTGTGCTCGGCCCAGCAGAGGTTCTTGGTCCAAGTTCAGAATATCTTTTAGTTTTGCAGCAAATTTTCGAGGGTCTTGATTTCCCTCTCGGCTTTCACTCAACCCAACAATACGCAGATTCTGATGCCTTTGATGTCCCTCCAAGTCAATGCATTTCTCAGTTATTTTGTGTAATAATTCTGATAAACGCTGATTCAGTCAGTTCTTTTATTGTGTCATTTTGTTGGTTAAGTGAAGTTATAATAGGTTCTAACTTGGTATCCAGCAGCACCTCCATCTCACCAGTTTTACGGTTTACATCATCCAACTGTTGTTGCAAATCAGTAACCGCTTTATCTTTCCATTCGTCCATCATAGTGTTTACAGTGGCTATAACTTCCTTTTTGGACTCTTCTTTCAAATTCTCATGATACACCAAAATATCAGCTCTTAAAGTCTTTATTTCCTCTTTATATTCTTTTTTCATATCCTTAAGCATTTGTTTTAGCTCACCCATAATAATTTTTTGAGGTCGTCCATCTTTAAAATATCTTCCTGAGAGGAACTCAAACTCGAGCCCGAGGCTCCAGTGAGGCCTACTTCCCTTTTTACAGGCTTTTTCCCTTGGTGGGGGGGGGGGGGGAGCGATGCATCTTAGTAAAGTCGCGCGCCTGATGACGTCACGCACCTTTTTAACGCTACCGGAGCCGTTCACACCCGTTCTCCTCTGGTGAGAAGCTTCAGATAACCTCTTTTACCCCCGTTTTTTATACAATTTTAGCGGAGCTGAATGGCGCGAGTTCCACTCACTCCATAGCGCCACCGGAAGTCCCGAACACCTTTAATTCTGTCACATAGATTGCATGGCACTATTTTGAAGAGCGGTTAATTTTCCCTGTTCTGGTTAAGAACTCTGCTAATATCTGCAAAGCAGATCAATGTCTCACGATATACTATTGTAGGTTCCTGTGTGAAAATTGGCTGATATACTTCTTTCAGAACATTTCAAATGTTCTCCAAGTTTGGACATCATGAGAGAGGTGTTATTTAATTAATCTCTGTGGTGTTATTTTTCTCCCGATCCCTCTCTACCTCTCTGATATGCATAGTTAAAAATGGTTTAAAGAAGATGGTACACTGCATGCATGGAAACAGAACAGGAGATGGCCACTTGCCTCCCAACCCCCCCCCCCCCCCCCCCCCCCCCCCCCCCCCCCCCCCCCCCCCCCCCCCCCCCCCCCCCCCCCCCCCCCGCGACAATTTCAATAAGATTATGGCTGACTTAATTACAACCTCAATTCTGCATTTACCTCTCCCCATATCATTTCACTACTAATCAACAATCTATCTGCCTCTGGCTGAGGAATGATCAAAGATTCTCCTTCTGCAACCGCTTGAGAAAAAGTATTTCTGAGGCTCATCACCCTCTGCAAGGAAAAATATTGCTTCATCTCTGCACTAAATGGGAAACATCTTAATTTTAAACTCCGAGTTTCAGATTTTCTCATGAGAAAATTCTCCATCAAGACACTTCAGGATCATATGATTCAATCAGGTTTCAGTCTTCTAAACGCCAGTGGATACAAACCTATCATGTACAGCCTTTCCTCATCAGCCAACTCATCCGTTCCTGTAATTTATCCTCAGTTATGCAGTCATAGTGTCGAACAGCGGAAAAACAGACCCATCTGCCCAACTCGTCTATGCTGACTTTTTTTTGCCTCTCTACACTAATCACATTTGCCCAAAATAAGACAGTATCGTTCTATGCCTGGCCTGGATGGTCACAGTCTTTCTCCAGAGATAGAGAAGTCTAAAACTAAAGTACAGATAGGTGACGTGACCGACGTTGCAGCTGTCTCTGCAGTCTGTCTGTCTTTTTTTAATTTTTTGTCCCGTTGAGTGTATAGTCGGTAGTGGTTTTTTATTGTTTTTAACTGTGTATCTGTGTGGGACGGTGGGGGAAACTTTTAAAAAGGCAGCCTACCAGAGGACTGGGAGAAATTCAGAGTCCAGCAGAGGAGGACAAAGTGCTTAATTAGGAAAGGGAAAATAGATTATGAAAGAAAACTGGCACGGAACATAGTCTGGACTGCAAAAGTTTTTATAGGTATGTGAAGAGAAAAAGGTTAGTTAAAACAAATGTAGGTCCCTTGCAGTCAGAAACTGGTGAATTGATCATGGGGAACAAGGACTTGGCAGACCAATTGAATAACTACTTTGGTTCTGTCTTCACAAAGGAAGACATAAATAATCTGCCGGAAATAGCAGGAGACCGGGAGTCAAATGAGATGGAGGAACTGAGTGAAATCCAGGTTAGCCGGGAAGTGGTGTTAGGTAAATTGAATGGATTAAAGGCCGATAAATCCCCAGGGCCAGATAGGCTGCATCCCAGAGTACTTAAGGAAGTAGCCACAGAAATAGTGGATGCATTAGTGATAATTTTTAAAAACTCTTTAGATTCTGGAGTAGTTCCTGAGGATTGGAGGGTAGCTAATATAACCGCATGTTTTAAAAAGGGAGGGAGAGAGAAAACGGGGAATTAAAGACCAGTTAGTCTAACATCGGTAGTGGGGAAAATGCTGGAGTCAGTTATTAAAGATGGGATAGCAGCACATTTGGAAAGCGGTATAGAAGCATATAGTCTTAAATTTTAATATTAATAATAATATCAATATTATTAATATCATGAAAGTATCTATTGATGTATTTTCTTTTATGTAAAATATTGTATTTTTCATCAATATGTTTCTACAATAAAAATATTTAACAAAAAAAACCCAAAACAAACAAAAGGAAAGCGGTGAAATCATTGGACAAAGTCAGCATGGATTTATGAAAGGTAAATCATGTCTGACGAATCTTATAGAATTTCTTGAGCATGTAACTAGTAGAGTGGATAAGGGAGAAGCTGTGGATGTGTTACAGTATATCTGGACTTTCAGAAGGCTTTTGACAAGGTCCCACATAAGAGATTAGCATACAAACTTAAAGCACACGGTATTGGGGGTTCATTATTGATGTGGATAGACAACTGGCTGGCAGACAGGAAGCAAAGAGTAGGAGTAAACGGGTCATTTTCAGAATGGCAGGCAGTGACTAGTGGGGTACCGCATGGCTCAGTGCTGGGACCCCAGCTATTTACAATATATATTAATGATCTGGATGAGGGAATTGAATGCAACATCTCCAGGTTTGCTGTGAGGAGGATGCTAGGAGGCTGCAAGGTGACTTGGATAGGTTGGGTGAGTGGGCAAATGCATGGCAGATGCAGTATAATGTGGATAAATGTGAGGTTATCCACTTTGGTGGGTAGATTATTGTCTGAATGGTGGCCGATTAGGAAAAGGGGAGATGCAACGAGACCTGGGTGTCATGGTACACCACTCATTGAAAGTAGGCATGCAGGTGCAGCAGGCTGTGAAGAAAGCGAATGGTATGTTGGCATTCATAGCAAAAGGATTTGAGTCCAAGAGCAGGGAGGTTCTACTGCAGTTGTACGGGGTCTTGGTGAGGCCACACCTGGAGTATTGCGTGCAGTTTTGGTCTCCTAATCTGAGGAAAGACATACTTGCCATAGAGGGAGTACAGAGAAGGTTCACCAGACTGATTCCTGGGATGGCAGGACTTCCATATGAAGAAAGACTGGATAGACTCGGCTTGTACTCGCTGGAATTTAGGAGATTGAGGGGAATGTTATAGAGGCTTACAAAATTCTTAAGGGGTTGGACAGGCTAGCTGCTGGAAGATTGTTCCCGATGTTGGGGAACTCCAGAACAAGGAGTCGCAGTTTAAGAATAAGGGGGAAGTCTTTTAGGACCGAGATGAGAAGATCATTTTTCACACAGAGTGTGGTGAGTCTGTGGAATTCTCTGCCACAGAAGGTAGTTGAGGCCAGTTCATTGGCTATATTTAAGAGGGTGCTAGATGTGGCCCTTGTGACTAAAGGGATCAGGGGGTATGGAGAGAACGCAGGTACAGGATACCAAATTGGATGATCAACCATGATCATATTGAATGGCGGCGCAGGCTCAAAGGGCTGAATGGCCTACTCCTACACCTATTTTCTATGTTTCTATGATTCTATGATAAATCTCTTCCCTGCACCGGAGACCCGACCTTTTCTCTGTCGGGTCTCCGTTGTCGTTGGGGCCTAGCACCGTGGAGCGGCCTCCAACCAGAACGACCTGGGGGCTCTAGTCGTGGAGCCTGCGGACTTACCATCGCGGGACTGGCTGGCTTCGGAGCGTGGAGAGCTGTGGTGGCGCACTGCTGTGACCCGACTCCAAAGCTTCGGAGGCTCCAGCCGCAGGTCCGGTGGACGGTGACATCGGGAGACCGGTTTTCGGAGCTCGCGCAACGGCAGCATCTCCCACACGAATTGCAGGGTTGAAGGCGACCCGGAGTGGGGGTTTACTTCGCCCGGCGTGGCTTTAATGGCCACGGGACTTGCCATCGCCCGCTGGGGGCTCCAACATCAAGACCCGGGCAGGGCCTTACATCGTCTGGCGCGGCCTTAATGGCGGGACTTGCCATTGGGAGAAGAATGGAGAGCAGGGAAGAGACAAGACTTTGCCTTCCATCACAATGAGGAGGAGATTCACTGTGATGGATGTTTGTGTAAATTGTGTTAATTGTGTGTCTTGGTTCTTTTCTTGTTGCATGGCTGCAGAAACCAAATTTTGTTTGAACTTCATTTGAGTTTCAAATGACAATAAACGGTATTGCAATGTATTGTATTGTATTTAAGGTGAGAGGAGAAAGGGTTTAAGGGGATCTGTGGGACAGGTTTTTCACACTATGGTTAACATGTCAATTGAATCAGCTGCCAAAGGAAGTGACAATGCTTAAAAGACATTTGGACGGGTAGATGGATAGGAAAGGTTTAGAGGGATATGGGCCAAATGCAGGCAAATGGGAACAGCTCAGTAAGGCACTTTGGTTGGCATGCACGGTTGGGCAGAAGAGCCTGTTTCTGTGCTGTATGACTTTGTGACTATTTAAGTGTCTAAAAGTCTCTTTAGCAGCGCAACTGTAGCTGATTCCCCCACCTCTCTGACAGCACATTCCAGATGTCAACCACTCCCCTTTGAAATTATTTCCTCTTAGTTTAAACCTGTGCTGACTTGTTTTAGATACTCTTCCCATGAGAATTTTTTTTTTAATAAATTGTTACTTTACATTAGAGATACAGTGTGGAAGCAGGCCCTTCGGTCCACTGAGTCTGCGCTGACCAGTGATCACTAGCACGATCCTACACACGAGGGACAATTTACAACTTACAGAAGCCAATTAACCTACAAACCTGTACGGCGTTGGAGGTTGGGAGGAAATTGGAGCATCCAGAGAATACCCATGTGGTCACAAGGAGAATGTACAAACTCTATACAGACAGCACCCGTAGTCAGATTAGAACCCGGGACTCTGCCGCTGCAAGGCAGCAACGCTACTGCTGCGCCATGGTGCCACCCTGTTTATGCCACATATGCATCAGGTCACCCCTCAGCCTCCTTTGATCCATGGGCCGTTAATACAATCCCAACAAGGTGATCATCCCCTTCTTATTTCTAAGCTCAACCGAGCCTCACCTGTAGATCCCTCAGTAATTTCACCTCTGACAGCTGATGCTCTCCTAAATCAAAAAAAATTAAGGGGCTGTGCCACTGCGGCGACCTAATCTGCGAGTTTGGAAGAGTTTGCCCTCGACTCAAACTCTCAGCATGGTTGACATGTGGTCCTTGGAGGTTCTATGAGGTCACTGGAACTCCCCTTCATACTCGAGTGAAGTTCCCACATACTCGCGGCCTCAGTTAGTTCGCAGAAAATTTTCAGCATGTTAAAAAAATTTCCGCGAGTAAAAATTGGTTGGCATGATTCTTTTGAACTCGTAGTGCAGTTGAGTGGGGTTGCTATGTAGTTACAGGCAGTCGTGGGCAGCCGTAGGCAATCTCCTACGCTGACCGGGCATTTTAATTGGCTCATTGTAGTTGTCAGGACCCAGGAAAATCGACCGGTAGGTTAAATGCCCGCTAAACTTTATTAAATGTTATCTGACTTCTAAAAAGTGTCTCCACTCCTTCTCTCCTCCCTTCTACCCCCCTCTCTCTCCCTCTCTCCCCCTCTCTTCCCCCTTCTCTCCCCTTCTCCCCCCCCTCTAAAGGACTTACTGTACACTGTGCAGCCGTCTTTTACCTTCCTCTTCATCGTGGGTATGAATTTCAGACAGCGCTCCCCCGCTTTCCCTGGCCCCTGCCTTTGCGATGTGTTTGTGTGTGTGTGTGCGCGGTGAGTCGATCGATCCAGCTCGCGGTTTCATCGCTGACGGTCGATCCAGCTCGAGGTTTTTCAGGCAAGTGCCCTCGAGCTTGAAGGTCGAAGACACTCTTCTGAACTCCCGGATTAGGTCGCCGCAGTGGGACAGCTCTTTTATCCTTCTTTCTTTTATGTCTAGGAACCTGACCATCTCCACTTTGGCACCACTGATGCTGATTGTGGCATGTGCTCCATCTCACTTCCTGGATTCATTAATTAGTTCCTTTGTCTTGCTGACATGAGAGAGAGAGAACTCGTTGGCTTAACACCATGTTACTAAACCCTCTCTCTCCTTCCTATAGTCCATTTTGTCATTCTTTTGAGATCCGACCCACTGCAGGGATGTCATCTGTAAAATTGGAAATGGAAGCAGAGCAGAATTTGGCCACACAGCTGTCAGTGTCCAGGGAGTATTGTTATGGGCTGGGAACACTTCTTGTTAAGCAGTGGTGTTGAGAATTATCATGATGGATGTTTTGTCCGCTATCCTCACTGATTGTGGTCTATGTCCGGAAGTCATGGGTCCAGAGGCAGTATGGGTGCTGATTCCCCTAGCCAATCTAGTTTTACCCTCCCTAGTAGCACCAGCAAATCTGTCCACCAGGATATTGGTCCCCCTCCAGTTCAGGTGCAACCCATCCCTCTTACACAAGTCAATTCTGCCCTGGAAGAGATCACAGTAGACCAAAAATCTGATTCCTTGTCTCCTGCACCAACTCCTCAGCCATACATTTATCTGTCCTTTCCTCCTATATCTGCTCTTACTAGCACATGGCATGGGGAGTAATCCTAAGATTACTATCCTCAAGATCAAATGTTTAAACCTTCTGCCTAATTCCCTATATTCACTCAACAGGACTTCATCCCATTTTCTTACCGTTGTCAATGACCATTGGCTGCTCACTCTACCCCTTGAGAATGTTGAGATTAGTATACAAACTTAAAGCACACAGTATTGGGGGTTCAGTATTGATGTGGATAGAGAACTGGCTGGCAGACAGGAAGCAAAGAGTAGGAGTAAACCGGTCCTTTTCAGAATGGCAGGCAGTGACGAATGGGGTACCGCAAGCTCAGTGCTGGGACCCCAGCTATTTACAATTTACAATATATATTAATGATCTGGGTGAGGGAATTGAATGCAACATCTCCAAGTTTGCAGATGACACGAAGCTGGAGGACAGTGTTAGCTGTGAGGAGGATGCTAGGAGGCTGCAAGGTGACTTCGAAAGGTTGGGTGAGTGGGGAAAATGCATGGCAGATGCAGTATAATGTGGATAAATGTGAGGTTATCCACTTTGGTGGCAAAAACAGGAAAGTAGACTATTATCTGAATGGTGGCCGATTAGGAAAAGGGGAGATGCAACGAGACCTGGGTGTCATGGTACACCACTCATTGAAAGTAGACATGCAGGTGCAGCAGGCAATGAAGAAAACAAATGGTATGTTGACATTCATAGCAAAAGGATTTGAGTACAAGAATAGGGAGGTTCTACTGCAGTTGTACAGGATCTTGGTGAGGCCACACCTGAAGTATTGCGTATAGTTTTGGTCTCCTATTCTGAGGAAAGACATTCTTGCCATAGAGGGAGTACAGAGAAGGTTCACCAGACTGATTCCTGGGATGGCAGGTTTCCATATTAAGAAAGACTGGATAGACTCGGCTTGTACTCGCTGGAATTTAGAAGATTGAGGGTGGATCTTATAGAGACTTACAAAATTGTTAAGGGGTTCGACAGGCTAGATGCAGGAAGATTGTTCCCGAGGTTGGGGAAGTCCAGAACAAAGGGTCACAGTTTAAGGATAAGGGGGAAGTCTTTTAGGACCAAGATGAGAAGATCATTTTTCACACAGAGAGTGGTGAATCTGTGGAATTCTCTGCCGCAGAAGATAGTTGAGGCCAGTTCATTGGCTATATTTAAGAGGGAGTTAGATGTGGCCCTTGTGGCTGAAGGAATCAGGGGGTATGGAGAGAAGGCAGGTACAGGATACTGAGTTGGATGATCAGCCATGATCATATTGAATGGCGGTGCAGGCTCGAAGGGCCGAATGGGCTACTCCTGCACCTATTTTCTATGTTTCTATGTTTTGCAGCCATTCGAGACATCCTGGTCCTTAGCACCAGGGAGGCAACACACCATCCTGGAGTCACATTTGTGATCACAGAATCCTCTCCCTAACTATTGAGTCGCCAATCACTATAGCCCTGTTTGACTTCACCTTTCCCTGCTGTGGCTCATAGCCAGTTTTGGTGCTGTTGCTGCTGCTACTTTCTTTTGAATGGTTATACACAAGAACAATATGTAAAATAAAGTTGGCGGAGTCGCAGGTGGAGGGCCGCAGGTGGCTGGAGTAAAGTTTCCCTCCCTCCTAACTCTCAGTCTGAAGAAGGGTCTCGACTCAAAACGTCACCTATTCCGTTTCTCCAAAAATGCTGCCTGACCCGCTGAGATACCCCAGCATTTTCTGCCATTCTTCGGTGTTAGCCAGCATTTGCAGTTCCTTCCTGCACATGTAAAGCAGCATGTTTGATGTCAAGAGGAATGCCGCAGGTGATTCCTACACTCTGTCTATTCCCTTTTACTTCTTGTTGGTCACACCACTACATATTGCCTCCATCTTAGGTGTGACCACCTCACTAAAACTCCTTTCTTTGATGCTCTAGTTTCTTCATGCAGTCACGCAGGAGCTGCAGCTGGAAACAGTTTGCGCACTGCGCAATGGCTCTGACATTCACCATCATGAAGTGCGTTGAGAGACTTGTCATGCCGCACAGTAGCACCAGCCTTCCAGAAAGCCTTGATCCACTGTAATTTGCCTACTGCTGCAACAGATCCACAGCAGGCACTATCTCCCTGGCCCACCACTCATCCTTGGAACATCAGGATAAGGATACCCTTGTCAGACTTGAATTCATTGAATACAAGTCTGCTTTTAACACCATAATTCTAACCAAACGTATCCCCAAACACCTTAACCTAGAACCCAGCAATTCCTCTGCAACTGGATCCTCATTTCCTGACCCATAGACTGCTATCAGTAAAGATAGCGACAAAACATTATCCACGATTATTGTGCCTGCATCCCGCAAGGCTGCGTTCTCTGACCCGTAATATACTCTTTGTCTGCTCTCTATTTCCTTTCTCTTTTTCGCTCTGTTGTTGTACTCACATTTTGTTTGATGCAATGATGCATGGATTACATACTGAGATAGCACATAAAACAAAAATTCACGCCATCTCTATACACTCTCATTTTGACCAGTATAGATGGGGCACTGACAAAGTTACATGTATTCTATGTGGCCCCAATGGTCCCTCTTTGTTGTTGGTGGCCACTCTTGTGCCAAGAGGTCTATATCAGAAGTCATCCCAAAGCTTGCTTGCTACCATTTGAATCATCCTGTCTTCTCTCTCATCTGCTGATTGGGAAATGCCCTCAATGAAGGCTTCAATTTAAAAAAGAGATGTATGCTGATATTTAGCTGCTATTTCAACACATAGGATCAGAATCACTCACTTGTGATTCATTGGAACAAACGCTTGAAACATGTCAGAAAGCCACGCTGAATCGGATGAGATGCAAATTGTGACCTATAACTAAATATCAATGCCCGGCCTGTCAAGGAGATAATCAACACATGAAGTGTATTTAACACTTCTTGACCATCAATGTGCACACACAAAACAAAGCCACAGTTAATTAACAGCAGTTCTGCGTGGACTGTAAGAAGCTGAGATATATTGTTTAATCAAAGTTTAATTCTTTTGTTTTGGTCTCTCATTCTGGGCTGATCCGAAGGTTGCTGGGTGCCCTCTGACCTCGACACAAGAGGGACTGCCGATAACAAAGAGGGTACCATTGGGAGCACAATGAACGTTGTCAGCAGGCTTTACAATACAATTTAGAAACATAGAAATTAGGTGCAGGAGTAGGCCATTCAGCCCTTCGAGCCTGCACCGCCATTCAATATGATCATGGCTGATCATCCAACTCAGTATCCCGTACCTGCCTTCTCTCCATACCCTATGATCCCCTTAGCCACAAGGGCCACATCCAACTCACTCTTAAATATAGCCAATGAACTGGCCTCAACTACCCTCTGTGGCAGAGAGTTCCAGAGACTCACCACTCTCTGTGTGAAAAAAGTCTTTCTCATCCCGGTCTTAAAGGATTTCCCCCTTATCCTTAAGCTGTGACCCCTTGTCCTGGACTTCCCCAACATCGGGGAACAATCTTCCTGCATCTAGCCTGTCCAACCCCTTAAGAATTTTTGTAAAGTTTCTATTAAGATCCCCTCTCAATCTCCTAAATTCCAGAGAGTATAAACCGAGTCTATCCAGTCTTTCTTCATAAGACAGTCCTGACATCCCAGGAATCAGTCTGGTGAACATTCTCTGCACTCCCTCTATGGCAAAATGTCCTTCCTCAGATTTGGAGACCAAAACTGTACGCAATACTCCAGGTGTGGTCTCACCAAGACCCTGTACAACTGAAGTAGAACCTCCCTGCTCCTGTACTCAAATCCTTTTGCTATGAAAGCTAACATACCATTCGCTTTTTTCACTGCCTGCTGCACCTGCATGCCTACTTTCAATGACTGGTGTACCATGACACCCAGGTCTCGCTGCATCTCCCCTTTTCCTAATCGGCCACCATTTAAATAATTAGTCTGCTTTCCTGTTTTTGCCACCAAAGTGGATAACCTCACATTTATCCACATTATACTGCATCTGCCAAACATTTGCCCACTCACCCAGCCTATCCAAGTCACCTTGCAGTCTCCTAGCATCCTCCTCACAGCGAACACTGCCCCCCAGCTTAGTGTCATTCCGCAAACTTGGAGATATTGCCTTCAATTCACTCATCCAGATCATTAATATATATTGTAAACAGCTGGGGTCCCAGCACTGAGCCCTGCGGTACCCCACTAGTTACTGCCTGCCATTGTGAAAAGGGACCCGTTTACTCCTACTCTTTGCTTCCTGTTTGCCAGCCAGTTCTCTATCCACATCAATACTGAACCCCTAATAACCGTATGCTTTAAGTTTGTATACTAATCTCTTATGTGGGACCCTTGTCGAAAGCCTTCTGGACGTCCAGATATACCACATCCACTGGTTCTCCCTTATCCACGCTACTAGTTACATCCTCGAAAAATTTCCACAAGATTCGTCAGACATGATTTACCTTTTGTAAATCCATGCTGACTTTTGTCCAATGATTTCACCACTTTCCAAATGTGCTGCTATCCCATCTTTAAATAACTGACTCTAGCAGTTTCCCCACTACCGATGTTAGACTAACTGGTCTGTAATTCCCCGTTTTCTCTCTCCCTTCTTAAAAAGAGGGGTTACATTTGCTACCCGCCCAATCCTCAGGAACTACTCCAGAATCTAAAGAGTTTTGAAAGATTATCACTAATGCATACACTATTTCCTGAGCTAGTTCCTTAAGTACTCTGGGATGCAGCCTATCTGGCCCTGGGGATTTATCGGCCTTTAATCTATTCAATTTACCCAACACCACTTCCCGACTGACCTGGATTTCACTCAATTCCTCCTTTGACCCACAGTCCCCTGCTATTTCAGGCAGATTATTTATGTCTTCCTTAGTGAAGACGGAAACCAAAGTAGTTATTCAATTGGTCCGCCATATCCTTGTTCCCCATGATCCACTCACCTGTTTCTGGACTGCAAGGGACCTACATTTGTTTTAACTAACCTCTTTCTCTTCACATATCTATAAAAACTTTTGCAGTCAGTTTTTATGTTCCCTGCCAGTTTTCTTCCATAATCTATTTTTTCCTTTCCTAATTAAGCCCTTTGTCCTTCTCTGCTGGTCTCTGAATTTCTCCCAGTCCTCTGGCATGCTGCTTTTTCTGGCTACTTTGTACGCATCATCCTTTGCTTTGATACTATCCCTGATTTCCCTTGTTATCCACGGATGCACTACCTTCCCCGATTTATTCTTTTTGCCAAAACTGGGGATGAACAATTTTTTTGTAGTTCATCCATGCAGTCTTTAAATGTCTTCCATTGTATATCCACCGTCAACCCTTTTAGAATTAATTGCCAGTCAATCTTGGCCAATTCACGTCTCATACCCTCAAAGTTACCTTTCGTTTAAGTTCAGAACCATTGTTTCTGAATTAACAATGTCACTCTCCATCCTAATGAAGAACTCAACCATATTATGGTCACTCTTGCCCAAGGGCGCACGTACAACAAGACGGCTAATTACCCCTTCCTCATTACTCAAAACCCAGTCTAAAATAGCCTGCTCTCTCGATGGTTCCTCTACATGTTGATTTAGATAACTATCCCGCATACATTCCAAAAAAATCCTCTTCCTCAGCACCCTGCCAATTTGATTAACCCAATCTATATGTAGATTGAAGTCACCCATTATAACTGTTTTGCCTTTGTCGCACGCATTTCTAATTTCTGTTTGATACCATCCCCAACTTCTCTGCTACTGTTAGGTGGCCTGTACACAACACCCACCAGCGTTTTCTGCCCCTTAGTGTTTTGTAGCTCTACCCATACCGATTCCACATCCTCCAAGCTAATGTCCTTCCTTTCCATTGCGTTAATCTCCTCTCTAACCAGCAACGCTACCCCACCTCCTTTTCCTTTCTCTCTATCCCTCCTGAATATTGAATATCCCTGGATGTTCATCTCCCAGCCTACGTCACCCTGGAGCCATGTCGCCGTGATCCCAACTATATCATAATCATTAATATCTATCTGCACGTTCAACTCGTCATTTAGTTGTTGTCATTTGAACCTTATTGAAGTCCAAGCAGAATGAGGTTTCTGCAGTCACACAACAAGAAAAGAACCAAGACACACACCAACACAATTTACACAAACATCCATCACAGCGAATCTACTCCTCACTGTGATGGAAGGCAAAGTCTTATCTCTCCCCTGCACTTCCCATTCTCCTCCCGATGTCAAAGACAAGCCCCCGGCGGGCAATGGTAAATAAGTCCCGCGGCCATTAAAGCCTCGCCGGGCGATGCAAGGCCGCGCTCCGGGTCTTGATGTTGGTGCCCCGGCGGGCGCTAGCAAGTCCCGCGGTCATTAAAGTCGCGACGGACGATGTAAGGGCCCCCCCTTCAGGTCATTCTCAACCCTGCAACTCGGGTGGGATAAGTTGCCATTGCGGAAGCTCCGTAAAGCGGTCTCCCACCAGGGACCCGCGAGCTCCCGATGTCGCCGTCCACCGGGCCTGCGGCTGGAGCCTCCGAAGCTCTGGGGTCGGACCGCAGCAGCGCGCCACCACGGCTCCTCCCGCTACGAACTCGGCCAGCCCCACCATGGTAAGTCCGCAGGCTCCGCGACTGGAGCCCTCAGGTCGTTCCGGTTGGAGGCCGCTCGACGGTGCTAGGCCCCAACGACAACGGAGACCCGACAGGGAAAAGATTTATAAAGTTTCCCCCACGCCACCTCCCACCCCCCACCCCCCCCACACATACCCAGTTAAAAAAACACAATAAACTACACTCAATGGGACAAAGAAAATAAAAAAAGGCAGACGGACTGCAGAGGCCGCTGCGACGTGGCTCGCGCCGCCCACCAGTTTACATACTCTTTGCATACTTTGTGTAAAATAAAGAATTTCACTGTGACACCTCACATGTGATAATAAAGTATCAATTAATCAACACATGGAGTCAAGCAGGGCATAACATTTCAACTCACTTGGGGACATTCCCTATTGTAGAATTTCTACTCCTGTCCAGTGCTGAGCTAGTTTAGTTTAGTGATAAAGCAGGGAAACAGGCCCTTTGGCCCACCGACTCCGCACCGACCAGCGATCCCCGAATATTAACACTATCCTACACACACTAGGGACAATTTACATTTATACCAAGCCAATTAACTTACAAACCTGTGCGTCTTTGGAGTGTGGGAGGAAACCGAAAATCTCGGAGAAAACCCACACGGTCTCGGGGAGAACGTATAAACTCTAGACAGACAGCACCCGTAGTCGGGATTGAACCCACATCTCTGCCGCTATAAGCGCTGTAAAGCAGTAACTCTACTGCTGCACCGCCCAAGATCAGGATTCCTGGGTTACTTCCAAGCTCCATATGAAGCTATAATTCTTGAACCTGATTGCAATGACTCTCTGGACTGGTGATGGATCAGCAGAGTCATTCTATGCCCAGGGATGGATAAAATATCTTCCATATAGTACCATGGCAGCTAGAGCTACTGGTGCGCAGCACGTGTGACCCAGCTTTAATCCTGACTTTGCTGGTGTTGAGTTTGCAGGTTCCTTCTGAAGCATCTCTATGTTTCTTCTAACTGAGAAGTTCATTTGTGATGTAAGTTATTGCCAGTGAATGGGACTTGTAGGAAAATTGGGGTAAATCAATGGGCATGTGAGAAAGAATAGGTTAAACAGAGTTATGAGGGGGAATTGGACAACGGGATTTCTATGAAATCGAACACAAACCTGGTGGGTCAAATGGCCTCCTGTTATGTTGTGAGGAATTGTTACTGGTAACTCGTAACTTTCAAGATCTCAATTTCAATTTCAGTGCAGATGGAAACATCAAAAGATTTATATAAATAAAATAATATAATCTACATGCATATGAGTATTAAAGAACATATACATCAAAGACATAAATATCTCTGGTTTTTTTTTCTTGGATCTCTGGGTTTTAAAATATCCTGCTTGCGAGACTTGAGCCAGCACTGGCTGGAACTTTGAGCTGAGGTGATTCCACTTGACTCCTCCGAGGAGATGGAAAGATAGATTGAAGTCAGGATGCTGTGAGGAAATTGATAATTAATTGATGTTTCTGCTGGATGTTACCCAAGCTGAGTTAAGGCACAGCTTCCTGGTTTTAATGAATTGCCCATTATTCAGGAAATGGCAGGGTGCCCAAGAAGGATTTTATTATTAAATAACTGCAACAGTCCTGTCATCGGACATCAGCACTCCAAAGGTCAGTTACGCACTGCACTGTCACTGCTTCCTTTACCTCCTCCTCTCTCCCCTCAGGAAAACAAGGCATTTATTTTACAACAAGGAGTGCGTTCCTGTCAAGTGGTTAACACCTAAATTGCCAGCATTTCCTGGAGCACTTACCCCTCTGCCAACTAATTTATTAGATATGTTACTCAAACAAAGTAAGTATTTAATACAAACTGCAGTTTCACCTGGATTGTAATATCAAAGGAATAGTAAAGGTTCGAAGGCAGGGAATACTGAAGAAAGGTTTCGGCCCAAAACGTTACCCATCTCCTTCGCTCCATAGATGCTGCTGCACCCGCTGAGTTTCTCCAGCATTTTGTGCACCCAGTAAAGGTTAGGAGTTTGGTGAAGAAAGGAATTCAGTGAAACAGAAGGATTAAACAGTTGGATTAAAAATAAATCTTTAAAATTTAAGCAATTAACAATTATATAATCACCAAAAGCTTGTTGCCTAACCATGAGGCCACCCAAAAGAGATTTGCTTGTCTAATTCCTGTAATGAGAGGGTTAATGTAGTTTATTTTATTGGAACATGTACCAAGGTACCTTTTTATTGTGTGCTCTCCAGTCAGCAGAAAGACGATACATGATTACAATCAAGCCATACACAGTGTACACATACAGGATAAAGGGAATATTGTTTAGTGCAAGACAAAAGTCCAGTATAATCTAATTAAAGATAGTCTGAGGGTCTCCAATGAGGTAGATTTCAGTTTAGCGGATGGGACTGCCAGTGCCACCCTGCAAAATGCATCTGCAAGCCTTTCTTCACCAATTGCCGTATCATCCATTTGATGCAGCTGTTGTTTTGGTTCACATTGTAGCCACTGGAAGCATTTTCTTCAGGCCGCCACTACGACAGGACGCATTCGGTAGCAGTTGGGCTCTCTCCCCTTTTACCAGCAGCCACTTGTTCCTGTTGGCCGCCACTTTGTTCTCTCCTCACTCCTCTGCTATGTCGGTGATTGCGGGGGTGAATGAGGAGGCGGCGATAAAGGAGGGAACGGCAGAGTGGACAAAGCGACGGGAGAAGGTAGAAGAAACGGCAGTGGAGCTGTGAGTGGACAAAGTGGCGCCAACAGGAAGTAGCAGCAGCTGGTGGGAGGGGAGGGAGCCCCACGGTGACAATCTCACTCATCGTGTAGAACTTTGGCCCACCATGTTCATACCGACCATTAAATACCCACCTGTACCAAGGAGATACAAGTGAATGCAAATGTTGGAATCTTAAGCAAAAAAATACAATGTATTTACATGAATTTAGAAGGATGAGAGGGGATCTTTAGAAACATAACATTCTCTTATGTGGGGCAAGACTCGGTGCTGGGACCCCAGCTATTTACAATATATATTAATGATCTGGATGAGGGAATTGAATGCAACATCTCCAAGTTTGCGGATGACACGAAGCTGGGGGGTAGTGTTAGCTGTGAGGAGGATGCTAGGAGGCTGCAACGTGACTTGGAGACGTTTGGTGAGAGGGCAAATGCATGGCAGATGCAGTACAATGTAGATAAATGTGAGGTTATCCACTTTGGCGGCAAAAACAAGAGGGTAGACTATCATCTGAACGGTGGCCGATTAGAAAAAGGGGAGATGCAACGAGACCTGGGTGTCATGGTACAGCAGTCATTGAAAGTAGGCATGCAGGTGCAGCAGGCTGTGAAGAAAGCGAATGGTATGTTGGCATTCATAACAAAAGGATTTGAGTACAAGAGCAGGGAGGTTCTACTGCAGTTGTACGGGGTCTTGGTGAGGCCACACCTGGAGTATTGCGTACAGTTTTGGTCTCCTAATCTGAGGAAAGACATTCTTGCCATAGAGGGAGTACAGAGAAGGTTCACCAGACTGATTCCTGGGATGGCAGGACTTCCATATGAAGAAAGACTGGATAGACTTGGCTTGTACTCGCTGGAATTTAGGAGATTGAGGGGGATCTTATAGAGACTTACAAAATTCTTAAGGGGTTTGACAGGCTAGATGCAGGAAGATTGTTCCCAATGTTGGGGAATTCCAGAACAAGCGGTCACAGTTTAAGGATAAGGGGGAAGTCTTTTAGGACCGAGATGAGAAGATCATTTTTCACACAGAGAGTGGTGAGTCTGTGGAATTCTCTGCCACAGAAGGTAGTTGAGGCCAGTTCATTGGCTATATTTAAGAGGGAGTTAGATGTGGCCCTTGTGGCTAAAGGGATCAGGGGGTATGGAGAGAAGGAAGGTACAGGATACCGAATTGGATGATCAGCCATGATCATATTGAATGGCGGTGCAGGCTCGAAGGGCCGAATGGCCTACTCCTGCACCTATTTTCTATGATTCTTAAAGCATTGGACAGGCTAGATGCAAGAAAAAAATTCCTGATGTTGGGGTAGTCCAGAACGAGGGGCCACAATTTAAGAATAAGGGGTAGGTCATTTAGGACTGAAATGAGGAAAAACGTTTTCATCCGGAGAAGTTGTGAATCTGTGGAATTCTCTGTCACAGAAGGCAGTGGAGGCCAATTCACTGGATGTTTTTAAGAGAGAGTTAGATTTCGCTCTTAGGGCTAAAGGAATCAAGGGATATGGGGAAAAAGCAGGAACAGGGTACTGATTTTGGATGATCAGACATGATCACATTGAATGGCAGTGCTGGCTCGAAGGGCCGAATGGCCTACTCCTGCACCTATTTTCAAAGTCTCTATGTCTATGTTTCCACCACCCCTCCAGGCATTGCATTCCAGGTACCAACCACCCTTCGGGGGAATAGATACTCCCTCAGATCCCTCTAAATCCCTTACTCCTTTGTTCAAATCCATGCCCTCAGGATTTTAGAAACATAGAAACATAGAAATTAGGTGCAGGAGTAGGCCATTCAGCCCTTCGAGCCTGCACCGCCATTCAATATGATCACGGCTGATCATCCAACTCAGTATCCCGTACCTGCCTTCTCTCCATACCCTCTGATCCCCTTAGCCACAAGGGCCACATCCAACTCACTCTTAAATATAGCCAATGAACTGGCCTCAACTACCCTCTGTGGCAGAGAGTTCCAGAGACTCACCACTCTCTGTGTGAAAAAAGTCTTTCTCATCTCGGTCTTAAAGGATTTCCCCCTTATCCTTAAGCTGTGACCCCTTGTCTTGGACTTCCCCAACATCGGGAACAATCTTCCTGCATCTAGCCTGTCCAACCCCTTAAGAATTTTGTAAGTTTCTATAAGATCCCCTCTCAATCTCCTAAATTCCAGAGAGTATAAACCGAGTCTATCCAGTCTTTCTTCATAAGACAGTCCTGACATCCCAGGAATCAGTCTGGTGAACCTTCTCTGCACTCCCTCTATGGCAATAATGTCCTTCCTCAGATTTGGAGACCAAAACTGTACGCAATACTCCAGGTGTGGTCTCACCAAGACCCTGTACAACTGAAATAGAACCTCCCTGCTCCTGTACTCAAATCCTTTTGCTATGAAAGCTATTTTGAATCATCTGTTATAGAAAGCCACCCTCAAGTTACGAGCTGTTTGTGTTCATGGCCCTGTGAGTTCTGTCCCAGAGCTCTGGCAATTTGCTGCACATCCTGGTCTGAGACACACTGAGTGACGAGTCAGTCTGTGTGCCGGTCTTTGTATTGTAATTAGATCTGTTCCACAGTAAGTGGAGTCAAATAATGAGCCAGATCCAATAATTGCTCCAGCTTCATCCATCTTATTCCAAGTTTCTCCCCATTGACACTGTGCAGACATCACTGATATATATCTCTGTTGGCATTAGCCTCGCTATCCTGCTCCCAATCTTTCCTATCAGTGGGGGCAAATTGGGATATCTGGGCATACTAAGAACTGGTCCCATCCTTGTAATTCCAGTTGGATCTTATGTTTCCCAGCGAGAATGTGTTGGAATGTACAATCCTAGCAGGGACATCTTTCATTTACTGTGGAACAGAAGCATCAGTACGTCTTTCACTATCCCACTCAGAGAGCACCTCACTAACAGCTCGCCCAGAGCCAGTTACCCCTCACAGACAACTCTCCTTCACCCCGAGGTGAACTTTATCCCTCCCTCAGGCCCAATATTCCTTCTCTCACGTAAATCCTCAACTTGAACACGCCGACCAACATACCTCAATTGCACTAGTCCCATCTGCCTCTATTTGGCCCATATCCTTCTAAACCTATCATATCCACATGCTGGTCCAAATGTTTTTAAACATTGTTATCGTACCCACCTCAACTACTTCCTCCGGCAGTTGTCCCATATACCTACCACCCTTTTCCCACTCACTGTTTTTGGGTGGGAAATATTCAGGTTCAAGTTAAATGTTATTGTCACATGTACCAGTTAAGGTACAGTGATATTAGTGTCTGAATGAGGAGCAGAATGGATCCGTGAGCATTGGAACTGATTGAGGGTGGGTCAGGGGGTCTGTGAGGGATGGCCAGGGATTGACTGCGGGAGGCTCAGGGTCTGAGTGGGGGAGAGAGAGGGTGTAAGTAAAAAGGGATTATTGGGTCTGAGGGAGGGATAATGTCTGCCTCCACGTGAGGGATGGGGAGAGTCTCATTGATGAGTAGTTTGTCGGTGATGTCTCTGAGTGAAGTGGTAGCTATCAAAGGACATTGATTCCTCCATCCCACTGTGGGTGGGACTTTCCCTGCTGGAATTGTGCCTATCAGTTGATCGGCACCAGGAAGTTCCCAACTCCAGAAGTGGCATTCCCTGGGACTCAGAAGCTCCAACTGGAATTACAATAACTGACTCTCATGATGCAGACACATCCCAAGGAGCTGTGCATTGGGTGCAGGGCAGCAAAGGTTATTTCCGCAGAGATGGGGGTGGGGGAGACACAGGTGGCGGAGCAGCAGTAGAGTTGCTGTGCCAAGAACACGCAAGTGGGACAGGCCCTTGGCACGTCCTTGGCACGCAAATTACGCGACTTCGTGGTCGCGTTGAGCCGAGATGGTCGAGCGAAGGTCGGGCGCGATTACATGCGTACGCACAGTCGTCTGGTGCGCGTGACATCATTTGAAGATGGACACAAAGCTGGAGTAACTCAGCAGGGCCGGCAGCATCTCTGGAGAGAAGCAATGGGTGACGTTTCGTGTCGAGACTCTCCTTCAGTCTTGACCCAAAACGTCACCCATTGCTTCTCTCCAGAGATGCTGCCGGTCCCATTGAGTTACTCCTGCATTTTGTGTCTATCTTCAATTTTCTTGGCCCCGCTCTGGGAGTAGAAGTGGGGGCGGATCCAGACCGCAACGGCCGTGACCCCCAGGCCTAGTTCGGCGATCGTTTACCTGCTGTTGAAGGTGAGACTTTGCGTCACACCAGGGTCTTAGGCCTGTCCCACTTTGGCGCGCAAAGATTTTGTTCACTGCAAGAATTTCGGAGCCGTGTGCGATGTCGGGACCGGTCCCGCACAGCTCCATACTCCTACGCGCTTCTAAGTGGGACCGGCCCCGCGCAGCCATATTACGCAGCAGCCATACGCCTGTTGCGTAAGTGGGGCAGGCCCTTTAAAGCATCAGAGACCCAGGTTCGATCCGGACTGTGGGTGCTGTCAGTACGGGGTTTGTACATTCTGCCTGTGACCGTATGCGTTTTCTCTGGGTGCTGTGGTTTCCTCCCACTTTCTACAGACATGCAGGTTTGTAGGTAAATTGTTTTTGTAAATTGTTTCTAGTGTAGGATAGAACACTCGTGTACCAGTGATCGCTGGTCGATGCGGACTCGTTGGGCCGAAAGGCCTGTTTCCATGCTGTATCTCCAAAACTAAAACGAAAAAACTAAAAAGATATCTCCCAACGCAAGATCTGTGATGCCCTGCACAGTGTTTGTGGAGAGTAACTTGGATTAAGATAAATGAGGCTGGAGCATTAATTGGATCTGGCTCATTATTTGATTCCAGATATTGTAGGAGAGATTTAATTACAATACCAAGCCCGGCACACAGACTCCCATTCCTCGTCACTCAGCGAGTCTTAAGCCAAGATGTGCAGAAAACTGTCAGAGCTCTGGGACAGAATTCACAGGGCTCTGAACACAAACAGCCTGAAACTTCAGGTTGATGGTTTTCATTTTGTCCTTCCTCCAAGTGACTTCTCATTCCACCCGACACTTATGGACAAGACAGTGACAGCACCGGAGAGGGTGCTGGGTAGATTCAGAAGGATGTGGCCTGGGATAGAACGCTTCACTGATGAAGAGAGGCTGGAGAGGCTGTGTTTATTTTCTACGGTGTCGAGGAAGTTGAGTGTTGACCTGATTGAGATACAAAATTATGAGGGAAATAAATAGGTTAGATGGTAGGAGACTTTCTCCCCCATCACTGAGGTGTCAAGACAGAGGGCATGTTTGAACAAAGGTGTATGAGATTTAGAGGGGAATCTGATGGGATTTTCTCATCCAGAGGGCATTTGTAATCTGGAATGCACTGCTTGAGGATATGGTGAAGGCAGAGACTCTTACAAAATTTAAGAAATATCCATACAGACACTTGAATTACCAAGGCAGAGAAGGGTCTGGACCAAATGCAGGTTAATGGGATTGGTATAGAGGGGTATTTGATGGTCAGCATGGTCAGGGTGGGTTGAAGGGCCTTGTATGATTCCATCTCTCTATCATTCTATGACTCGAAGACTAAACTTACCATGTGTCTGAGGTTAATTATCTCCTTGATCTGGTCATTCTCTTCAAACAGACAAGTGTAGAGTCTCTCCACAGGTGGACTGCAGCATGGCCCAGAAGTGGCGGGTTTTCTGTGCCTATTCTATACTGGGAGTTGACAGGGTGTTTGTGAGGTGTGGATACCAGCCACTTTGTGGAGTCCTTGAGAGTTCCAACATCGATCTTGTGGCAATGCGTCCATTAGCACTGATGTTTAGGGGCAAGGTTGAAGGAGATACCACTATGGATCAGTTTGGCAGCCAACAATTATTTGTGTCTGTCATTGGCAAGGGTGGTGCGAAATTCGCAATGCTTGTTCGATAATGATTAATCGACCAGGTGCCATAAGTTAGAGTGATTGGTGCACTCACATGGAAACAGGTCCTTCAGACCAGTGAGCCCATGCTAGCCATGAAATACCCAGCTATACTATTGTCAATTACCAGCAGATGGCGCGTGGTGATCAGAGTGCTTGTTCAGGTACCTGCACCATGTGTCTCATTTAAGGCAGTAGTATCAATACCAAATTTAGACTTCCAGACCTCTGGCCAATTCTCCAGTCCACAAACACATCTACCCATGACCCAGTCTCCAGCTACACACCTGTCCACAATCGAATCCACCGTCGCACATCTGCCCATGATCCTGGTCCCCAGTTCCCACTCCACATCTGCCCATGATCCGGGTCCTCAGCTGCATGCTTGCCCGTATTGCTGGCTCAAATGAATGGTATCCTAACTCCAATCATAACCCTTACTCCCTTAGACCCCATCACCTCGCACACAGGATTTCGCGACTTATAGAGTCGTAGAGCAATACAGCACAGAAAAAAAAGGGCCAGTCGCAATTGTAACAACTTCTATAAATTCCACTGCAGTTCATTCCAGTTATAACCTACTCTCTGGGTGAAAAAAGTTGCTCCTGATGTATTTATGAGACTTCTCCCCTCTCAATTCAAATCTATGCTCTCCAGTTTTTGGATCCTCTACGCTGGGAAATAGATTGGAAGCATTTACTTTATCTATACCCCTTGTTGTCTTGTACACCTCAATAAGGTCGACCCTTATCCTCCCATGATCCAAAGAAAAAAAAGTTCCAGCCTATCAAACCTTCCTCCTATAACTCAAGCCCACAAGCCCAGGCAATAGCCTAATTAATCTCTTCCACACCCTTTCAAAATGAATGACATCCTTCCAATATTTGGTTGACCAGAATTGCACACTGTACTCCAAGTGTGGTCTTACCAATGACTTGTATCGCTGGTTCATGATATGCCAACACTCAATACCCTTTCCAATAAAGGCAAGCATGCAAAATATATTTTTCATCACATTGTATACCTGACTCACTACTTTTAGGGAACCATTCAACTGTACTTCCCCAGATCTCTCTGGTCTACAACACTCTGAGCGACTCTACCATTTACTGTGTAAGTCTCACTCTGGTTTGACATACCAAAATATAACACCTCACACTTATCCAAGTTAAATTCCATTTGTCATTCTTTGGATCATCTTTCCAATTGATCTAAATCCTGATGTAAAATTAGATATCCTTCCTCACTGCCCACTATATCACCAATGTTGGTGTCATCTGCAAATTTACTAACACGACTAACTAGATTATCATCCAAATCGTTAATTTAGATAACAAACAACAGTGGACCCAGAATTTTCAATGACCCCTGCATTACTTCATTAGTTACCGACCAACAATCGTACTAAAAACAACCCACCACAACTACCCCATGACTCCTTCCTCCAAGCCAATTTTAAATGTAATTGGCTTGATTTAGCTGGAAGTTCAGAAAATAACTTTCAGAAGGGTCAAGTGAAGGAGGGGGAGGAGCGACACCCGACCGGTAAGGTTAAAAATCGAGCGCGGGGCTTGTTTTTCAGAGGCCCACAGGAGCCGTTGGAGGAAGTGAAGGAAGTGAAGGAGGGGGAGGAGCGACACCCGACCGGTAAGGTTAAAAATCGAGCGCGGGGCTTGCTTTTTCAGAGGCCCACAGGAGCCGTTGGAGGAAGTGAAGGAGGGGGAGGAGCGACACCCGACCGGTAAGGTTAAAAATCGAGCGCGGGGCTTGCTTTTTCAGAGGCCCACAGGAGCCGTTGGAGGAAGTGAAGGAGGGGGAGGAGCGACACCCGACCGGTAAGGTTAAAAATCGAGCGCGGGGCTTGCTTTTCCAGAGGCTTACCGAAATCCATAACGTTCCATTTGGAGAAGTGGGTTTTTTTTTGAGGAAGCCGCTGATTGGTGGAAGAGGACCCGAGGAAGCAGCTGATTGGGTGCAACCCCGGGTTTACTATTTTACATTTCTGCCTTCTGGGAGTGAGGGATTCTGGGAGTTAGGGATTCAGTATTTAGTAGTAAAGTTTAAAGGATAAGTTTTTGTGTTTTTTTTTTAGTAATTTGGGAGTAAGGTATGGCAGTAGAGATTGGCCCCGTGGTTTGTTCAGCCTGCAACATGTGGGAGATCAGGGAGATGGTCGGTGTCCCTGGTGACTACGTTTGCAGGAAGTGTGTCCAGCTGCAGCTCCTGGCAGACCGCATTGAACGATTGGAACTGCGGCTGGATTCATACTGGAGCATCCACGATGCGGAGAAAGTCGTGGATAGCACGTACAGTGAGTTGGTCACACCGCAGGCAAAAGGTAGGAGGACAAGAAGGGAACGGGTGGCCAATAGCCAGCAAAGCAGTAGGCAGGTAGTGCAGGAGTCCCCTGCGGTCATCTCCCTCCTAAACAGGTATACCATTTTGGATACTGTTGAGGGAGATGGCTCATCAGGGGAATGCAGCAGCAGCCAGGTTCATGGCACCATGGGTGGCTCTGCAGCACATGAGGGGGGAAAAAAGAGGGGAAGGGCAATAGTAATAGGGGATTCAATTGTCAGGGGAATAGATAGGCGTTTCTGCGGCCAAAAACGAGACTCCAGGATGGTATGTTGCCTCCCTGGTGCAAAGGTCAGGGATGTCACTGAACGGCTGCAGAACATTCTGGAGGGGGGAGGGTGAACAGCCAGTTGTCGTGGTGCATGTTGGCACCAACGATATAGGTAAAAAAAGGGATGAGGTCCTACAAGGTGAATTTAGGGAGCTAGGAGATAAACTTAAAAGTAGGACCTCAAAGGTAGTAATCTCCGGATTACTACCAGTACCACGGGCCAGTCAGAGTAGAAATAGGAGGATAATGCAAATGAATACGTGGCTTGAAAAGTGGTGCAAGGGGGAGGGATTCAAATTTTTAGGGCACTGGGTCCAGTTCTGGGGGAGGTGGGACCGGTACAAACAGGACGGTTTGCACCTGGAATGGAATGGAACCAATGTTCTTGGGGGAGTGTTTGCTAGTGCTGTCGGGGAGGATTTAAACTAATGTGGCAGGGGGATGGGTACAAGAGCAGAGAGGCAGGAGGGTGTAAAATGAGGGTAGAAGCATTAGGTAGCAAGGTGAAAGGTAAAAGTGGCAGGCAGACAAAACCAGGGCAAAAATCAAAAAGGGCCACTTTTCAACAAAATTGTATAAGGGGTAAATGCGTTGTAAAGACAAGCCTGAAGGCTTTGTGTCTCAATGCAAGGAGTATTCGTAATAAGGTGGACGAGTTGAACGTGCAGATAGATATTAATGATTATGATATAGTTGGGATCACGGAGACATGGCTCCAGGGTGACGTAGGCTGGGAGCTGAACATCCAGGGATATTCAATATTCAGGAGGGATAGAGAGAAAGGAAAAGGAGGTGGGGGTAGCGTTGCTGGTTAGAGAGGAGATTAAAGCAATGGAAAGGAAGGACATTAGCTTGGAGGATGTGGAATCGGTATGGGTAGAGCTACAAAACACTAAGGGGCAGAAAACGCTGGTGGGTGTTGTGTACAGGCCACCTAACAGTAGCAGAGAAGTTGGGGATGGTATCAAACGGGAAATTAGAAATGCGTGCGACAAAGGCAAAACAGTTATAATGGGTGACTTCAATCTACATATAGATTGGGTTAATCAAATTGGCAGGGGTGCTGAGGAAGAGGATTTTTTGGAATGTATGCTGGATAGTTATCTAAATCAACATGTAGAGGAACCAACGAGAGAGCAGGCTATTTTAGACTGGGTTTTGAGTAATGAGGAAGGGGTAATTAGCCGTCTTGTTGTACGTGCCCCCTTGGGCAAGAGTGACCATAATATGGTTGAGTTCTTCATTAGGATGGAGAGTGACATTGTTAATTCAGAAACAATGGTTCTGAACTTAAAGAAAGGTAACTTTGAGGGTATGAGACGTGAATTGGCCAAGATTGACTGGCAATTAATTCTAAAAGGGTTGACGGTGGATATACAATGGAAGACATTTAAAGACTGCATGGATGAACTACAAAAATTGTTCATCCCAGTTTGGCAAAAGAATAAATCGGGGATGGTAGTGCATCCGTGGATAACAAGGGAAATCAGGGATAGTATCAAAGCAAAGGATGATGCGTACAAAGTAGCCAGAAAAAGCAGCATACCAGAGGACTGGGAGAAATTCAGAGACCAGCAGAGGAGGACAAAGGGCTTAATTAGGAAAGGAAAAATAGATTATGAAAGAAAACTGGCAGGGAACATAAAAACTGACTGCAAAAGTTTTTATAGATATGTGAAGAGAAAGAGGTTAGTTAAAACAAATGTAGGTCCCTTGCAGTCAGAAACAGGTGAGTTGATCATGGGGAACAAGGATATGGCGGACCAATTGAATAACTACTTTGGTTCCGTCTTCACTAAGGAAGACATAAATAATCTGCCTGAAATAGCAGGGGACTGTGGGTCAAAGGAGGAATTGAGTGAAATCCAGGTCAGTCGGGAAGTGGTGTTGGGTAAATTGAATAGATTAAAGGCCGATAAATCCCCAGGGCCAGATAGGCTGCATCCCAGAGTACTTAAGGAAGTAGCTCAGGAAATAGTGGATGCATTAGTGATAATCTTTCAAAATCTTTAGATTCTGGAGTAGTTCCTGAGGATTGGCGGGTAGCAAATGTAACCCCTCTTTTTAAGAAGGGAGGGAGAGAGAAAACGGGGAATTACAGACCAGTTAGTCTAACATCGGTAGTGGGGAAACTGCTAGAGTCAGTTATTAAAGATGGGATAGCAGCACATTTGGAAAGTGGTGAAATCATTGGACAAAGTCAGCATGGATTTACAAAAGGTAAATCATGTCTGACGAATCTTGTGGAATTTTTCGAGGATGTAACTAGTAGCGTGGATAAGGGAGAACCAGTGGATGTGGTATATCTGGACTTCCAGAAGGCTTTCGACAAGGTCCCACATAAGAGATTAGTATACAAACTTAAAAGCATACGGTATTAGGGGTTCAGTATTGATGTGGATAGAGAACTGGCTGGCAAACAGGAAGCAAAGAGTAGGAGTAAACGGGTCCTTTTCACAATGGCAGGCAGTAACTAGTGGGGTACCGCAGGGCTCAGTGCTGGGACCCCAGCTATTTACAATATATATTAATGATCTGGATGAGGGAATTGAAGGCAATATCTCCAAGTTTGCGGATGACACTAAGCTGGGGGGCAGTGTTCGCTGTGAGGAGGACGCTAGGAGACTGCAGGGTGACTTGGATAGGCTGGGTGAGTGGGCAAATGTTTGGCAGATGCAGTATAATGTGGATAAATGTGAGGTTATCCACTTTGGTGGCAAAAACAGGAAAGCGGACTATTATTTAAATGGTGGCCGATTGGGAAAAGGGGAGATGCAGCGAGACCTGGGTGTCATGGTACACCAGTCATTGAAAGTAGGCATGCAGGTGCAGCAGGCAGTGAAAAAAGCGAATGGTATGTTAGCTTTCATAGCAAAAGGATTTGAGTACAGGAGCAGGGAGGTTCTACTTCAGTTGTACAGGGTCTTGGTGAGACCACACCTGGAGTATTGCGTGCAGTTTTGGTCTCCAAATCTGAGGAAGGACATTATTGCCATAGAGGGAGTGCAGAGAAGGTTCACCAGACTGATTCCTGGGATGTCAGGACTGTCTTATGAAGAAAGACTGGATAGACTCGGTTTATACTCTCTGGAATTTAGGAGATTAAGAGGGGATCTTATAGAAACTTACAAAATTCTTAAGGGGTTGGACAGGCTAGATGCAGGAAGATTGTTCCCGATGTTGGGGAAGTCCAGGACAAGGGGTCACAGCTTAAGGATAAGGGGGAAATCCTTTAAGACCGAGATGAGAAAGACTTTCTTCACACAGAGAGTGGTGAGTCTCTGGAACTCTCTGCCACAGAGGGTAGTTGAGGCCAGTTCATTGGCTATATTTAAGAGTGAGTTGGATGTGGCCCTTGTGGCTAAGGGGATCAGAGGGTATGGAGAGAAGGCAGGTACGGGATACTGAGTTGGATGATCAGCCATGATCATATTGAATGGCGGTGCAGGCTCGAAGGGCTGAATGGCCTACTCCTGCACCTAATTTCTATGTTTCTATGTTTCTATGTCAGAATCATAATTGAACTTAGTTCACTAAATTCTTGACGGAAGATTGGAAGAAATGTCGCAAAGACCAAAATAAAATAATGATTCAAAGAGTAGAAGGAAACAATTCAAACATCATGACAGAGTCTGTGTGTTTGCATTACCTGACAAACCTATGTCTCAGAACGGAGATGCTGTAGTGGCCAGCAGAACAGCCAGCACAACAGCAGAGATGTGTGAACATAGGAGTCACAAGTCTATGTGTAAATCATTTGATTCCTGCAGATCATATGCACAGAGATTCAGAGGGTTGTGTGTTTGTGATTCTGCTCTGGAAATGCCTTTTACAAGGAACAATGTGGGATTCTACTCAGTTATATTAAGGACTGATTTTTTCATCAGGTCAAAGAGTGGATTCAGATCTAATGACAAGTTAAGACACAAAATGCTGGAGTAACTCAGCGGGTCAGGCAACATTCCTGGAGAAAAAGAACGGGATTTTTCAGGTCAGAACCCTTCCTAACACGTTCCTTTGAGAAGATCCGAGTACTCAGAAAATCTATGAAGGAGTTAATAAGCAATGTAAATACATAAATCACCTTTCAAAGTAGGAAAACAATGCAGTGTTTGTATATTTGAATAGGTTAGATCTGCAAATAACGTGAACTTATTAATCATCGTTTCTATTCACGAAATATAGGTCAATGTATGATGTGCATTCGTACACTCAGGGTAGTTAGAGAGTTGGATAAGCATCATCCAACAGCTCTGTGTCCCTTTGTTTCTCCAAAATCCATGCTTTACCTGCGTTACAAAAATTTTCACGTTAACCCCAATGACTCGTCCCTCTGGGTCTGCTTTGAGTTTTATTTAACAATAACAACAAAACGTGGGGCCCTTGGATCTATAAATAGAAACAGAGGCTTTTGAATCAGAAATACAATAGTAAAGGTCAAATGAAAAACTGTGAAATCGTTGGATTTCAGCAGAGTTGTCTCCAGTAGGTTATGGGAATTAAGAGGGGTCCACAGACCTCATGTAAACCTCTAGGGTTCTTGCCGAGTGCTCCAGCTTCCTCCCACATCCCAAGGGCATGTGAGTAAACCGACTGGTTGCTCATTCGCCCCTAGGGGTCAGCAAGTGGCAATAAAAACAAATTTACTGAATGACTTCTTTCTGTGTCAAAATCAGTGTGTCAATGTGGAATCATTACTTAGCAGGATAAAACACTGGGACCAAAGGAGGCAAATAAGATGAGAGAAGATGCAGTCAAGTCTTGGCTTTAATTTGCACTGATAACCAAGGACCATTTATCCTCCGGTTACACAAAAGGCTGGAGAAACTCAGCGGGTGTAGCAGCATCTAAGGAGCGAAGGAGATGGGCGACGTTTCGGGTCGAGACCCTTCTTCAGCCTTTTGTGTAACCCTCGATTCTCCAGCATCTGCAGTTCCTTCTTTAACCATTTATCCCCCAATCATTCCCTCTTCTCCCCTGTCCCATGAGTCAGAAGATACAAAGGCTTGAAAGCATGGACCATCAGAGTCAAGGACAGCTTCTTCTCTACTGTTATCAGACTACTGAATGAACCTCTCATAAGCAAGGATGCACTCCAGATCTCCCAACCTACCTTATTACAGGCCTTGCACTCCGTTTTCTCTGTAGCTGAAATACAACACTCTGAACTCTGGTTATTTTTACTATTTGCACTGCCTATTGTACTTTTGTAATGCATGATTGTACTTGTGTATGGTATGATCTGCCTGGATAACATGCAAACACAGTTTTAAACTGTATCTCATTGCCTATGACAATAATAAACCAATACCAAGAAACTGAGAATGGAGCTCAGATTAGATCATTGGAATTTTGTGTTATACATCATTGATTGGAAATGGATTCTGGTCCTTGATTATGTTGGCTTGTTTCTGGAGGCAGCATGAAGTGCAGATAGAGTTGATGGGATGGGGTGGGAGGTAGAGGTTTGGGAGAAGACTGGTTTGTGCGATGGACTGGGCTGCATCCACTACTCTCTGTAATTTCACTACTTTTGGATCTAACTTGGCACTTCCCTTTGGATCACAGAGTTTGTACATTCCCAATTAATCTACTGTATTCGACTTGACAAATCACTTTGCTAACAAAAGGTAACAAAAGGCTTTATTAAATACCGCCTCTGTCAACTCTCCACAATAACTCCATATAAAATACAACAAGTTTGCAGATGAACCCAACATTGGTTATATGTTTATGCTGACAGAGAGAGTTTTGGGCTTCAAGATGTTAAACATTAAATTTTCCAATTTTAGGTGACCCATATAATCATAATCATACTTTATTAGCCAAGTATGTTTTGCAACATACAAGGAATTTGATTTACCATAGAGTCATACCAATAAAAAGCACCAAGACACACAAAATACATTTTAACATAAACATCTACCACAGTGACTCCTCCACATTCCTCACTGTGAAGACACAAGGAGATTGCGATGAAAGTTTTCGACTTAAAACATTAACTTGCCTTTCTTCTCCGCGGTATTTCCAGCATTTTCTGTTTCATTGCATGTGATATGAAGATAGTTGGAGAGGTAGGTAGTGTAGAGTAAGTAGGGACTCTGCAGAAATATTTGGACAGGTTGGGAGAGCAGGCAGAGAAGTGGCAGATGGAATACAGCGTAGCAAAATGTTCTGTCATTCCCTTAGCTTGTAGAAATAAAGGAGTAGAATATTTTCTAAATGGGGAGAACTCGGATAGGCAGTGTTGGTGCAGGATTCCCAAAGGGTTAATTTCCAAGTTGAATCATTAGTAAGAAAGAACAATGCAATGTTTGCATTTATTTCGTTGACTAGAACATAAAATCAGGGGTGTAATGCTCAGGATTTATAAGGCGCTGGTCAGGCCGCATTTGGAATATTGTGAGCAGTTTTGGGCTCCATATCTGAGAAGGGATTTTCTGGGACTGGAGAGGATCTAGAGTAGGTTTACGACAATGATCCTGGGAATGATTAGGTTAACACATGATGAACGTTTGACATCACTGGGCCTGTACACACTGGAGTTTTGAAGGATGAGTGGGTACCTGATAGAAACTTACAAAATTGTGAATAGCCTGGATAGAGTGAATGTGGAGGGAATGTTTCCAATTGGGAGAGTCTAGGACGACAAAGCACAGTCTCAGAATAAAAGGGCGTACCTTTATAAAGGAGATGAGGAGAAATTTCTTTAGTCAGTGGGTGGCGAATCTGTGGAATTCATTGCCACAGATGGCTGTGGAGGCCATCATTGGGTATTTTTAAGGAGGAGACTGGCAGATTCTTGATTAGTAAGGGTGTCAAAGGTAATGGGGAGAAGGCAGAAGAATGGGGCTGAGAGGGAAAGATAGATCAGCCATGATTGAATGGCAGAGTAGACTCAATTAGCTGAATGGCCTAATTCTGCCCCCATGACCTATGAACTTATTTTTATATTTTCGGGATTGCGGGATGGTTAATGAGGTGAGCGACATTATGCAAGGTCTAGGCAGGGTGATGTTAGAAGTATTTTTCCCAACAAACCACAGTCACAGAAATTTAGATCCAACTGAATGTTTAATACATGAGAGAGGATCGCACAGAGTACAGGCGTCTGAGTGAGTCTCTCTGTCGAAGCAGTGCCCAAACTCATTCTTTTATACAATGGAGTAAACAAGGATGTATCGACCACAACGTAATCTCATCACGCAGGTATCGGACACAATTTAACCTCACCACACAGGACCACAACTTAATCTCGTCACACAGAGTACAAAGTACAAAACCATTGACAGCACATAATGTCATCCTAAGATAGACTTGCCCATACATGATTCCTAAAGGTACAGTCCCCGATAATAACTATAGGAATGAATTTTTATATCAGGTGAACAGATTTTTCTTGGCAGCGATAGAGCCTACATTTAAGGTAATTGGCAGAAGAATTAGGCAGAAGCTGGAGGAGTTGTTTCTTAACCATTGAGTGATCTGCAACTCGTTGCCAGAAAGAGGAGTGGACGGTTTCAATTATGAAGATAGACTGGATAGGCTAAATTTGTTTCTCTTGGGGCAGAGGTGGCCAAGAGGTCTGAGAGAATTGTGAAGGGCATGAATAGGCAACATTTCTCTCTGCAAAGGTATCTAGAACTCAAGGGCGTGGATATAAGGTAAGGGATAAAATGTTTTTAAGAGACTTCAGGAAGAATTTCTCATCCGGATGGTGATTAAAATTTGAAACACAGTACCCGAGGGGATAATCGAGACTGAGACTCACACAACATTTAATTAGTGTCGAGATGAAATTGGCAACACAGAAAACTATGGATCAAGTGCTGGAAATAGGAATGGCTTAGATTGGTGCTTGATGGTCTGCATGAACACGTTGGGCCAAAGGTCCTGTTAATGTGCTCTATGAGTATTACATTGCCAATGAATTTCCCCTTTCATTGCAGTGAGGTAGTAATTTACCAAAAACTACTAACCTGGTTGATTGTTTCAGGTACCTGAGAGGAAAGCAGAGCAGCGGGTTGAAACCTCCATGGTTGCGGATAGAACGTGCCTCTGGAAAGAGGAAAATAATCGGTGATGTCCCTCGCCTTCATGAACAGAGTAATTCATCATAGTGAAAATAAAAGTTTTGCAGAAATGAAGCATCATCTTATTGAATCATTTGTCTGTGGATGAAATATTCAGTGAGTGGTGGAAGCAGCTGTCAGATAAATGGCAGTCCCTCAGTGGCATAGTCTGCATTCCCTCAGTGGCATAGTCTGCATTCCTGATCTTCACACCAGCAGCATTAACAATGCAGGTGATAACATTTTATATATGGCTGGTGTTCTGGGTATAGGCAAGACTGAAGAGAGATCTAATTCAGAGGAATCTTCAGCAATGTTATACAGAGAATAAATTACCTGTGGGACTACAAAGGTCTCCTGTGGATCTTTTATTCCGTTTAATGTGCACAGCTTTTTACATTGTTTACCTTTTGCAGATTTCCCCTTAGAGCTAAATTTATTCTTTTATTGTTTTTGTTGGTCATTGCCATTCAGTTGTTAGTGTCTCTATGCTGATTAATATCCTAAGACAGGAAGAACTTTATAATGTTAAGAAATCATAGCTAAAGATAATGTCTTTTGAATATATTATAACATGGTACTGCATGTTAGAGGGTTTAACATGTCTTTTATGTATTAAACCATTATACACTCCACTGGGATTTTTTGATTTATCTTGCTTCCTTTATATTCTCTTATTGAGTTCAATGCAAACACTGTGCATGGGCTATGTAATTGTAGGTGTTTGTATAAACAATTAGTTAGATGTCTTTTCAACGAGCAAAATATGGACACGTTACACTACGCATCCGCATTTACCAAGAAGGGCATGCAGCATAGTGAGACTAGTGTGGAATATACTAATATGCTCTGGCAGTTTGAAGTGTTTTGGGGTCCCTTGGAAAACGTTAAAGTGGATCACCACAGGGCCTAAAATGTTATTGAGAGAGGCAAGAGAGGAGCTTGGAGGGGCTTTAACAAAAATCTTTGCATTTTCTCTAGCCATTGGGGATGTTGGAGGACTGCAGAGTAGCCAATATTGTTACTTTGTTTTAGGAGAGAATCCAGGGATATAGAGGCCGTTGAGCTGCATGTCAGTGGTAAGACATAATTGGAAAATATTCAGCGGGATAGTAGTAAAGTATCCATTATTGTCATTCAGACCTTTCGGTCTGAATGAAATTTCATTACCTTGCAGTCATAACATATAATAAAAAACAAAACACACAATAAACACATATTTAACATCCACCACAGTGTGTTCACCAGGCACCTCCTCACTGTGGTGGAAGGCAAAAGTCTCAAAGTCTTTGTCTTCTTCCCTCCTTGTTCTCCTTCTGCGCTGAGGCGATCCAGGCCTCCGATGTTATCGTCCACTAGGCCTGCGGCCAAGCCTCCAAAGCCTGGCTGCCGCCACCGCCATCACTGGAACGCTGGAACACCGCCACAGCTCTGAAGCAGGGTCCGCCGCTGGAACGCTGGAGCCCTGCAGTTCTGAAGCCGGATTGCCGCTGGAACGCCACCACTGGAACACCGCAGTTCTGAAGCAGGGTCGCCGCTGGAGCACCGCAGCTCTGAAGCCGGGTCGCCGCTGGAATATCACAGCTCAGAAGCCGGGTCGCCGCTGGAACACCACAGCTCAGAAGCCGGGCCGCCGCTGGAGCACCGCAGCTCAGAAGCTGGGCCACCGCCGGAAGCTGGAACGCCACCATAGCTCCGAGGCCGCCAGCTCCACCATTAGGCCTCAGCACAGATGGAGAAGGTGATGGGGGACACGACAAGAAAAGTCGCATCCCCCCCGAAGGGAGAGACTAAAATCCTGTTTCTCCCACCCTCCCTCTTTCCCCCCCACCACACACAAACCAAAATTCTAACTAAAACAAACACAAGACGACAAAAAGAAAAGAAAAAAACAGACGGACTGCTGGCGAGTCACAGCTGCCAGGCAGCGCCGCCACTTCCGAAGTGAGAGTGGAATGCTACCAACTGTCAGTCTTGGATGCGCCTGTGCCAAGGATACTGTGGCAGATGCAAGATTGTTCTTCCTGAGAGTGAATACGCGGAAAGCAACTGGTCCGTATGGAGTCCTTGGCAGCATCCTCAGGTCCTTTGTGGTTCAGCTGGCAGAGGTAATCACAGACATCTTTAAACCTCTCACTACTCCATTCGGAGGTCCACACTTGCTTAAAAAAGGCCCCAGTGCCAAGAAAAAGTAAGGTAGCGTTCTGTACTTACTATCTGTTTTTTTTTAAACAAAAAACTTCTGCCCCAATGACGTACTATAGGGATTGCAGCTTGGGTCTTACTTTTTGATGCACACATTAGCGATTTGGATGTGAATATAGAAGTATGAGTAGTAAGTTCAGAGTAGTCATAAACATTGGTAGTTTTATTGACAATGAGAAGGGGTGCAGTCCATAATACATCACCTCACCCCTCGCTTTCTGCTAAACTGAACCTGGCACTTGTCTAAACATAGACAAAAATGCTGGAGAAACTCAGTGGGTGAGCCAGCATGTATGGAGCGGAGGAAAGGGTTTGAAGAAGGGTTTCGACCCGAAACATTGCCCATTTCCTTCGCTCCGTAGATGCTGCATCACCCGCTGAGTTTCTCCAGCATTTTTGTCTACCTTCGATTTTCCAGCATCTGCATTTTCTACTTAAACACTTGTCTGAACATTTCACGTGGGTTGGCATTGTTATGTTAGAGCAAATGTTAGATGACTATAACAATGACTAGGTACCAATATTGTTGGTATTCTGCCATTCTGCTCACTGTTTCTGGCCACGTCATTGACCAGAGCTGAAATAATAATTACGTTAGTGGTCCAACCTCTGACTCTTTAATCTGATTAATAACTAGTGATCTGGAAAAAAAGAATTTAACATTGGGTAGGAGTTGTTATGTGAATAAAAGGTGAAGAACCTCTATATAACAATGTTAACAATGTACTGAATCTAAAAGAAACAACTAGCTTGAGGTGAGTAATTGTGGTGACTGAGTGTGAAGAAGAGTGACTATATTGCAGTCCAGAGTAGGCAGGGGATCAGCTGACACTTCAGAAGAATTCAGACAGTTTAAACAGATGTCTAAGCTGACATCCGGTAGTTTTATGAGAGCCACAAGTGTTGAGAAAGTTATTTGTCTCCCAGAGGATTAAATCTTTCAGCAGTTGGGAAACTAGAGGGGAAAAAAAAGCAATCCTGATGAGATCTTGTGTGGGGGTTAATTGACCACTGTAAATTTCTCCAAGCGTGTAGGTGACTGGTAGAAATTGGGAACAGGAAGGTGCAGGGGTGGGGAGCTGAAGTGTATAAAATGGAATTAATATAAGATTATTGTAAATGGGTGGCACTGGGTCAATGGTCTGAAAGGGCAATTTTTATGGCTATGTGACTATGATTATAATCTGCCGATGATTTCCTTAGGCATACATTTAAATTAATGAAATGGAGAAAAGGTCAGTGGCCAATTCGTTCAGGGCTCAGTTTTCACAGACAAGCAGATACTTCAAATGCAGAGGAATTATTAACAGTGGGTCACCAAAACATCACACAAGTTTACCAGGTGAAATGCCTGCAGCACAATTAATAAAATGGAGATAGACAATAGACAATAGGTGCAGGAGTAGGTCATTCAGCCCTTCGAGCCAGCACCACCATTCAATATGATCATGGCTAATCATGCACAGTCAGTACTCTGTTCCTGCCTTCTCATCATATCCCCTGACTCCGCTATCTTTAAGTGCTCTATCCAACTCTTTCTTGAAAGCATCCAGAAAATTGGCCTCCACTGCCTTCTGAGACAGAATTCCACAGATTCACAACCCTCTGTGTGCAAATGTTTTTCCTCATCTTCGTTCCAAATGGCTTACCCCTTATTCTTAAATGGGGCCCTTGGTTCTGGACTCCCCAAGATCAGGAACATGTTTCCTGCTTCTAGCATGTCCAAACCCTGAATACCTTATGTGTTTCAATAGAATATCCTCTCATCCTTCTGAATTCCAGAGTATAGAAGGCCAGCCGCTCCATCCCATCAACATATGACAGTATCACCCCAGGAATTAACCTCATGAACCTACGCTACACTCCTTCAATAACAAGAATGTCCTTCCTCAAATTTGGAGACCCAAACTGCACACAATATTTTTGGTGTGGTCTTACTAGGGCCCTATACAACTGCAGAAGGACCTCTTTGCTCCTATACTCAACTCCTCTTGTTATGAAGGCCAACATGCCATTCACTTTCTTCACTGCCTGCATGCTTACTTTCAGTGACTGATGAACAAGGACCCCCCAGAGCAGCTGTGAGCAGTTGACTCACCAAATTGGCATCAGAATTAGAGCCAATCATAAGATTAAAATCAACAGATAGTCTTGGATAAAGTAAAATAACTATATATTTTTTGAAGAGTAACGTCACATCACAGACTTGGAAAATTGAGAAGTGAATGATGTTATTAGATAGTGTGGCATAAGGGATACCACCATATTAGCAATGACTATGCTGGTTCTCATGGTAGGGTGAACTCACACAACAGGCTTCATTACCAATGATAAACAATATATTCCTTTACTCCATAGATGCTGCCTCACCCACTGAGTTTTTCCAGCATTTTTGTCAACCAACAACAATGTCTAGATTGTCCCTGTTGCTTGTTAGCAGGAAGATTGGTCTTCCAGAGAGTGAATACATAGAAAGGAACTGGTCCATTGATGATTCCTTGGCAGCATCCTCAGGTCACCAACCACTTACTTTTTTTTTTCCCCCCGAGACTCCTGGGTTTATAAAGAGCTGCTAAAAGCGATTAACTGCTGATGAGGTGCAGGTGAGTTAATCTAATAATTAGGCCCAGGTGTGGCTCATTGGACTGTAGGTTCAGTTGTGCAGGTGTTTGTTTGTGGCGCTGGTTGTAGGCAGCCTCAGGCCTGTCTGCCAGTGATTGTGATGGGACTGGTCTTGAGGGAGGACATGTTGTCACTGGTAAGTTAACTTCTTTGTTCTAACTGGACTCTATAAAACTACACATTTATTATGTTACTTGAAGCTGTAGAATATTCATGTCATTTGCATGGAATCCCATTATTAAACTGTGCTCTGGGATAAACACCTCCAAAGCTGTGGCATATTTTGGAATTTTCCTCTATATATAATATCCAGAGTTACAATATGTATTGTACCTTGAGAGACCATATTCAAGCAACCATAGGCCATGCTTACTGCATTTTGTGTTGAAATCAAGTGTAAGTTTAGTTGATCAGTCTTTAATGAGGTTAATTGCTTTAGAGTCATACAGCATGGAAAAAGGTTATTTGGCCCAACTTGGCCATACAGAACATGCCCCATTTATGCTCATCTCACCTGTCAAGAGTGTTTAATTATACTCACTGGGATCAGAACAATGAAATTCTTACTCGCTGCAACTTTAGAGCACATTAAATGCAGCAATGCAACAAAACAAAATATTCAATAAACATTAACACAATAAATTATGAACTTTACGAGGTAACCGGTTCAGTTTAGTTGACTGTCATGTGTAGCAAGGTACAGTGAAATGTTTTTGTTCCCATAATAGTTCTATTATCATAATGGTAAACCTAAAACAGGTCCATATTAGTTTGTTGTTGAGATAAAGTTGTGGTTTGGGTTTTGCAGAGAGCCTGGGGAAGAAGCTGATGTTAAACCTGAAGGTAATGATTTTCAGGCTCTTGTACCACCTTCCAGATGTCAGCAGCTAGATGTGAGTGTGGCCAGAATGATGTAGATCTTTGATATTGTTGTCTGTCTTCTTGAGCAGCACACCATGTAGATCCCTTTGATCAGGTGGAGGTTAATATCCTTTCTTGGGCATTTGAGTTACCAAACTGGCCCATGATGCAATCAGTCAATATACTCTACCATACACCTGTAGAGGGTTGAGAGAGCAATTGGTAACAATATCGCAAGATACATAATAAAGTCAAGAGTCTTGTCACGTGTCTCAGAAAGAACAATGAAATTTTTGCTGCAACACAACAGAAGATGGTGGGTGTCTCTGATGATGCTAGCTGCCCTTTTGAAGCAGCGACACTGATAAATCCCTTAGATGGAGGGGAGGTCAGAGCCGGTGATGAACTGGGCAGTGTTCACAACTTTTTGCAGTCTTTTCCACTCCTGGACGTTCAAGTTGCCGAACCAGGCTATGATGCAACCAGTCAATATGCTCTCCACTGTACACCTGTAGAAGTTCAAGAGATTCCTCTCCGACATACTGAATTGCTGTAATCTTCTCAGGAAGTAGAGGAGGCATTAATGTGCTTTATTTATAATTGCATCAGTGTGCTGGGTCCAGGAAAGATCTTTGGAAATATGCACGCCCTGAAATTTGAGGTTCTTGACTCTCCACCATTGTCCCGTTGATATAAACAGGATTGTGGGTCCTCATCTTTCCTCTTCCAAAGTCCTCAATCAGTTCATTGGTTTTACTGATATTCAGAGCCAGGTTGTTGTACTGGCACCATTTGGTCAATCTCATTTATACAACATTAAAATGGTGTTTATGCTGAATGTTTTTTCAATCTACATTAATACCATTCACCCTTAAAGGTATGAATTCTTCCATGCCTTGATTATTTAAGTGTCTGTCTAAATGGCACTTAAATATAGTGATCGTATCTGATTCTACCACTCCTCTAGCAGCTTGTTCCAGTTATCAATAACTCTCTGTATAAAACACTTAACAATCATAGTCATACTGTGTGGAAACAGGCCCTCCAGACCAACTTGCCCACACTGGACAACATGTCACAACTAGACAATTCCCACCAAAACTGTCCTGACTATGTATCTATGTATACCCTCTGATCTTAGCCACAAGGGCCACATCAGTATCTCTAACTGTTTCTTAAAACTTGGGATAATCCCTGTCTCAACTACCTCTTCTGGCATCTCATTGCCATACACTTACCACTCTTTGTGTGGAAAAAGTTACCCTTCAGTTTTCCAATTAAATCTTTCTCTCATCACCTTAAACCTGTCCTCTGGTCCTCGATTCACCTACTCTGGGCAAGAGACTCTGTGCAACTACCCGATCTATTCCTCTCATGTGTTTATATTCTCCTTTGGGGTAAAAAAAAAAAGAGTCTGATCATTTACTCTATCTATGCCTTTTATAATTTTATATATGCTATAATTTCCAAATGTCACCCCTTAGTCTCTTTCAACCCCAAATTTACCAGATAACTGCTTTGCACTCTCCACTATTTCCTGTGCAATTGGCTCCTCTCTGTAGCATTGTGACCAGAAATGCTCATAATACATAGGTGTGGTCCCTTTTTCTTTACCAATGTCGTTTTTTTTTTTCCAAAAAGATTTCTTGTTAAGTAAGAAAATAAGGAATAGGTAACTCCTCTTGGCCTGGAAAAAAAAATAGATAAATTAATTGTAGATTGAAGTCAGGAAAAAAAAGATTCCATTACTCAAAACCCAGCTTAGAAAATGAATAAGTGGAGTTCAGTTTTGATTGGAGCAAAGAAATAGCAAAAGGAAATGAACATTGATGGGATTTATCCAAAGACCACCAAACTGCAATAGTCATAGGTTGAGCTGTTTGGAGACAATGACCTACACGGAAATAGACCATTCTGTTCTGTCGACACTAACCTTACACTTGCCCTGTTCCCCTCCCCCTCCCCCTCCCAATTATATATCAACTCCCCTCTGATTCTAACATTCACCACACCCTCTTTAGGGCAATTTACAGCAGTCAATTTATCTGCGAACCCATATTGTTTTATGTCGGAGAAAACCGGAACACCTGGAAGAACCCCTTGCAGTTATAGGGAGAATGCAACTCTATTCACTGCAGCACTGTGCCACCCCTTGTAGTCTACAGCATAAATCTGATATTTAGGGGATCCAATAAAACATATCCCTTTATGGCAATATAAAATGGAAAAATGTTCTGTGAATAGTCATCAAGAGAGGTTGTAAATTATATGCACGACATTCTTCAAAGCAGCGGTGTGGAATCACAGAACTACCCAGAAATGAACTAATATAGTAAGATTGAAGAAACTCTATTTACCAGCTGACCTTATAGTAGAGGGGTGGGAGCGGAGGGCACGAAATCCCTCATCGCAACTCCTCATAAAATAAAGATCAAACTTCAAACTGGTAAGTTCTCATTTTATCTTACTATTTCATTTTGGGGTCACGTGAGTGACTTCGTGAAGAGTTCAAAGCTCTGTGATTACATGCCCTGGATCATTTAACTTTACTATTTCATTTAATCACATTTAATCTTACTATTTCATTTAATCTAATTTAATCTTACTATTTCATTTCGGAGTCACGTGAGTGACTTCGTGAAGAGTTCAAAGCTCTGTGATTACATGCCCTGTATTACGTCCATGCCCACACACTGCCGTAATACTGATGGAGGAAGTATGTTAACGTATTTCAGACTTGAACAAGCTGAAAAATGATGTTAATACAACAATAAACCCCTGAACTCGGGGACAAACGTTTAGGGAACAGCACTTAAAACTGACTCCGCAAACGTTGCGGGAGCGGCCGCAGGTTAGTTATGAAATCGCTGAAATGTAGTTTCATTGGCCCAGCCCGCTATTGCGAGGACATGATCCATGAGCACCTCCATGAACCTCGCCGCTGATGTGGATGCAGCCCTGGTAGAATGACATTTTAAAATGTTTAGTGTCTTACCTGCTGCACCGAATACCACCTTGAGCCATCTGGAGATAGTCTGCACTGTCACCCTGTGATGTGGGTTTCCATGGCTGATAACAGATCCGCCTCCATATTCCTGATGGCCATTTTCAGACCTGTAGTCACAGGTCTGTGTAGTTTAAGCAACTCTTTTATAAAGAAGTTACTTTATTGTGGGTCGATCATTCTATCCAGGTTTAATTCCTGTAGAGTCTGGACCCGTTGTGCAGTGTTCAGTGCCATTACCATCACCACTTAAAAGGTGAGTAAGTCCAGTGGTAAATCTGTCATAGGCCACCAGCTCCTGAGTAGGGTCATCACCACCCTTATATCTCAGGTAATATAATATCGTGGTCGGGAAGGGATGGATAGAACATATCCCTCATAATTTGGATACCAGCTGGTGAGATTCCACTCCAATGTTGAGATAGGATGACAGTGCATTCCTGGCACTGTATACGGCACTGTAACTGAGGGACTTATCATAATGAAGACCCGTGAGGATGCCAGCACATTGGAGATCATAGCAGATATGTAGGTGGTCTTGGTCCGACTACAGAAACCTCCCATATCCTTATGTAGGTGACTCTCTGCACGATGCTGTATGACGTCCATGGTCCTTTATGTTGCAGAACCTGGTTGCGTTTTCTGCAACACCTGACTGATAAAGCAGAATGGGGAAAGCATAGAAATCCATTTCCCCAATGTAGCGAGAACTCGTCCATCGCCACTGCCCCAGGATCTGGTTCTCATGAGACACATATTGATATCTAATGGTTCAACCTGGACGCAAGGATGTCGATATCTGGTGTTCCATATTAGGCTATAATTTTAGCAAATATTTGGAGGTTCAACATCCACTTCGTGTCTTTATTAAATACTTGTGACCTGGTGTCCGCCAATCTATTGTGCTTAACCAATCAGCAGCTGGCTGACACATAAGTAGGGTGGAGCAGGAACCTGTAGTACCTGAGAAAACCCAGGAGGAACTGCTGAATGTGGTCTCCAAGTTTGCTCAGCCGAAGCACTCGGGTCAGCCTTTTGCAGCCCAAATTAGGGGCTAGCATAGACACCAGGAAACTGACTATGAGACATGCTGCTAAGGTAATTGGTAAACTTGTAGCTACATTCTAGCTACATAATTGGGCCGTTACACTATCAAAGCTTGCAAAGAGCAAAGTCTCGGCATTAATAGCGAATGCTGGACATTTTTCACGGGCCTATGCAGCTGCCAATCAAGGCATGAATTGAGCTACAATGGTGGATTAGCAATGTTTGTGATTGTTAAATCCCATCATTACATAAAACCCATTAGTCGTGTTACAGACCGACGCAAGCACCAAGGGCTGGGACTGTTCAGAAATGCTGGGAGCATGTCATGGGCTGCAGGCTTAATGCACTAATCTGCAGCATACGTATGTCCATCAAAATAATACCACTGAGGTGGCATATTTAAAGCTTATGGGTGGTATCAAGTCAATATCTTGTGATGAATTGGAAAGAAATAATTTGGCTCTGGTGCATTGAACTAAATATTTGGACATCAGCTATGTACCTTCTGGCTAAGCTCAATACAGTGGCGGACACCAGGTCACAAGTATTTAATAGCGATACAAAGTGGATGTTGAACCTCCAAATATTTGCTAAAATTATAGCCTAATATGGAACACCTGATATTGACCTCCTTGCGTCCAGGTTGAACCATTAGATACCAATATGTGTCTCTTGAGAACCAGATCCTGGGGCAGTGGCAATGGACGGGTTCTCGCTACATTGGGGGAAATGGATTTCTATGCTTTCCCCATTCTACTTCATCAGTCAGGTGTTGCAGAAAACGCAACCAGGTTCTGCAACATAAAGGACCATGGACGTCACACAGCATCGTGCAGAGAGCATCCACTAGGAAGCAGTACCTCACCTACATAAGGATATGGGAGGTTTCTGTAATCGGACCAGGACTACCTACATATCTGCTACGATCGCCAATGTGCTGACATCCTCACGGATCTTCATTACGATGAGTCCCTCAGTTACAGTGCCATATACAGTGCCAGGAGTGCACTGTCATCCTATCTCAACATTGGAGAGGGATCTCACCAGCTGGTATCCAAACTATGAAGGATATGTTCTATCCATCCCTCCCCAACCACGATATTATATTACCTGAGATATAAGGGTGGTGTTGACCCTACTCAGGAGCTGGTTGCCTATGACGGATTATCCACTGGACTTACTCACCTTTAAATCGGTGATGATAATGGCACTGAACACAGCACAACGGGTCCAGACTCTGCAGGAATTAAACATGAATAGAATGATCGACCCATAATAAAGTAACTTCTTTATAAAAGAGTTGCTTAAACTACACAGACCTGTGACTACAGGTCTGAAAATGGCCATCAGGAATATGGAGGCGGATCTGTTATCAGCCATGGAAACCCACATCACAGGGTGACAGTGCAGACTATCTCCAGATGGCTCAAGGTGGTATTCGGTGCAGCAGGTAAGACACTAAACTCCGCTCCCAACCCTCTACTATACTAAACTCCGCTCCCAACCCTCTACTATAAGGTCAGCTGGTAAATAGAGTCTCTTCAATCTTACTATATTAGTTCATTTCTGGGTAGTTCTGTGATTCCACACCGCTGCTTTGAAGAATGTTGCGCATGCGTGCCTGGCGGGGTCTTCACGAAATCCCTCATCGCAACTCCTCATAAAATAAAGATCAAACTTCAAACTGGTAAGTTCTCGTTTAATCTTACTATTATATGTTCAAAAGAAAAGGTCCATAATGTTGCTCAAATAAAAGCAGTGAGCCTTAAGAGTGGAGCACATTTCAGAATCGGCAAAAGAAAGCCAGATGATCAATAAGGATAGTACACAAGAACAGTATTTAAAAAAAGAAAAATCTATCTTCACGGGATTTAATCTATCTTCATGCGTCTTCTGGGTTTGCTGAAGATGCAGAGTTGAAGAGCAATGTCAAATAAATTGGCATTGGTTAAAAAAAATATTATTGGAGAAATTATTGAGATAGAGTAAACATAAGAAAATCAGAGTTGGGACAGGTTACTTGTCTCTTCAAGTTTGCCCTGCCTTTTAATGTGATCATGGCTGATTTCCCCTAAACCTTGTCTACTCTTCTGTGCCAGTTCCCCATAACTCTCCATTTCCTGATCTTTCAAAACAAAAATCTACTTTCTCTTTAAATGCCGTCAATTATCTAAAGAAAAACCCATAACTCTCGGTAAGCTGTATACTTTTGAATTAGGCAGGTGTGGAGATAGTGTGTTCAATGATTCTCATCTTCCAAAATAGCATGCACACAGATAGGAACATAGCAATTATAACCTCACTATTAAAGAAAGGAGACCAAAAAGAAGGAAATACAGATGGTTTGCATCAGTAAAAAATAAAATTCAGTATTCTATTATAGGGATACAGTAAATGGTGATATTTGGACTTCTGGAAAATAATAATAGGATTGGGTTGATTGGATTTATGAAAGGGAAATTGTTACTGACAAATCAAATAAAATCTATGAGGTTGTAAATTGCAGAATTAATAAGGCAAGTAATGTGTTTGGACCTTCAGAAGGCTTTTGGCAAAGTGCCACATGAGAGATCCTTACACAGTTATAGTTAGTGTACACAATGTTGGGAGTATGTGGATTGAGAATTGGCTCATGAACGGAAAACAGCATTGGAGTAAATGGGCAAGTTTTGGGTATGGGAGCAGAGGGTGCTGCACGGATAAGTGCTGCACAAAACCTAGATCATTGATTCAGTTGAGGGGGTTGAGTGTGGCATGTTCTTTTATTAATTTTATTAGTTGTTTAAGTTATGACATCGGATGGAAGTTGCAAACCAAATCTCGTTGCACTTCTGTGGAATGACCATAAAATATATTATTATTATTATTCAGTTTTGATGATGAAAGAAAACAAAATAGTATACTGTGGGGTACAAGAGGATGCAATGAGCTGGACTATGCTAACTTGTTTATCATGTGGCAAAATATGTTGATATCCACCATGTAGAGAGAAAAAAAAGGAAAACCAGGTAGGGTTTTAAATGGTTAAATTCAAAGAATGTGGGTGTTCAGAAGGACTTGGATGTCCTTGTACATTAATCACTCAAAGTTATCTTGCAGCTACTGCAAGCAATTAAGAAGGTGAATGTGTATGTTTTTTTTGAGGATTTGGGTGCAAATAAACATATATCAAGTGCTGCTGCTGCTTTCGTGTGGCGTGCACAGCCTAAAGTTGTAGGACAACTTGTTCTATTTGATCTTCTGTTTGTGCACGTCGAGTTGATTGTATTAGTCGAAACAGGGCGGACCACGTGAAGGTTGCAATCTTCCACCCCATGTCAAGTGCTGATTACACAGAATACTGGTTAGGCCAGATCTGGATTATTGCGTGCAGATATGATTTATTATCTAAATAAAGATATATTTGTGATTGAGACAGTAATGGTGCTATTTATCTGGCTGTTGCTGCTATTCTCTGCAGAGAGGTCACCTCTCACTGCACTCACACCAACAATATCCAAAGTGGTATACTTGTATGAGAGGAGAACAGGCATCGAAGACTCCACACTGCCTGGCCCTCCTGGTGATTTCCCAGCTACCTGAATTTACCTTTGCTGTAACCACCTTGAAGCTGCTGCCCATGGCACTCTCTCTCAAAGACCATCTGGTCTGAGAGGAGCTGCAGTTGGAAAAACTTCATGCGAAGATTGTCATCAGGGACAGTACTGCTCCTGATCTCTCAAAGCTGATAGGAGGGACTACCACTCTGCTGACTGATGCTACTTCCCTTCAGTCAACTAGCAGACGTAACATAAAGGGAGTCCTTATCTTGTTGCTTCAAACCCTCCTCACCTAAACTTCATGTTCACCAAGTTATGCACTTTGACCTACCAGAAGCAGGTTGGTTTTAAAAAGGGCTTTCTGCTGGAGATTGTCTCCCTATTATTCGCTAGTGAAACTAGCAAAGTGCTTACCTGTAAAGATCGTTTTTAATTTTTAAATCTACCCACTACCACTGCTCGATGCAATAAAATGCACAGAGTCTCTTATAACCACTGAATTTAAGATGACCATCAACGACCCATTTGTATTAATCTTACATTAATCCCATCTACGCACATTCCATCAACATGCCCCCAGATTCTACCACTCACCTTCATATAAGGGAAAATTACAGTGGTCAATTATTCTACTAACGTTCGGAATGTGGGAAGAAACCAGAGCACCCAGAGAAAACCCAGATAATCAAAGGGACAACATGCAAACTCCACATGAACACCACCCGAGGTCAGGATTCTCAGCATTCTCACAGCGTTGCGCTCTCACAGACATGAAACATTGTCACCTGCTCTCATCTTTAAAAGAATGAGAGTTGATTTCATTTAAATGTACAAAATTCTTAGAACGCTTGATAGAGTAGATGAAGAGTTGGTCTCCTTTCAACAGGCCTTTGTGCCGTGTACCAATGGCAGCAGGCAAGTTGAGCAGGTAACTATCGCATGTAAATTGGAAATTTCCAGATGTCACCAGTGATAAATTGAGATCAAATTTCATGCATTGTTCCTGGAGCTGATTACTCATAGCTCAATTTATTGCAGCAAGAATAAACAATAAGTGCCGGCTTCTGTTTGTTCATTCACTCAAGCACAAAAATTCAGGAGACCTGTAAATTAGGTCTGTTCTTACAGCAACCAGTGCTCACCAGAATCCGTGTTTACCATAGGTTGTGTTCACCAAGCTTGCATTCTCTGGCCTGTGTTTACTGGGCCCTGTCCCTCCTGAGGCTTGTGTTTACTGTAGCTTGTACTGATTGTGTATTGGCATTATCAAGTTTACTCAAGCTGGCCCTGGAGTCTGTGTTTACTTGGAGCTATGTTCATCATCAAGCTCGTGCTCACTTGCCTGTGTTTATTGCAGCCTGTGTTCACGGGTTTGTTTAATATTGTCATATGTACCAAGGTACACTGAAAAGCTTTGTTCTACATGCTATCCAACAGATCAGATATATCATACATAGATACAATCAGTTCAAACTCAAGCACAATAGATAGAGCAATGAGGAAGATATGGAGTGCAGAATATAGTTCTAGGCATTGTATTGCATCAGTACCATAAAAAAAAAAAAAACTGTCTTCAATGGGGTAGAGGTGAATCAAACAGTACTCTAGCTTATGAAAGGACCAGTCAGATGCCTGATAAGAGGGAGGAAAAACCAGGTGGGGACCGCAAGGAAGTCAAAATTAACATGAAGGAAGAAGGGGTACCAGGTTTCCTTATCCCAAATTTACCTTGGTGTACCCAATGATGGGTAAAGCAACCAAAGTGGATGATGCAGCTGAAAATTGGACCTTTTATATATGAAAACATTTCAATCTTTCATCCAGTTAATTACAGTTAACATGACTGATCATTAAAAAACACAATGTGCGGGAGTAACTCAGCAGGTCAGGCAGCATCTCTGGAGAACATGGATAGGTGACATTTTGGCTTGAAACTGTTCTTCAGGGTGATTGTGGGGGGGGGGGGGGGGGGGGGGGGGGGGGGGGGGGGGGGGAGAAGGGTAAGCTGGAAAAAGGGAGAGGCAGGACAAAGCATGGCAGGTAATAGATTGACAAAGGCCAGGGATGTTTTTGATAACAGATGGTTGGAACAAAGGCCAGAGATAAGAAGGTGTAAAAACGCTTTGAAGACTTGTGGGTTGTGTGGCTAGATGGAGTAAAGTAGCACAGTGGAGGGAGAAATAGGTGAGAGTCCAGGTAGCGCGCCAGGGAGGGAAGGAGAGGTCGGAAGGAAAGGGGGGGGGGGGGGGGGGGGGGGGGGGGGGGGGGGGGGGGGGGGGGGAAGAGTGGATGAAAGATGGGGGGGGTTTTGATCGGGGAGGGGAAAGAGATGGAATATGTTGGGGAAGGAGGAGGGGAGGTAGAGTTGGAAGATACCTAAAATCAGAGAATTCAATGTTCATACCAAACATTTTGATTGCACTAAAGGTGGCTTCTATTGCGGAAGGAATGTTGCTCCATGTATGTTCCACCTCAGTGTTCCATAAGGCACATTATGCCCGTCCCACTTAGGCGATTTTTTTTGGCGACTAGGCTGTCGCCACATGGTTGCGCGGTGATGCCTGTATGGTCGTTAGTAATCGCCGAAAGAGTCGTAATGTTTTGTGGTCGCCGCTGGATTTTGAAATGTTCAAAACTCTTCAGTGACTGTGGGCTTGACGTAGCTTGTCTTCTCCTGTCGTAGGAGCTGTGGTAGGTTATCGCCAGGGTGACGCAGGTTCTCGCCAGCTGCTGACTTTGGTGAATTCCATTGGCGACAACCTACGTCAACCGGGACAGGTTGACAGGTAGGCAGCTGAATTATCTTCAGCGGTATTCAGTTGTCACCGACGGGGTCGTAGCTTGTCGCGGGTGGACGTAGGTTGAAGTGGGACAGGCCTTTTACATGAGGAATTATGTCATCAAGGATGACTCGTGGCTAGAAGTGTCTGCTTGAATCTTAAGAGGAGAAATTGTTCAGATTGGGTTTTTCTCCTTGATCATGTAAGACTACAAAGGCAGAACATTCCCAGGGCAGTCGCTTCTATGTTCGCTGCCTGTTAACCTTGTATCGTTAATAATTTTTGAGAATAATTAGAAGCAAAATGGAGGATAACAGCGGGTTACCTAGAACTAGGGCAGTATTAGATCTATGAATACTACTAGGACAAGATTTGGTTTGGATAAGTTCCATTTCCCAATCCAGAATCTTAAGAAGCCAAGATCTCACCAGTAAAGGGTTTATTGACAGTTTTGAGGAGATTCCAGAGGTAATACTAGATTGCTTTCCTCAAGACCATAACTGAACACCTTACAACGGGGTTCCGGCCTGAAACGTTGCCTATTTCCCTCGCTCCATGGATGTTGCTGCACCCGCTGACTTTCTCCAGCACTTTTGTCTACCTAACAATAATGATGTGCTACTGACTTGTGATCTCTATGATCTGTAAAGTATATGGTGTGCAGTTTGCACAGAGCAAGTTCCCACAGTGTTTAACTTTATTAGTGCTTGAAGGTGAAAGATCATCCCAGGATGCTGGGGAGAATTATTTTGCTTTGGTTGAAGCATGTATGGTTTACAGCCATCGCAGAAGGTAGATGGAATCATACAGCATGGAAACAGGCTCAACTAAGGTGCCTATCTAAGTGAGTCCTACTTGCCTGCATTGGCCCTATTTCCCTCTAAACTTTTCCTATCCATCTACATCCAAACGCCTTTTAAATGTTGTTATTGTACTTCCTCAACCACTTCCTCTGGTAGCTTGTTATAGAAACAAACCACCCTCTGTGAGGAAAATGTTGCCTGTCAAGTTTCTATTAAATAGATCTCCACGCATCTTAAACTTTTGCCCTTTACTTTATTCCTCAACTTTGGAGAAGAAAGCATGTGTGCATTCACCCTATCTATGCTCCTTGTGATCTTGTACACCTCGATAAGACCACCACTCGAGCTCATATACTCTAAGGAATAGTCTCAGCCTCAACCTATAACTCAGTCCTTGGAGTCCTGGCAAGATCATCATAGATATTTTCTGAACACTTACCAACTTAATGGAATCTTTCTTATGGCAGTGTGACCAAACTGATACGCACAACTACATGTGTGGCCTTGTACAACTGGAACATAAATTAGGTCCTCAGATTAATCTCTTAAACAGGAGGTAGTGTAAATTGCTAGTTCACTTGCAGCACTGGGAGATGGAACCATCTCTGAGGGAATAGCGTTTTAACCCTGACCCATGTGAATACTTTCCCATTGCTGCCTGAAAGATTTTGCTGCAGTAAGCTTTTCAAGCAACTCTGCAAAGAGCAGGTGGAAGACACCCATCCCTCTATTGTTTCCTGCTTGCCCAGTATGTTGACCCATCTTTTTGCACATTCTTCAATTTTCTTCCCTCTGTTGGTATTGCTGTATCTTGTCCTTGAGCTTTGTAAACCATCTGCACCTCTCTCTGCCCTTAAAAGACCCTCAAGTCTTCATGTCTTGTGCATCTGTCTGAAGGTTTGCCTGAGTTTCTCCAAATTTGGGTTGGTCACATATTGCCTAATGTTTCTGAAATTCTCCTTGATACATTCCCATACCTTGCTGCAGTGGATCAATGCAAGGTTCTACTGTTGTGGTCAACTGTAGCACTCCATCTCCTTCCAATGGCAACAGACCTCCTTAATTATGAACACCAGCTGCTATGCAAAGCATAAATAATGGTTGACATTAAGACAGCAGACAGCAATTGAATTTTGAAAGGTGAAATTGCACAGCCTATTACTTGCAGATATATGTTTAAAAAAATTGAAATTGAAAGTTCATTTAGCATTGAATGAGAACAACCCTTCTTTCCTTTAATTAACTTTAATTAGATCAAAAAATTGAATTAATGGTGCAAAAGTTTAACCAATTTATAACAAGTTCATTCAGTTGACAAAGCTTTAGCAGAATCATTTTACTTTAGTATTGTGTACTTGGTCTCTTCCTCACTAATATTACCTTATATTTTAATTAAATTTAAGGCAAACAGATAAGATTGGTATTGAGAGTCAGAATGTAATATATCATACTGCTTTTACCAGATGTTATTGTTGGAATCAATTCCACACATCTTGCAAGCACAAGTTGGTGGGTTGATTAAAATCTGGACAAGAACTCTCATGGAATGCTTAGGGTGTATCATGCTAAATGAGGATACATATTTCAGGAAGAACAAGTAACTTCAGATGATGTCTTTCCGTGCTATTCGTGTCTTTCCAGACATGCCTCGGGTTTGTGCAAGTAAGGAACAGACCATTTAATTGTTTGAGGTTCCTCCACAAATCGGTTATATCATGCTGGTCGGTTTGGACATGGTGGGCCAATGATGTGGTTTTTATGGTGCATAACTCAATGAGGTGAACATTGCTCAGTCCATCACCTCAAAATAAGATCTGAACTACATAGACTTAGGCTGTATTGGTTTTGTCTTTTTGCACTATTATTGTTTGTTTGTTTGTTTGTGTGTGTCCCTCTAATTCACTGTTGCAGCCTGTTATGGATTTTCCAATTGCGTTTCGGGTCAATTGCGACCCTTAGGATATTGATGGCGAGAGTACAGCCATTGAACGCCAAGGTAGCTGGGCCAGTGTTGCAGTTTCCATGCTCTATGACTGTATGACATGACTGGAATGTGTTTAACTGAGCTGAATTCATGGTAGATTCCTGATGTCAGGAAGATAATTTCTTAACCATCTTATTTTGTTAAAGTTGCAACACGTTTTGGGAATTGTTGCTGCTTTACTGTTGTCAGAGCAAAGGACTGAATAAAGCATTTGAATTGGCTTTCTTTGCATCATATACTGAAGTCAAATGAAGTCAAGAGTGTCTTATTGTTGTATGTCCCAGATAGTACAATGAAATTCTTACTTGCTGCAGCACAACATAATATGTAAACATAGTACACTGTAAACAATATGATAAACAAGAAAAAAAAAGTTTAGTGTGTGTGTATATATATACATACATACGTAGAAACATAGAAAATAGGTGAAGGAATAGGCCCTTCGAGCCTGCACTGCCATTCAATATGATCATGGCTGATCATCCAACTCAGTATCCTGTACCTGCCTTCTCTCCATACCCCCTGATCCCTTTAGCCACAAGGGCCACATCTAACTCACTCTTAAATATAGCCAATGAACTGGCCTCAACTACATTCTGTGGCAGAGAATTCCACAGATTCACCGCACTCGCATATGCATACGAGAAATAAAGCATAAAATGTTCAGTGAAGGTGATCTCTGAATCTTGTTAACATTGGCATTTCTAAAGCTTTAAACGCGAATAACTTGTCAAATATAGGATGAAATCTCCAGTGAAGCTGATCACTGCTAGCCGAGCTATTGTGACGTCATCAATTGAATTGGTCATTTTAAAATCAGTTTATTAATGGAAAAATATCAATCAGAATGTGTAAAAATGTAACAGTTACCGCATAGTGTTTTTGTGAAGATGTAAAGACAACCACATATGCACACACATTAAAAATCTGATCTTGTATGTGTGTGTATATAAGTACAAGACCAAGTGCAGACCTGTTAGGTGTGCTACCCCAATGCACCCATTCCCTACTCATAGCCCCCATGGGAGGTATAGTCTCCAACTCGAGTCGTTCCCGAACGTAAGATTCCAGCACTCCCCTTGCCTTCCTCAGCAGTGATCTTAACAAAAATTCCAATTGCCCTGCATATTGCAATAGCAATTCACCCTCCCCCTGCTAGTTGAGCCATTGTGACGTCATCAGTTGAAGCTGTTTGGTTTGAAATTTAAGGTATTTCGATTTTTTAAAACTTTAATCAGTAGTAAGTCAAGAAATAAAGCATAAAATGTTCAGTAAACGTGTTCTCTGCCTCGAGGGAAAAATATGAATCTGAATATGTAAAAATCTTGTGAAAGTTGGCATTTTTAAAGCTTTAATCACGAGTTGCATGTCAAAAATAGGATGAAATCTTCATTGAGGCTAGTTTCTGCTTGCTGAGCTATCGTGACATCATCATTTGAAGTTGGTTTTAATTTTGACTTTTTTAGACTTTTAATCAGTAATGAGTCGAGAATACATACACCTATACACACATACAAGATCAGACCTTTAATAAGCACTCACACCCACACACAATAATAGTGCAATAATAATAATAGTCTATTATTATCAGGTGTGCCGGGGTGATGGCTAACCTGCCAGCAGTCTGTTCGTATTTACTTTCTTTTTGTTATTTTTTAGTTTGTTTGAATGTTCTTCAGTTTGATTTATGGAGGGGGGAGGGGATCGGGGGAAACTTTTTTCATTTTCTTACCTTCCCGGAGATGTGATTGATTTTTGGATCGCGTTCTCTGGGCTCTGCGGCCTTCCATCGATGGAGCCGGAAGCCTCCTCGGACTGTCGTAAGCCCCACCGTGGGGCGCAGACTTAACATCGGAGCTGATCCCTTGCCTGGGATCACTCCCACCGCGGACTTTACCATCAAGCTCGCAGTCGGGAGAGACTAGTCGGGAACGAGATTGATCCCTGGGATGGCGGGACTGTCATATGAGGAAAGATTGAAAAGAGTAGGCTTGTATTCACTGGAGTTTAGAAGGATGAGGGGGGATCTTATAGAAACATATAAAATTATAAAAGGACTGGACAAGCTAGATGCAAGAAAAATGTTCCCAATGTTGGGTGAGTCCAGAACCAGGGGCCACAGTCTTAGAATAAAGGGGAGGTCATTTAGGACTGAGCTGAGAAAAAGTTTTTTTACCCAGAGAGTTGTGAATTTATGGAATTCCCTGCCACAGAGGGCAGTGGAGGCCAAATCACTGGATGGATTTAAGGGGGAGTTGGATAGAGCTCTAGGGGCTATGGAGTCAAGGGATATGGGGAGAAGGCAGGCACGGGTTATTGATAGCGGGCGATCAGCCATGATCATATTGAATGGCGTTGCTGGCTCGAAGGGCTGAATGGCCTCCTCCTGCACCTATTTTCTATGTTTCTATGAAGCTCCAATGTCGCGGAAGGTTCGACCAGCCCCAACGCGAGGATCGATCGGCTGACGAGGGGGAGTTAACATCCCCTCGACGCGGAGGGCCAGAACGCCGCTGGCTAAGGGAGTCAAGATCATCCCGTCAATGGGGGCTCGAAGCCCATGACTGAGGAAGAACAAAAGGAAGAGACTTTATTTCACCTTCCATCACTGTGGTGGATGTTCATGTTAAAATGTGTTTTGGGTGAATTGTTGCTTTTAATTGTATGACTGACATGGCCAATGAAATTCCTCATATGTTGCAAAACATATTTGGTGAATAAAGTGTGATTTTGATTCTGATTGTAGCTCAGAGCTTATTTGAGATTGTAGTGTTTAATAGCCTGATGGCTGTAGGGAAGGTGCTGAACCTGGACGTCACAGTTTGCAGGCTCCTGTATCTTCTTCCTGATGGCAGTGGTGAAATGATTGTGTGGCCAGGATGGTGCGGGTTTCTGATGATGCTGGCTGCCAGTCAGTGACTCCGATAAATCCCTTAGATGGTGGGGAGGATAGTTGGTGATGAACTCAATGATGGGCAGTGTACACAACTTTTTGCTCTCTTTTCTGCTCCGGGACGTTTAAGTTGCCAAGCCACACATCAACTATGCACCTATAGAACTTCAAAAGAATCCTCTTTGACATACCAAAGCTCTTTAATCTTCTCAGGAAGTGGTGGCGTTGATGTGCTTTATTTACAATTGCACCAGTGTGCTGGGAGCAGGCAAAATGTTCGGAAATATGCACGCCTATGAATTTTAAGTTTTTGTCTCTCTCAATCAACGTCCCGTTGATATAAACAGGACTGTGGGCCCTCATCCTTCCTCTTCCAATGTCCACAATTAGTTTTACTGATATTGATAGCCATTTTGTTGTGCTGGCACCATTTGGTCAATCGATCGATCTCACTTCTATACTTCGAAGTGCGTTGGGGTCAGGAGTGTGTCCATCTTTCCCAGCACGGGTGCAGGGTAATTACTTTTCAATGTAGAAGCATTGTGACATTGCTGTTTGGTTTGCTTGCTGCACTCCCACGCACTAACCCTCGGGCCATCCGTGTCTGACCAGCCAGTGACTGATTGGCCTATTAATAGCCTTAACCTTGAAAGATCATTTTTCAAAGATAAACACTTAAGACTTTTAGTTTATGCAGTGACAGAGGGATTACTCAATTGTGAAGTCAGTGCTGGTTCATGTTTTCGTAAATGGTTCTTCACTGGCGTGTAAGTTCTTAAATGCTGAGGGAATTGTTTAGTTTAGTAGAATACACATTGGAATGTTATGGCCTCTGTTTATATACCGGAGGTCATATGGTGCCAGCACAATAACCTGGCCCTCAACACCAGCAAAACCAAGGAACTGATTGTGGACTTTGGAAGGAGTAGGATGGGGACCCACAGTCCTGTTTATATCAACGGGTCGATGGTTGAAAGTGTCAAGAATTTCAAATTTCTGGGCGTGCACATCTCTGAAGATCTTTCCAGGTGCGAGATCACTGATGCAATTATCAAGAAAGCACATCAGCGCCTCTACTTCCTGAGAAAATTATGGAGAGTCGGTTTGTCTCTCTAACTTCTACAGGTGCACAGTAGAGAGCTTGCTGACCGGTTGCATCGTGGCTTGGTTCGGCAACTTGAGCGCCCTGGAGAGGAAAAGACTACATAAAGTAGTAAACACTGCCTAGTCCATCATCGGCTCTGACCTTCCTTCCATCGAGGGGATTTATCGCAGTCGCTGCCTCAAAAAGTCTGGCAGTATCATCAAAGACCCACACCATCCTGGCCACACACTCATCTCCCTGCTACCTTCAGGTAGAAGGTACAGGAGCCTGAAGACTGCAACAACCAGGTTCAGGAATAGCTACTTCCGCACAGCCATCAGGCTATTTAACCTGGCTCGGACAAAACTCTGAACATTAATAACCCATTATCTGTTATTTGGACCATCAGTTTATTTATTTATGTGTGTATATATTTATATAATGGCATATGGTCACACTGATCTGTTTTGTAGTCAATGCCTACTATGTTCTGTTGTGGTGAAGCAAAGCAATAATTTCATTGTCCGTCAGGGACACATAACAATAAACTCACGAACTTGATATACGGTACCGGTATGCCCACATCTGGAGTACTGTATGTAGTATTGCTATTCCTATTTTAGAAGGCATGTAAAAGCAATTCAATTAGGTTTTTCAGACTAGTATCTGAAAAGGGGGTGTCATACTGTGAAGAAAGCTGAGGTAGGGTAAACTTGTATTTGAGCTTAGGAGGGTAAGTAGTTGCAATGAAACATGAGCTTTTGAGGGACTTTGACAAGGTAGATGTGTAGATCCTTCTCCCATAGGAGAATCTAGAACCAGGCGTTGTCCAATTCAGATAAAGGGAATTATTTTGTCCCTCAGAGAATCATGAAACACTCTTTCTCAAAGGGCTAAGTCATTGAATATCTTCAAGGCAGACATAGAGACATCTTATTAAGCAAAGGGTGAAAGGTTGAAAGTTGGTATCTGATCATGTCCAGGAGATTTGTCTACTTGTTACGACCATCCGCACCTCTTCGAACATAATGCTGACTGGCCTCAAGACATTTCCATTAACTGCCCCAAGTCCCTGGTCTTCAGTGTGGCACGGAGGTAGAGTTGCTTCCTTACAGCGAATGCAGCGCCGGAGACCTGGGTTTGATCCCGACTACGGGTGCTTGTCTGAACGGAGTTTGTACGTTCTCCCCATGACCAGCGTGCGTTTTCTCCGAGATTTTAGGTTTCCTCCCACACTCCAAAGATGTACAGATATGTAGGTTAAATGTAAAAATTGTCCCAAGAGAGTGTATAGGGCAGCGGGGATCGCTTTGATTCCTGAGGAGCCCCAATAGCAGCCTCTGGTTGCCCAATTCCGTTTCATGTACATAAAATCTTTTGGGATTATGCTTACTGGGATTATACTTACATCTGCCATAGCTAACCCCTGTCCCCCTTTTGCCCTGCCTGTTATCACTGATCTTTGTTCCAACCATCTGCCTATCATTGCCTCCGAATCTGCCTCCCATTTCCTGTGTCCACCTGCCATGCTTTGTCCTGCCTCTCCTCTCTAGTTTTCTTCTCCGCCACTACAATCTGTCTGACGAAGGGTCTCGATCTAAAATGTCACCTGTCCATGTTCTCCAGAGATGCTGCTTGACCTGCTGAGTTACTCCAGTACTGTGTGTACCATGTTTACCACAGATATTTAGTTTTAGTTGTGGAGAGACAGCACAGAAACCGGACCTTTGGCCCAGCAAGTCTGTGCCGACTAGCAATCCCTGCATGAGAACACTATCCTACGCACACTAGGGATAATTTACAATTAATACAAGCCAATTAGCCTACAAATCTATGTGTCTTTAGAGTGTGGGAGGAAAAAGTAGATTCCCCAGCGGCCGATTCGGGATCTCCAAGTCTCCGTCCGTCCCGACATCGGAGCTTTGAGCATCCTGACGAGAGGGCCTGTACATTGGGCCGTCTGTAGCGGCCCAATGTAAAGGAGGAGGACTGACTGAATGTTATTGCCTTCTACCACAGTGAAGAATGTTGATTCCACTGTGGTGGATGTTCATGTTGTATTCTATTGTGCTTTTTTTGATTGTATGGCTTCATGGTAAGTCAAATTCCACTGTACCTCAATTGGTGCATGTGGCAATAATTGTGAACTTGTACATTGTAGTTGGACATCCATGCTCTTCTGTATTCAGTTTTTTTTACTACAGGACAATGTTTTTACCGCTTGCTATGCTGCATGCTTGTTTTTAGGGAGTTTTGTACAAGGATCCCAAGGTCCCTTTCTTGGTCAATATTGACCAATTTATCAACAGTTAGATAATACTCTACCAGTCTGTTTTTCCTACCAAGTTGGATAACTTCACATTTATCTACTGTATGTTGGTCTGCATCTGGCATATATTTGCCCACTCACTGAACCTGTCTTTAAAGACTTTGAAACCTTTTTGGGTCCTCCTCACAATTGAAAATCCCATTCCAACCAGTTGCATTGTTGGTAAACATAGAAATATTACATTCCATCCCCTAATCTAAATCTAAGACCAATATTATGGAGAGCTGGGAGCAAGAATAGGTGGTGAGGTGGATGGAGCATAAACACTAGTGTAGTTCTATTGGACTACATAAACTGTTTTGTGTGATTTCCCTGTCCAGGAAAAGATCCTGAATCCGTCCATCCTGGGAAAGTGCACTAGGAAACAATTATTACAGGGGCTGTTCTCTTGCCCCTGAGTCACAAGATGGAGGGTTAAAGAACTGAACAGATGACTTTCAGATGAAAGTCAAGGCTGACAGTGCTCCAATGCGGGTGATGCTGATAGTGTAGGAATGAGCTTCAATGTTTTGATTGAAGATAGACTTTCTGCCATCTACCAACACCAGGGGTCAATTTACAGAAGCCAATTAACCTACCAGCATGTCTTTGGGAGGTGAGATAGTGTCCAATGAGGAGACATTGTAATTGAAAACAAGGGTTTGATTCTGACCATGGATGCTGTCTGTACAACGTTTGTACTGTACATTCTCCTTGACATCACATGGGTATTCTCTGCGTACTCCAGTTTCATTCCGCACTCCAAATATGTACAGGCTTGACGGTTAATTGGCTTTGGTAAGTTGTAAAATTGTCTCTAGCGCGTGCAGGTTAGTGTATGGGATGTTCGCTGGTCAGTGCAGATTGGTGGGTCGAAGAGCATGTTTCCACGCTGTACCTCTAAAGTTTAAAGCTTGATTAGGAACAGCTCTCCCCGTGCCCACAGGAAATTGCAGAAAATTGTGGATTTGGCCAGTCCATCAAACACCAGACTACCCACCATTGACTCCATATACACTTCATGCTGTCATCAGAGATCTTTCCAATCCCAATAATTTATTTTCCCCTAATCTCAAGATATACAAGTTTGAAAGAACACAACACCAGACTCGGGCACAGTTTCTTCCCCTTTGTTATCAAGCGGTTGCCATAGAGGCTGAGTTTAATTTCCCAATATTGAATGGGACCTCCTTTGTGCAACAGGCTTAGACGGCACACTATTTGTTAGATGCGTCCAAGATGGTTTCTTTTTTTTTACTTTAGTTTTTATTGCTTTTATGTATACACAAATAAAACACAAATATAACAACAAAACATACAACATTACAATAAAACGTACAACGGTGTAGCGAGGGGTTCAGTTTACAATTAATGATGCAGTATACAGAACTATTTTCATATTAAAACATTTTCCAATAACTTGCATTATTGTCTATAAAATTATACAGTGTTGATGCCTTTATTTCTATACCTAATCCATTTTCCCATTTTCTTTTAAATTCTTCGTCTTTCACTCTTAGAGAATATGTCATTTTCTCCATGACAAATATTTCCTGTACTATGTCTAACCATTGACTAAGTCTGGGTGTGTCCGCTGCAAGCCAGTTTCTTGTAATGGCCTTTCTGCCAGCTGTGAGTAGGATTTTAACCAAGTAATGGTCTTCCTTCAGCACCACTGTAGTTATATTACCCAGGTATAAAATGGAACACTTCTTGCAGACTATATAAGCTAACCTCCGTTAATTCTGAATTCACTCTGTCCCAAAATGGTTCTATTTTTGGGCAACTCCAGAAGATATGTGCATGGTTTGTGTCTGTTTGGCCACATTGCCTCCAGCATGTTTGCTGCCTTAGAATTTTCTTGCTTTTTATGTTAGGCGTAATAAAGAAACAAATTAAAATTTTCCAATTAAATTCTCTCCAATGTTGTGAATTGGTGGATGTCTGTAGTGTTACACACATATGATGCCATTCTTCTTCTGAGATCGTAATGTTCAATTCCTTTTCCCACTTAAATTTTACATAAAATGTAGTTTTAGCTTGACATTCCATTAAACTATGATAAAGTTTAGAAATAATCCTTAATGTTTTTTGATGATACGCACTAACTATCACTTCTATCACTGGATTCTTTTCTTCTAGTGCCTCCCTTTTTACCTTTTTATTGTAATAATCTCTCAGTTGGAGGTATCTAAATAAGTCTTGGTTCCGAAGTGCAAATCTATCCTTCAAATCTTGAAAACTTCTTAGGTCTCCATTTTCAATAACAGTACAAAATGCAGTCATTCCTTTCTTCATCCACTCTTTAAGATGGTTTCTTAACATAGTATTGAGAAATTCCAACTGCAAATGTTGTCATATTGGACCCTGTATAAGGAACTGAGCCTATCTGGGTGACCGCAGTTTCAGTGGAAAGAGTGATTACAACTTCTTTAGTTTTAAGATAGTTATGGGCAAGGATATGTCTGAACCTTGGAGAAAATGCTGAATTGGGGAAAAGCTAATTGCAACATTATTAAGGAGCTGGGAGAGTAGATTGGGAGCACCTGTTGTTGACTGTCCCCATCTGACGTGAGAAACATTTACAAAATATACATTATAAACTCGAGGGTTATTAGGGAGAGAATAGGACCACACAAGAACAAAGGATGGAATTTATGTCTGGAGCCAGAGAATGCAGGTAACTATGAAACTAAGACGTTGCATTGAAATTCAACAAGGCGAAGAACATTGAGGATAATCGTGGAACACGCTAATATTCTTGGCCATGTTGATATCTAGAAGAAGGAGGTGTTGGGTCTCTTGAACAATGTTAAAGTGGACAAGTCATTGGCCTGATTGGATCTTTCCCGGATTCTTGAAAGGCAAATAAAGAGATTGCTGGGGGTTTGACAGGGATATTTGTAAACTCTCTGGCCAATGACATATTCAGGGTGATGGTAGAGCTGCCAATGTTATTCCCAGTTTTAAAAGAAGGGCAAGGAGAATAATTCAGCAAATTAAAGGTTGTTGACTTGGGAAGGAGAACATAAAGGTGATTTTTGTTTTCTTCTGTTAAGATGTTTCATGCTGAGGCTTTAGATAGATTTGAGTTAAAAATCATAGAGCCATCTAGTCAGAAACGGGAGCTACAGACCACTGGGTTCACATGCAGTGACAAGCACCTATCCACACTAATTATTTGTTCATCCCGTTTTATTCTCTTCATATTCTTTAACATTTCTTCTGAATGATAGTATCTTTGATTGTACGATATCTGGTCAGAAGGAGACAGTCCCATTAAATGTTGTGCTCTAATGTCCAGAGATATGGAAGGTACCCCCTCTTTTTTTTTTTACACAATTGGTGGTGCATACATGAAATGAGGTGCCAGTGGAAGTGTTAGAGACATGTACAATTATATTTAAAAGACACTTTGACAGGTACATGAATAAGAAACGCTTGGATGGATATGGGCCCGACGCCGGCAAGTGGAACAAGCTCACTTGGGCAACTTGATCGGCATGGATGGATTGGGCTGAATGGCCTGTTTTCATGCCAAATGCCTTTGTGATTTTATGACTCCATGTGTTGACCTTGCAGCCTTCTGACCCAGAGATGATTGAAAGCTTGATCTTAATACCATGGGAAGCTACGGTCATCAGACGAGAACCACCGTTTTGTCCATTATTTTGTGATTAGGTGTTATCATCAAAGAATCTCTATAAATTGAAACATCTCACTTTTTGATACTGCTTAGTGGCAACCTTGACATAATTAGGTTCATTCCAGCTATTTTGTATTGTTGCTATTACAGGACCAACAGCTCACGAGAGTGAACTGTCAGATGAGAAATTACCTGTTTCCTGTAATGTCGCTAGGAATTAGCTAATTTACAATTTGCAAGACTGATCTTACTAATTTCTATTTTCTGTTCTTGGCAGACACATCATCAAGTCTTTTTATAAGGAAGGTTTCTTGCAAATGTATCTCTTTATTATCTTCATCAAAGCTTCATTAGTTCAGACTCATTGGCTCTACTGATGTCAGAAACACTTGACTCGCTTTCTCTCACAGTCAGTTACAAGAATATTCCAATTACAGGTGCCCTGATAATGGCCATTGAAATTCCATCATATGCCTCTGTCCATTCTTTTTACATTTGGAAATTGGATAATTGGAGCAGTATTGTACCTGGGGAGAAAAAGTAGAGTAAGTGGCCTCTCCAATTATGTAGTGTGACAAATCCTAATTCATTTTTGATTTGTACAGGATGAAGCCATTATTTCTTTGAAGTTTAGTTTTGCCATACAGTTCCGTAGCTTGGTGCAGAGTCATTCAATGTTGAGTTAAAGTTGGAGGTGTAAGAAATAATTATGACCATCACTGCCTGGTGATAGCCTATTATAGCAATTCTATGCATATGAAAGAAGCTTCCAGTTGTCATCATCATATGAATAGTACATACTAATATCATGAAGTATGAATTATGAATAATATCTACATCAAATTTCACAAAATGCATCCTAAAGAAATGTATAAAATCAAAATGGGCATAGAGACAGTGCGGGAGCAGTCCTTTTTCCCAGGTTACAGAATTGAGAATAAAGGGCATGTTTAATCTGAGAAGAAAAAGATTTAATAGGAATACCTTTTTCACACAGAGAGCAGTATGTATATGAAACGATCTGCCAGATGAAATGGTTGAGATGGGTACATTTAAAAGACATTTGGACATGTACATGGAAAGAAAAGGTTGAGAGGGATATAGATCAAACGCAGACGTTATCTTAGATGGGCATCATGGACAAATTGAGCCAAAGGGACTATTTATGTGCGATATAATTTTACGCTAACAAGGCAGTAACATTTTTCCAAAATACCCAGTAATTTGAAGTTTTTTTCTGAGATGTATCATCTTTCTTTCTCTTAAAATCTTTTAAAAAACAAAAACAAAACAAAAAACAAAACAAAAAGAATAATTATTCATGTCATAATGAATAATTATTCATATCATAATGATTCATTATGTATCAATAATCATAACAATGATATTGATACATTGGGATCAGGATTACATTAATAACAGGTATAACCTAAATACGAGTCCAGTATCAAAATACACATTGAATATATTCCGCTGGTACGCTGGAGCTCTGAATGCTCGCCACAGCTCCGCCATTAGGCCTCAGCACAGACGGTGATGGTGATGGTGACGGGGGACACAGCAAGAAAAGGTCACATCCCCCCCGAAGGGAGAGACTTAAACCTTGTTTCTTCCACCCTCCTCCCCCCCCCCCCCCCCCCCCACCCCCCCCCCCCCCCCCCAACGAACACAACCTAATAAACCAAAATTCTAACTAAAACAGACACAAAAAGACAAAAAAAAGAAAAAAAAACAGACGGACTGCAGGTGAGCTGCCGCTGCCGCGCAGCGCCGCCACTTCCGGAACCTGTGCTCCAACGGCGGCCTGGCTTCAGAGCTCCGGCGCTCCAGCAGTTGCTCCAGCAGTGCTCCAGCGGCGGCCCGGCTTCAGAGCTCCGGTGCTCCAGCGGCGTTCCAGCGGTGCTCCAGCAGTTGCTCCAACGGTGCTCCAGCAGAGGCCCGGCTTCAGAACTCCGGCACTCCAGCGGCGTTCCAGCGGTGCTCCAGCGGCGGCCCGGCTTCAGAGCTCCGGCGTTCCAGCGGTGGACCCTGATTCACAGCTGTGCCAGCATTCCGGCGACGGCGGTGGTGGCAGCCCAGCTTCGGAGGCTCGGCTGCGGGCCTAGTGGACGATAACATCGGAGGCCTGGATCGCCTCAGCGCAGAGGGAGAACAAGTAGGGAAGAGGACGAAGACTTTAAGACTTGACTTCCACCACAGTGAGGAGGTGCCTGGTGGTGGATGTTAAATATGTGTTTATTGTGTGTTTTGTTTTAATTTATTATATGTTATGACTGCAAGGTAACACAATTTTGTTCAGACTGAAAGGTCTGAATGACAATAAAGGAATCTAATCTAATCTAATATAGACCTCCCGGCCTCCATGTAAATATAGTTAAATGTTTAAAAGAAAACTTATATACGTAGAAAAAACCCAAAAAGATAAAAAGGAAAAAGAGGAAAAAAAGTGAAAAAAGGAAGAAACAAAACCCCCTAAACTAGAAAAAAAAAGCAAAACAGAATCTGAACTGAGAATTTCAACAATTTAAGTCCCTGTTTGTTGTCAAGTCCGTTCCACCATATAAAGGTAAAATAATCTTTATAACGGTTGTAGAGGGAGCAATTTGTGTTGTGTGAAAATGGTGAATAAATCTTCCCCAAGTCTTCCCCAAATTTAACCAAGGGTTCAACAATGTCACTCCTGATTTTTTTTTTTTATAAATGTAAACATGATATACCTTCAGAGTACCAATGGGGTGTGGTCGGAGGGCTAGAGTCTTTCCATTTTTATAAAATAGATCTTCTGGCGATTAATGTTGTAAATGCAATCAGCCGATGGGCGGAACGGGACAAATTAATAGAATCTAACATTGGTAGCCCAAAAATTGCAGTAATAGGATGAGGTTGTAAATTTACACCTAAAACTACAGAAATAGTATAAAAAAATTATTTCCAATATTTTTCCGAAAGTGGGCAGGACCAAATATATGGGTCAGTGAGGCCACTTCAGAATTACATCTGTCACAGGTAGGATTTATTTGACCATAAAAACGAGCTAACTTATCTATTGACATATAAACCACCTTGAATTGTAACAGAGTGTGTCTTGCACACATTGAGGAAGTATTAACTAATTGAAGAATCCTCTCCCATTTCTCTATAGACAGAGAAATTTGGAGTTCTCTTTCCCAGTCATTCTTAATTTTATCAAATATCTATTTGTAATTTCAAAAATCAACTCATAAATAGTTGTAATTAATCCTTTCTGATTAGGGTTCAAATGTAAACAAATTTCCAAGATTTTGGTTTGATGTGGTAGCGGAAAAAAGGGTAGAGTAGCCTTCAAAAAATGTCTAATTTGTAAATATCTAAAAAAGTGTAAATTATATTTATTGGAGAGTTGTTCGAAAGACATAAAACAACCATCCAAAAACAAATCACGAAAAGCTACTAATCCCTTCCTCTTCCATAACAGAAAGGCTTGATCAGGACTAGAAGGTTGGAAGAGAAAATTAGATATGATGGGACTCGATAAGATAAAATCATTCAGTCCAAAAAACCTACGATATTGAAACCATATTCAAAATGTATGTCTTATTATTGGGTTAGTCGTATATTTATTCAATCTCGTAATTGTAAAAGGTAACGAGGCCCCTAGAATAGAAGCCAATGATAGCCCTTGTATAGAATCACGTTCAAGATTTATCCATCCTGGGCATTCGGTATCTTCTAAATCTTTTGTCCAAAACGTTAAATAACGAACATTAACTGCCCAATAGTAGAATCTAAGGTTTGGCAGTGCCAAACCACCGTCATTTTTTGATTTCTGTAAGTATTTTTTACTTGGTCTGGAATTTTTATTCTGCCATATATGAAGAAATTTTGGAATCAATAATATCAAAGAAAGATTTGGCAATAAAAATTGGTATCGTCTGAAATAAATACAAAAATGTAGGTAAGATAAACATTTTAATAGCATTGATTTGGCCGATTAAAGATAAGGACATTGGTGACCATTTAGTAAACTGTTGTTTGATATGGTCAATTAAAGGCTTAAAATTAGCTTTCAATAAATCCTTGTGTTTCTTGGTAATCTTGATACCTAAATAAGTAAAACTTTTGGTAGTTAATCTAAGTGGAAACTGTCCATAATTCGAAAATAGATTGTTTGATGGAAAAAAGCTCACTCTTACTAAGATTTAGTTTATAACCAGAGAAACTACTTAATTGATTAAGTAATGCTACTATTGCCGGAATAGATTTCTCAGGGTTAGAAATGAATTATAACAGATCATCTGCATAAAGAGATAGCTTATGTGTCTTATTCATGTGGACAATACCAAAAATGTTAAGGGATTCACTTTAATTCTCCTCCAATAATAGCTAATATTTTTGGAAAGAATTTTGGAATCTACATTTAACAGTGATATAGGTCTATATGATGTCACTTCAGTAGGGTCTTTATTTAAAGAATTAAATAAATAGATGCTTCATAATAGGATTGTGGTAATCTATTCATTAAAAAGGCTTCTTTAAAAACCTTGCATAGCCAGGGAGACAATAAACAAAAAATACTTTAAAAATTCTACTGTAAACCCAGCTAAACCCGGAGCTTTACCAGAATTCATTGAAAGAATTGCTTTCTGTATATCTTCCTCCATGATGGGTTCATCTAACAACAAACTCATATGTGGTAAATTTGGTAAGTTCAGTTCCTTTAAAAACTCATGCATTATATTGGAATCAGTAGGAGATTCCGACTGGTATAGGGAGGTATAAAATTCCTGAAAGGATTTATTAATTTAGTCATGGTCTACAGTTAGTGTACCATCCCATTTACTTTTAGTAATCTGACGTTTGGCCGACACCGCTTTCAACTGATTAGCGAGTAATTTACCAGATTTTTCGCCATGTATATAAAATTGCCTTTTGGTTTTAAGTAGCTGGTTCTCAATTGATGAAATTAATAACAAATCATATCTCAATTGAAGTTCAACTATTCTTATAGAGCTCTAAACTAGGAGCTTTTGAATAATTTTTATCAATGTCTTTAATCTCATAAGCCAATATACGTATTTCTTTTTGAGTTTGTTTTTTTAATCTCGCGGAGTATGAAATAATTTGTCCACGAATATATGCCTTAAAAGCATCCCAGACTACACCATTGGATATTTCTTCAGTAGAGTTTGTCAAGAAGAAAGCAATCTGATCTTTAATAAAATTAACAAAATTTAAATCTTGATGCAAAGTAGCATTAAATCGCCATTGTTTAGCCCTACTTGGAATCGGGTAATTTGATTGTTAGTTTCAATGGTGCGTGATCAGAAATAGCAATTGCATCGTACTCGCATGCAGTGACCGATGAAGCTAGCCGAGAATCTATTATAAAGTAGTCAATCCTAGAATAACTATGATATACATGAGAAAAAAAAAGAAAATGCTTTGTCATTTGGGTGTAAGAATCTCCAAACTTCTAACATTCCAGAGTCAAGTAAAAAAGAATTGATAAAACTAGCTGATTTATTTGGATGCACATGATCAGATGTAGATCTGTCAATCAAGGGGTTCAAACAACAGTTGAAATCTCCACCCATTATTAAAAAGTGTTCATTTAAATTAGGAAAGGATGCAATTAACTGTTAAAAAAAAACTCAGTGATTAATATTTGGTGCATAAACATTCACCATAGCAACATTTTGGTTATAACGAACACCAGTAATTACCAAAAATCTACCATGTGGATCAGAAATTGTTTCATAATGAACATGGAATTGTATCATCTTTAAGGTTGACATTAATTACCTGTTTAGCATTGCCCTGGGAAAATGGTCCAGTTATATCCATGCTGTATTAGCTATACATGTGATTATTCCAATACAACACTGCCCAATCTCTGATTTCCACAAATTAAAGTTCATGCCTAACAGTGCTGCCTATTGCACGCAAGTTCCTTTCAGTGTATTCATCTCTGGCTAACATTGCTTTAATTCTAGAATATTCACCTTTGTTTTCACAGCATTCTTTGGTTTTCTCCTCTTCATCTCTCTAATCTTTCCTAATCCCCCCCCCCCCCCCCCCCCCCCATTGTCCTCAAATTTGAATCCCTTGATCTTTACTGATTTTGCTTGCATCATCACTGTTGGTCACATCATAAACTGCCTGGGTGATGAGTTCTGGAATTCTTTTCCTGAGCCTCTCTATTTATCTCTCCTCATTTAAAGCACTCTTTAACATCTCTCAGTATAATCACATTTTAATTCATTTTGTAAAACAACTCCTTCAGAATCAGTTAGATAATGATCCTGTCAACCACTTTTTAGTGCTAACCATGTTAAAAGTGCTTTGTTGGTGGTGTATGAGTGCTTCTGGAACCCTAAGCATTCGTTTGGGAAAGGAGGGGTGGAGTTCTTGATGCTGGTCTGAATTACATTGGAGGGTGATGTTAAATTTCAAAGTGAGGATGGTGTGTAACTGAATTTGGCAGCATTGTCAACAATCTGCTGCCATGTCCTATTTTGTTTGAGCCTGGTTGAAGAACCAATGCCAAGTACAGAATGTTTCTTTGAATCGGCAGTTCGCCCGCCAAGCAGCCTCACTCGGCATCGCACCCGCCCACTCAACCCTCCCTTTCCCCCTCCCCCCTCTCCCCCTTCCCTCCCTCTCCTCCTCCCTCCCTCTCCCCCCCCTCATTCCCTCTCTCCCGCCCCTCCCTCTCTCCCCCCTCTCTCCCCCTCAACCTCGCGTTCGGAGACCAGACCCAACGGGTCTGCACTTGGTCTAGTATACTTTAAAAACTATGTGGGTTTGTGTGTTTATGTGTGTCAGCTTTTTGGCCTCTGATTCCATGGTCTGCCAAAATCACATGCTCAAACTCTGAGATTTTTTCTATTTCGCTAGACATTACACTTTTACATTCAATAGTGCACTCCTCATTACATTTAGACATTTTTATGTACACATTTTTAATAAAATCCTTCCCCCCCCCCCCAAAATTTCAAAATGTAAAAAAAAATCAAACAGCTCTCACCCATAGAATGTCGGTGAATGTTCCATCGTGTGATGTCACAATGCCATCCCTAACAGATGTCCAATCAGAATGGATCGCATTTATCTATGCCTTTGCACCAGCCTCCCCCCCCCCCCCCACAGCCTGTGTCGAAGCGCGTGATCACATGTGTGGGAATAGAGAAAGAGGATTGGGGGGAATGGGGAATAGATGGACTGCCCTACCCCTTCCCCTCCCACTCTCCCTCCCCACTCTTTCCCATCTCTCACCCCTCCCCTCTCCCCCTCTCTCCACAATCTTCCCCCTCCCCCCCCATCCCTCACCCCTCTCACCCACACCTCTCTCCCCTTCCCCATCCCTCTCTCCCTCCCCATCCCTCACCCCCCCTCACCCACACCTCTCTCCCCCTTCCCCTACCCCTCTCTCCCCTTCCCCTCATTCCCTCTCTCCACCTCTGTCCCACCCCTCTAACATCTCCTCCCCCTCTCCCACCCCCCTACCTCTCTCCCCCTCCCCGCTCTCCTCCCACCCTGCTCTCCTCCCCTTCCCCCTCTCCTCTCCCTCCCCAATCTCTCCCCTTTCCTCCTCCCCCCCTCCCTTTCCTCTCTCTCCCTTCCCCCCCCTCTCCTCTCCCTCCACAATCTCTCCCATTTCTTCTTCCCCCTCTCCCCTTCCTCCCCCCGCCTGTGTGTTTGGGGGGTGGATAGTGTCGGGGAACGCTTGATCTAGTATATATATTAAAACTCTGTGTGTGTGTGTGTCTGTATATGTGTGTCAGATGTTTTCCCTTTGACTCCATGGTCCGCCAAAAAATTACACTTGTACATTCACTAATGTACTCATTACATTTAGACACTTTTACGCATACATTTTTTAATAAAATCCTTCCCCCTCATTAAAAAATATAAATCCCCTCCCATCCCCTGCGCGCCCCAGAGAGTCAGAAGCTCACAGCTCCACTCCCATGCCCCCTTCCCTTCCCTCCCCCCCCCCACCCCCGGTTCTCAAAATGCTCTGCAGATCGGGAGAAGAGATAAGTCTTTGGCTTTCTGACTCCTCCCTGTTCTGTGTTCCTCTCTCTGAACGAGCAATTTCTGCAGATCTGGAGGACAGGCGAGATCCTGGGGAGGTGAAGAGGTGGAGTGGGGGGGGATGGAGGGAGAGGGGGGGAATGGGTGACGTGAGGAGGGAGAGTGTGGGAATAGAGGGAGAGGAGTGGGGAAAAGATGGACTTTCCCACCGCTCCCTCTCTCCCCCTCCCTCCCCACTCTTCCCCCACTCTCCCCTACCCCCCTCACCCTCCCTCCACATTCTTCCCCCTCTCTACCCTACCCCATCTCCCTCCTGCCCTCCCTCCGAAATACCCTCTCCACACTCACCCTGTTAAGACCACTCAGGATTTGCTGGTGTGGTGTAAAGGTTAGTTGACCAAGCCAGAGGTTTTCTTATTCTTCTAGTATATATAAATTGTGAGTATTGTTGCGTTTACTGACTTGATTCTTTAGTGTATCACAGAAGGTATTCAATTCATCATATCTATGCCAGCTCCCAGTAGTCTTCATTCCCATTCTCATTTCCTGGCATTGCTTTCCTAAACTTCTGCAGATTATTCTCTCTTACAGGCCCATTAAATTTCCTTTGCTTCTCCTACCACCCAGCAGTTTGAGGGGTATTTTGCAGTTGCAAATTAACATTAGTCCATAAAAGAACACAGAGTACTGAAGTAACACAGCATGTCAAGCAGCATCTCTGGAGATCATGTTTCGGATCGGGACGCTTCTTCAGAACAAGAAATGTCCCAACCTGAAAAATCATCTGACCATGTTCTACAGAGATGCTACCAAACCCACTGAGTTATTCCAGCACTTTGTTTCCTTTTGTGTAAACAGGCATCTGCAGTTCCTTGTTCCGTTCAACCTACTGGTTCCTTTTTGGGAAGTGGAAGGAAACTAGAAGGAACCCATGCGATCACAGGGAGATGTGCAAACTGCACGTGGACAGCAGTGGAGGTCAGGATATTGTATTAGTGACTAATTGTCTCGCATGGTAGACCTGTTGCTTCCAATCTAACGCACTTCAGAGGTGAGTGCAATTAATGTTTATTTGTGATTCCTCTGATGGTGACGAAAGGATAATTCGTGCATACTGAGAAGCAACGTACAACTAAAGCTGAGTGGTGACCTGAAAAGTATATGAGATTATGACAGGCAAAGATACGGTAGGTGGTCAGAATATTCTCCCCATGCAAGTGTCATCAAAAACAAGGGGCATAGGTTTAAAATGAGTGCAAGTTTATAATGGGGGTGAGAGGTAATGTTTTTTTTACAGAGTTGTTGATATCTAGAATTCCTGACCGATAATGTGGTGGAATCGGATGCAATCATTACATATAAGAGATATTCAGACAGATAAATCAGCATGGCATGGAATGATACAGTCTTAATGCAGGCAAGTGGGATTCATGCAGCTGGCCAAAACGTTTGGCAAGAATATTGTGTAACTCTGTGACACTGATTCCATGGAAGGGAATCTTAACGAAGTGTTCCCTTTGGACAAATGTTCATGAAAGTGGTAAGGCTTCATTAGAATTAGGATGCTAGGATACTGTTGAGATTGGAGGTTATTATCAATTAAGAAGTTGGACAAACTTTGATTATTTTCTCCAGAGCGTCGGGAGTTGAGGAGTCCTGATAGAAGTTTATAAAATCATAAGAGGCAGAAATATGGTAGGTGGCAAGGATCATTATCCAATATCACATACTAGAAGCCACAGCTTTAAGGTGAGAAGATGAAAGTTTAAAGGAGATGTACCTGTACGTGGCAAGTTTTTGTTTTTGCAGTTAGTGCCTGGAATGTGTTGCCAGGTATGGTTATGTAAACAGATACAATAGACATTTAAGAGGATTTTAGATAGGCACCTGACTATGTAGGGAATGGAGAGCTATGGATCATGTGCAGGCAAATAAGATTAGTTTATTTTGGCATTTTGATTAGCACAGACAACGTGGGTCGAATGGTCTGTTCTGCTGCACTGTTCTATTTTCTATAATTTCCCATGGAAGAGATTTTGAGGTTCTGATGAGGGAATGATGATACTGCCAGGAGATTATATTTTGAGCAAAAACATCCAAGAATGCTATAACTTATGGTTGTAGGAAAATTGTGTGGACATTTTGGTGCATTACAAGGGTGGTCTTGAGCAAGCCCTTTAAGGGCAGGACTCTTGAAAACCTGAGTCGTCTGTCTCTATCGCACCTTTCATATTATCTTCAAATTGTCTTAATGCCACCTATTAGAATTGCAGTCACTGCAGCCGTGCTGTGGTGTTGTTCCATCCAGAAATGAGACTGGGAAATTGGGAGACATTTTTTCTGTTGAGCTGAAATGAGCACGTTCCTTTTTTGATACTCTCCTCCACTCCAGCTCTGGGTCTTGGCTCCAGCCAGATAAATTAGTTAACATTTATATCTTTAGAATAGGCACCTATGCTAAATATAGGGCTCTTTCAAGGATGCTATCAGGACCCGTTCATTATTAACAGATTTGAAACATGGTTAGTGGATGGAACATGAAGGATCACCTTTCCACCATGTGATGGTGTAATTGGGCACGCCGCAATTAAAGTCATTTTATTACTCTGACTATGGGATGGCTAATTATACAGGATTTAAAAGTGCACTTTGCAATGTTACTAAAGACTATGCTAATGATTTTATATAAATGCCTTTGTCCATTATCTTAGCAAAGCTTGAATGTTAGGAGGTCAATGCATCAGATACTGACTATATTTAAATGGTTAAAGATTGGAACGTAATCTGGGTTGTCTTTGTATATCTAACTGAATGCCAACAGCCAGATAGTCCGAGACATGCTGGCATTAATTTCAAGATGCAGGACTATAGATGCAGTTACAGTCTCTCTTTCCCTACCCCCCCACCCCCAGACAGCCCACCCTTCCAGGTGTTTAGAAGAATGAAGGTTGACCTTATTCAACCATATATGATCCTAAGGGGGCTTGACAGGATAGAGATTGAGATGTTTCCAAAAGTGGGAGATTCATGAACAAAGAGATGTAGTTACAAAAGAAGGAGCCATCATTTAAAACTGAGGACAGACACAAAAAGCTGAAGTAACTCAGCGGGACAGGCAGTATGTCTTGTGAAGGAATGGGTGACGTTTCAGTTCGAGACCCTTCTTCAGACTAGAATCAAATACACAGGACTAGATGTTAAGAAGTCCCTTGTGCCAGTAGGTGGGGAGCATTTCACGACATTCATTGATTGCTGAGAGTGGTGGACGCTCAACATCAGGGGGGGGGGGGGGTACGTATATGTATATATCTTGGCCTGGGTAACCTTCAGGACAGTTGGGCACAGGACACATCATCAGTAGTGTACCCTTGCATCACTGGGTGTTTCAGCCTTTTATCACTATACACCCTCCACAAGGGCGGCCCGCTGCAGGATGATCAGCCCTCAGCGTGTGTCCCGTGTCAAACTGCCTCAAAGATTCACCATGACGCATTTGGGGCCCAGCATGGGTCTTTCCGCTTGAGCCAAATCCAACAGCTGCTTCTTTCAGCCGCGTCTGAGAGTGATCTTATGGTCTTCTGCAGAGCCTGACCATGGCTTTTCCAAGCTCCTTCAGCAGTCTGATGGTAGATGACGCAACAAATCCTCTGCATCCCACTTCAACTGGATAAACGTTGATGTTCCAGCCACGCTGCCTTGCCTCTGCTGCAAGCTCTGTGTAGCGCAGCTTCTTACGCTCATAGGCCTCCACAACAGAGTTCTCCCATGGAACTGTGAGCTCTATGATGTAAGCAGTCTTCTGTGAAAGGGACCAGAACACCAAATCTGGCCTGAGGCTGGTTAAAGCAATTTCAGGTGGAAAGATTAGTTGTCGGCCGATGTCCGCCAGCATCCTCCAGTCACGGGCCCTGCATAGGTTTCCTTCTTCTGATCTAGTGGAAGGATGTTTCGGTGTTTTTCTGTCCTTCTCGGACAAAGGTTGTCGCCCTTAAGTGGGAGGGGTTGCTTGCTCTCGGAGGCAAGGAGTTGGTCGCACACAGCCTGTTCTCAAGGGCTGTTGCCAGGATTTTTAATACCTGATTATGCCTCCACGTGTTATCTCCCTTGCGCGAGGCTGGTCTTGCAGCCTACCATGATGTGTTTGAGGGTCGCTGGAGTTGGGCAGAGGGCACAGGTTGGATCCTCGCCGTACCACTGATTGAGGTTCTTTGGTGATGGAAGGACGTCGTATGTCGCTCTGATGATGAAGCTGATCTTGCTTGATTCCATTTCCCAAAGTTCTTTCCAGCTGATCTTCCTCCGCTCCACACCTTCCCACTGCATCCATTGCCCCTGTTTGGCAAGAGAGACCGCCTTTGCACTTCTTGCGGCCTCCTCCTGTCGCCGCACCTCCTCAACCACCAATGTCCTCCGCTCTGATGTTGTGGCCTTTCGCCAAGTTGGTTTACTTGTTCGTAAGGCCAAAGCCTCCTCTTCCCTGCTGCACTTGCCCACGACGTCTTTGTGCCTCAGGGCTGATGAAGCTTGCTGTACTGGCATCAGATGGTGTCCACTTTCCGGCCGGTTACTAGGGGCGGCGCAACAGCACTGATGGTCTTGTCTCTAGAGTCCCTCAGTGTCATCTGGAGTCTTACTTTGGAACACTTGTATTCCTCTGTTAGACTAGTGAGAGGTAGTTTCCAGGACCCCTTTGCCATAGAGGCCGATGTTAGTTAGACATCGTGGGACACCGTGCCATTTCTTCGCGTATGAAGTTATGGTTCGCTCCATCTTCTCCCACAGTTGTTATTGGAGCTTCATAAACGGTCAGTGGCCACATTGTCCGAGGAAGGAGTCCAAACTGTAGGCACCAGAGCTTCAGTTTCCCAGGCAGTAGGGTCTGATTGATGATCTCCAGGCCGTTGACAATTTCTTGCCTTAGCTGTTGCACCTGCTCTTTGTCCTTGAGACTTGCGTTGTACCATCTGCCCAGGCTTTTTACTGGCTGCTCAGACACTGTTGGTATTAGGTCGTCACCGATGCAGAACCTTGTGTCTCTAAGCACCCCCTTAAACTATGGAGATGCTTCGAGACTTACTTGGTTTGATTTTCATTCGGGCCCACTTGATGTTCTCCTGCAGCTTTCCAAGTAGCCGCTTGGTGCATGCTGCAGTAGTGGTTATTGTTGTCATATCGTCCATGTATGCCCTGATGGGTGGCAGACGGAGCCCAGCTCTGGTTCGTTCACCGCCCACCACCCATTTTGAGGCCCTGATGATGACTTCCATGGCCATTGTAAAGGCCAAGGGTGAGACTGTGCAGCCTGCCATGATGCCTACTTCCAAGCGCTGCCATGTTGTACTGAATTCAGCTGTTGTGAAGCACAGCTGCAGGTCTTGGAAATAGTTCTTGACCAGTGTGGTGATGAGCTCTGGTACATGGAAAAAGGCAAAAGATTCCCAAAGGAGTTCATGTGGAACTGAACCAAATGCATTGGCCAGATCGAGGAAGATCACATGTAGGTCTCTCTTGTCCTTCTTAGCTGCTTGGATCTGGTGCCAGATCATGCTTGTATGCTCCAAGCAGCCCGAAAAAACCTGGAATTCCTGCTTTCTGTACAGATGTATCAATGTACTTGTTTGTTACCAGATAGGTGGATAGCCTTTGTGATACAATGCTGAAAAAGATTTTTCCCTCGACGTTGAGGAGACATATTGGCCGGAATTGGCTGATGTCTGATGCATCCTTTTCTTTAGGTATTAGTATGCCGCCGGCCCTTCGCCACACCTTAGGTATTGTTTGCTTCTTCCACACCACCCTCATGAGCTTCCATAGAAAGCGTAACACACCCGGTGCATTCTTGTAGAGCTTGTATGGTACTCCGTTTGGCCCCGGAGCTGATGCTGCTCTTGCTCGCCGGACAGTGTTCTCTACCTCTTTCCATTTCGGAGGGCTGGTGTCCAGGTTGAATTCAGGTGGTTGAATAGGTGGGATGTCATGTGGAATGACTAACTTCTCATGCCTTTTCGTGTCTTGGTGGGCCTTTTCCAGGTGTTCCTCCAATTCTTGTTTTGATGTTTTCAAAGTTCCACTTTTTTCCTTTGCGAAGAGGTCTTTGATGAACTTGAAAGGGTCTTTGTAGAACCGTGTTCTTGTGTGTTCTTTATTCTTGCGAAGTTTCCTCATGTTCTCTGCTTTTCGCAAGGTTGCCAATCGGCTCTTGATGTCCTCTTGGAGTAGCATGAGACCTTCTCTCTCTGCGTCAGTTGCTTTTTTCCATTGCTTTTTTCAACTGTCTCCTCTCTCTGATTAGCCTCTCGATCTCCTGCTGCCTCCTGGACTTGATTGGTGTTGGTAACTTCTTTCCACCTCTCCCTTTACTCACCCCAAACCGTTCTTCTCCATAGCTGTAGATTATGTTGCCCATCCTTTCAAGCTTTTCCACTGCTGTGCCCACTTGTTGCTCCAAGATATGTACAAGGTCACTGTTGACCGTCTCCCACTCTTTCTTTTCAACAGCTTTGGGCCACTTCACTCCAGGTTTATGCCCTTTGATCTTTCCCTCCAATGGAGGTCTTTGTAGTTGTTGCGTGGGCTCCTCCACCGGCATTTCTGTGCTTGTATCACCCTCTTCAGTGACATGGGTGCTGATGCTCTGCGAACTTTGGTTTGTGTCCCGTCGCTGTGCTTCATTCGACTGATTTGACTGGTTGCTTCGTAAGAAGTACTGGTCAATGCGAGGCCCATGTCTCTGCTCTCTCAAGCACTTTTTCCTCCCTTGGTGGATCTTCAAGCCCATCATTGATGTTCTTTTCTCCCAACCACAAATGCACACCTGAAGTTTGTGTCCCGCAGCTGTTGTGGATGTCTCATGTGCCATGCTCTCCTTGTCCGTGGTCGTTTCCGTTCCTGGGTCTGTAACCGTGTTATCAATCGGTGAGCCATCTTGCGCCCCCGCTCTCGCAGGCTCTAGGGGTATTTCTTTTAATTTACTTTTTGTAGCATTTAGCGGGTGTCTCCAACTAGCTGAAACAGAGGTGTGTTTTAAAATATATATTTTCTCGGAAGATAATGAATCTCTGGAATTCTCTGTCTCCAAGGGTGGTGAGGCCAGATCATTAGAGATATTAGAGAGGGGGGTGACCAGGGAGAAGGCGGGACCGCTCAAAGATAAAGGAAGGAATCCATGCTGGGAGTCAGACGATATAGGTGAGGTACGAAATGTGTAATCTGCATTTGTATTCACCAAGGAGAACAATTTGAGATGAGTGAGATCAGTGTGGAGGATAAAAATATACTAAGGCAGTGAGATCGAGAAGACAGTGGTACTGAAGCTCAAAGAAAATATAGATGGATAAGTCCAAAGGGCCTAATGCGACTATCCCAGTTTATTGAGGAAGGCAGGAGAGGAGATTGCGGGGAGGACTTGACGAGGATTTTTGTTTCTTTAGCCTCAGGCAAGGTCCCAGAGGATTGGAGAGTGGCTAACGTTGTGCCTGGGAACTATGCCAACTAAATATCTCCAACTATAGCTCCTATTCAATGGTGGGAAAACTATTGTAGATCATAATTTGAGCTAGGATTCATAACCATTTGGAAGAAAATGGCTAATCAGGGATAGCCAGCGTGGCGTTGTATGTGGCAGGTCATGATTACCCTTTGAGAGTAGACCTCATTGATATTTCATTGATCAGATCACGTCATCATTCCAATGACATTAATTTTGCACCTCTAAATGCAAGTATAAACTTCCAGAGATGAAGTGGTTTCAACTGAGCACTGAAAATCCATATGGGGTGTCCAGATAATGTGTTATAGGTGAGAGTATGAAATATAAATGCATAATGATAGGTAATGGCTATTTTACTTCGGAGTCACGTGAGTGACTACGTGAAGAAGGCCGTCAACCCGCACGCGCGTCAATACGTCTGGCGCATTGCGCAACGGCTGACTGGCAGGCATGCTGCTTCTGCCAGCGGTAAGTTTAAACATGGAAGGTAAGTTTTTAAACGTTTCTCTAGGGTTGTTTTTTGTATTGCAGGAAGCTCTTTACAGACTTTGCCTGCTGGATGCCGGATGAAGTCTGGACGGGCCGCGGGGGAACCTTTCTGGACCGCGGGGAGCGCCAGTCATGGACCATAGGGAAACCCAGTCATGACCTCGGGGAATCACGGAAACGGACTGCGGGGAACCCGCTACGGAGACCGCGGGAGTGCGAGTAGTGGGCGCTGGTAGAACTTGCCTTTCGAGTAGCTGGCGGTGGAGCCAGCGGCTTCAGACTGGTACCAGGAGCACCTAGGCAACCCTGCTTGGAGGGTAGCCACGATATTATATCTCCCTCTCTGAGGAGGGAAGCGTAGGGAAGAGGCCCGTTGACTCAAACGAGTTGGGCCAGGAGGATTCCTGATGGAGAGGATCCCGTCCTTCATGGGTGATGTCTTTAAATGTTCAAACCCACATGGAGCACCTGATGGAGAGGTGCTCCACAATGATATACTCCAAAGGAGGTAGTTATCAGCCCGGGTATTATGGAGAACCCGCAGGCAGCGGCACCTGTTTCAGGGCTGCACAACGTCTCCCTCTCTGAGGAGGGGAGCATTCAGGGTCAGTTTCAGTCTGATCCAGAGCAAAAAACCTGATATAGGTCTGCTGGAGGGGCCATGTCAGCGCAGGTATCATCAGGGGCCTGCGGCAGCACCTGTTTTCAGGGCTGCCTATGAATCTCCCTCTCCGTGGAGGGGAGTGCGAGTGGTCAGTATGTAACTGACTTCAAATACGAAGTATGTCCGTGGAACATACTGGAGAACATGTATATGGCTCCAAGGAAATTCTCGCAAACAAAATGGTTACTGCTGTGGGTAGAAAACCTGGAAGGGGCCAGAGTTCCCCTCACAGCTGGCAGTGAACAGTGCTATCAGGAGTGACTTTGGAGGAAAGAAACCAGCCGCCGAAGCTTCCCTTCAGGTAAGACTTATCCAACGGGGAAACCTGGATGAGGAAGCAAAAGCTGTTGGACTAATCAAGGTGACGAACAAAACTTCCTCCTTTTGGCGACGACACACCCCACGCCTCATTGGCAGTAAGCAGTTTACTGAAGCTGGTGGCAGCTTGAAAGCTGGCCAAGGTCCAAGCCGGTCTCAGGAAATATGGAAACCACACTCCCGACCAGTCCTACTCTTCAATCAAGGACGGGAATAGAACCCACATCAGGGGCCTTTGGGCTTACCATAAGACCACCGGTAGACATGGAGGTAGGTGGGTCTGGTTCTTCCAAAACATGCGGTTTGTGGACCATTTACAAGTTGGTAATATTTACGCTTGTTTTCTGTACAAATGACAATGATAAGATTCAGATTCATTGATAACATGTGAGAGTTGTCTTTCGAGGCAGGCTCAGATATTACAGCCAGAGTTGTCCTTTCGAGGCAGGCTCAGTATTATGGCCAGGATCACCTTTCAAGACAGGCTAGTAGAATCTGGCCAGAGTTGTCATTCAAGGCAGGCACAGAATTGTGGCAGGCGTGGCTAGTTCATTGTGAAAGATGGAGGATGTAGGTTTATACTTGATTTAACTTGCATGTACAACATAGATTTGCAGTATGGAACTTCGTTCCTGACTAACAAACTTATTTCCTTAGGATCTTTATGACATGCATCGATTTCGAAGATGAATTCTATTCAGGTCCCAGTCACAGGGATATTAGGAGACATTTGGAATTTATCTGGATGGGGCAATGATAACAGTTAATGCGTTGCAAATGGGCTACTTCAGCTCCCAGGTCATCTACCAAATTACTAAACCGGTGCTGGGACTGCTCAGAGCTCAAAACTTCTTGTTATGGCTTATCTGGATGATATTCTAAAGACTGTTGTTAAAATCAACTGTTTAGGCCGCAACTATATTTGAGAAATTGAGGTTCCTCATCCATCCAGTTAATTTAAGTTGATACCAACTACAGTTATTGATTATTCAGGTTTACCTTGAACTATAAATTTATCTGTGACTCCGCCCTGCGGCAAAATATTGGAATCAAGAGAAGCCTGTAACAACCTTGTTATAAAGCAGTCTACTATTCATCAAGTGTAATTGGCAAGGTAGCTGTTTTTCAGCTGTACATTTGGGCCTTTGCATTATCTGGATCTATAATGGGCAAAGGAGTAACCTTTTCAGTGCCATACAGGTTGTTATTAACATCATGACCTATCCTATTACCAGCTGAAGCTATCAAAGTCACAATGGTGGATGAACTATATTCAACATTGCTCCTGTACTTTTGCTCAGTAACTCTTCAATTATATTACAAACTGATACTATTACTAAAACATGAAAAAATTATGAATACTATCTCTAGTTACGGAGGCAGATGGCTTTTGCATGAGTTAATTATTTTCAGTTATATGGTATCAACTACCTATAAGACACTAGCTGTATTCTATGGGTTGAAAGTTTTTGCGAATATGCATAATCTGCATGCTCAACTCCAAGTTGATACACTATGGTGGTGGCACATGTTAATCACATGAGTGCAGTCAAGTTAAATGTCCTGTGATTTACCTAACCTCATTTGATGATGGTGTATCATCACGTTAAAAATCTATGACAACACAGTATGGATGCTGTATCACAACGTATTTAATGACATTGTGGTTCGATGGAACACCAAATATCAATATGTTTGCATCCAGGCTCAATCACCAGTTGGAAAAATATGTGGCACAGTGGCAATCGATGTATTCTCGCTACTCTGAGGAGGAATGTTCTTTATGTCGTTCCTCCATTTTGCCTCATCAGTCGGGTCTTGCACAAAATCCAGCAAGATATCGCCTCAGGCATGTCATAATGCCTGACTGGCCTATGCTGCAATGGTTCCTGCTAAATGTTGGGAATGATTATAGGACCTTTTGTGGTGATCCTAAACACAAACATTTGGTGGTTTACCCCGTGACTGAGGAAACCATCCTCTGCACGATTAAAACAATTTATAGAATTGACGTCTCTGAGAAGCCGATCTATGTACATGCCTACTGTAGAGTGAAGGGATAGCACTGAGAAAGTGGCACATTTTCCTCATCAGGAGATGGGAAGTGTTTTGATTTAATGCCAATGTTCCATATAATACGGCACGGATAACTAACATCTCGGAGTTCATTCAGATGAGTCTTTGACAATTATTTGTTATAGTACCATTAACAGTGCCAACGTGCTTTCTCATCATAATTGCTGCAGCGATCAGGACCCACTCTGTCGGGTCTCACTCTCTGATATCCAGATTTATAAAGATATCTTTAACGTAAATTCTCCCAAGCCCAGGTACTCGGAGATATGGGATGTTAGCATTGTTCTTAAACTGCTTCGCCAGTAGGGCCCAGCGACATCTCTATCCCTGGTCAAACTCACTTACAAAGTGGTTATGCTCATGGCGCTAGTCTCAGCGCAACGGGTCAAGCCACTACTTATATTGTGACAGGTCAGGATGGTTACATCTGCTAATAATATAATATTTTATGTTTATGATGTAGTTAAGCAGAGCAGACCAGGGGCGTCAGGGCCCAAACTATTTTCTCATGGCATACCCCATGGACCTTTGGTTGTCTGTAGTCACTAATTTACAACAACACGTCAAGGTCACCAAGAGCCTTAGAGTCTCTGCACTAGCAATGTTTGTTAGTTACTAAAAACCTCGTAAAAGGTATCTATCCAGACCATCTCTAGGTGGTCAAACGGAGTTTTGGCTTATGCAGGAGTAGGTACTATATCTTCTATCTCACTCCACTAGGGCTGCTACTACATCAGCAGCAAGGGTCATGTATGTTCCACTGGACCACATCCTAATGGTTGCAGGATGGTCAAATGAACAAACTTTCAAATATTTTATAATAACCCATTGTCAGACCAGGGGTATTTGCCAAATTCCATTTATGTTTTTGTTTCATAGTTTTCCCCAGGATGGGAGGGGTCACTATTATTTTTCCTTTGATGATTAAAGCATCAGCATTTTTAACAAACTATGTCATGGCTGAATGCATTAATCTTTTTCACTCATCCATGGTCAATTGATGCAGTGTGTGACGCCTGGACTCGTATCCGGCATGAAATCACAGAGCTTCAAAGTCTTCACGTAGTCACTCACGTGACTCCGAAGTAAAATAGTCAGATTATTCGAGAATTTACCAGTATGAAGTTTGATCTTTATTTTATGTGGAGTTACGATGAGCGATTATGTGCCCACCGCTCCCACCCTCATATCATAGAGATCATCTGGTAGTTCCAGTCATCTATAATCTTACTATGTTAGTTCAACAACTGTTATCTGTGATTTCACACCGCTGTTTTGAAGATTGACGCACATGCAGGTTGACAGCCTTTTTCACGTAATCGCTCATCGTAACTCATAAAATATAGATCAAACCTCAAACTGGTAAGTGCTCGTTTAATCTTACTATTCTACCCTCCTGGTACAGAGCCAGACCCGAGTTCAAACCTAATGCTGCTTATGCGTTTTCCCTGTGACCACGTGGTTTGTAGGTTAATTGGCTTCTGTACATTTCCCCTAGTGTGCAGAATGTGAAAGTGGGATAATATAGAACTATTGTATGGGTGATAAATGGTCGGTGTGGAATTACTAAGCCGATGGATCTGTTTCCATCTCTCTAAATTCTGCAAATTTCCTCCAGAATTGGATATTTCATTAAGACTGTTGAACACAATAATGTTTACAATTGATATAATGTGAACTTCACATGCTACTTGCAATACATTTATTAGGAATATGGAGTACAGGGGTTTGTAACATTACAGAGAGATGTTATTTACAATGCGTAAACATCGACTCTCATTTATGTAAAACAAAATGGGTCACCACAACATTCACTTCACAACATGTTGGTTTGGAGTTTGATGCTGATAGGCTTTCACTCCAGGTTAATATTTGAAAAAAGGTTATGTAGTTTTCAGTTGAGTAGGTAAGTAGGATGTGGTCCGAAGGTTCTGTTTAAAACAAGAATATCAGTAATTAGTCCACACAGTATTTTTATTGACTAATGCTAAATACCGTGAGAGAAACACCAGTCTTCATTCATCCAATCAAATCTACTTCAGGAAAATATTTTTATGTTTTTATGCTTTAATCCAGTTGAACTAAAAAAAAAAAGATGATGAAACAATGATTTCAAAGTATTTTCTAGGACATTAGTATTGCTTCCTTCGTGACATTTTTTTTCAGGGTGCCAGGTGGGATGTTATATGCATAAAATATTTGTGTTGCAGCTATTCATAATTTGGATGAGAGATCAGGAAGTGACATTCCAGGGTCTGCCAATGACAGGTAACTGAGTGAGATGGTGAATTGTGAGGAGGATACAAAAATCAGTGTAGACAGATTGAGCAAGTCGGCACATGAGAGAAATGCAATAAATGAGGCGAGGAGTCTAGAACATAGAACAGTGCAGCACAGGAACAAGCATTTTGGCCCATGATATCTGTGCCAAACATGATACCACTTCAAAATGATCTCCTCTGCCTGGATGTGATCCAGATCCCGCCATTCTCTGCATATCCACATGCCTATCTAAAAATCTCTTAAATGCTAGTATCGTATCTGCTCTCACCACTGCCCCAATGTTGCATTGCAGGCACTCATACAGTAACTCCGTAAAAACAAATCCTGTCACTTTCCATATTACTTTGAAGTGTGCAATGGGATCTCTGTTCAAAATCTCATCTGAAACAAAAACATCTCCATCGGTGCAGAGCTCCATCAGCAACGAGACTGAGCAAGTCAGCAACTTTAAATTATTAATCTTATTTACAAATATGCAAAAGTGATACATTCAGCCTTTTTTAAGGCATCTCATACACAGTGCCTGGAAGCGGTTTCACTCACCAAAGGTGGTAGGTGATTCAAAAGGTCAGCAGCCATTACACTTAGTTCTCTCCAAGTAGCTCGGTATCTGAGAGATTGGCTGAGTTTAACTCTTCATGACTGTTGAGAGATTAGAATCAATGGAAAATAAGCCACAGTTCAGATGTTCATCATCTCACCCACCTTGATTGATTGTTTATACCAACTCTTCTGTACATTCACAATGTGTGGTGAGTGTTGGCTGAACCAGTAACATTGCCCATCTTAGTTGTCCTTGAACTGAATGAATGCTGAGATACTTTGGACTGCATGTGTGGGGTAGGAAAGCAGACTCCCTCTTCTAAAGAACACGAGTGAACCAAAGAGGCTGCTCCAACAATCCAGTCATTTCTTTATCTCCTCATATTAATAACTTAATTCCAGAATTTAGTTGCGCGTTCAGTCATTCTTTTATTAAATTTGAATTCCTTAATTTCATGAACTGAATTTTGTTTCTGTGCATTGGAGATTGGAATTTGAACATTCCTAAATCATCACTGCTTGCGGATTATTCATCCAGTAATTTAGCCAGTATATTACCACACCTCTTATCATTCAAAACAGATCACCACCGATAATTTAAAAGCATGTCGGAACTACAGTGCATCAAAGGTGTTTTATAAATGTATTCTATAATTGTATTCTGATGTTACTTCATGAGCTTAGGACACAAATCTGAATCAGCAATAGGAGCACTATTTGTATATCCTTGGTGATACAAGAGGTTTGGAATAGCAGGCAGAAGGAAGTGTGTAGGGGATTGCAAGGCTGTGAACTGCAATATCTGAGTTAGTGATGGTAAAAGAGGATGAAGGTGACGTTCAGAAATAGGACTGATAATTAATGGTAATGGTGCAGGTTCAAGGCATTAGGAAATGTTGTGTGAGATACACAAATATGGACAGATTGAACCATTTCATTGGATTCCACATTGTAATTTATGTGCAGCTTACACTAATGCTCATTCAAAACTAGTCTGCATTGACGCAAGTGATATAACTTGTCTAAACACGTAAATTTAAGCAGCACCTCTAAAATCCTAGGCTATTAAAATAGGACAATTAACAATTGACACAGGAGAGGAAATCAGGGTGGAGGATCAAAGACTTGCATAACAAGAAGCAGCTTGGATGACTAACAGAGACAAACAGTCAGAAATATATTATCGAATCAAACAGCACATAGGCTCTTCAGCCTATCCTGCCCATCTATACTAACCTCATTTACCAGCACTTGTTTAATAGCCTTCAACAATGCATTTAGAAAGTATTCAAACCCCTTCACTTTTTCCACATTTTGTAATGTTACAGCTTTATTCTAAAATGGATTAAACTCATTTTCTAATCATCAATCTACACACATTACCCCATAATAAAAAAAGCAAAAACAGGCATTTACAAAATATTGCAAAGTAATTAAAAAGAAACGTAACAAAATGTGGAAAATATGAATGGGTCTGAATACTTTCTGAATGCACTGTATGTCTTCACAATTCAAGTACTCAAGTATCCAGACAGTTTTTAAATGTAGAATTCCTCAAATCCCCTCTAACCACCATGCTCCTCCCATTAAACCAATGGTTCTGACATATTTAAGGATTGTTTAGAGAAGGGAAAGGGGGAATTCCAGAGCTTGAGACCCAGGCTGCTGAGGACACACTACTGTGATTTAAACTGAGAAGTCAGAGTGGACAGAAAATGTGTAAATCTGAAATAAGTTGCAAGGGTGGTGGTGGAATGGACTGAGGCCACAGAGAGGTGGAGCATTTCAAAGTCCCCTTGAACTCTAATCTTTGTTCCAAATTTCCTTTCTGTACCTTCTCTTGCCATTCATGAGTCTTTCTATGTATTTCTTCACTGCAATCTTTTTCCGGATACGGCTAAAGTTGTCGGTGAAGATCGAATCAGTGTGGCGTTTGGAAGGAACATCATCATCCTGGGCACTGTTTAACCCAACAACAGTTCTGTTAGTCTCAGCCAGGATGGCAAGTTGCAGAATTAAAAAAAAAAAAATTGCCAACACCAACTCCTCCCTACCCCCACCATTCTTGAAACAAGTTTTATATAATGTAAATGCTTTTCAGAATATATTTGATTTGCATCTTGAGTATCTAACACCCTTCCCTTGAATCACTAATATTATGGTGAAACATTTAAAAAAATCTAAAAGAGCACCCTTTTATGCTATTAGCTACTGTGGAAGAAAATCCTCAGTAAAATACACTTCCCATGACACTGTAACTAATTACACATACATACACTGTTGTAGAGGGTATTTGTTAATCTTAACCCAGCTGGTCCATAGAGGGAGCTATACATTTCACCTTTCTAATCCTCCATTGAAATTGTAAGTTATTTTATTTATTCAAGACCATGACATTCTGCCTCGAGAAAAAAACAAAACAAATCTGTGTGACCAGAATATTTTATTACATTACAATACAAAGTGTTTACTGAAACACCCCATGAAATTATCCTTTCACTGAAAAGGCTCAATTATTTATAAAGGCCCAAGAGCCAACTAATGCTAAAATCTGGAGCAATCATTAAACTACTGGAAGAACTCAGCAGGTCAAGCAGTATCTGTGGTTAACCCAATTATTGATACATTATCTCATAAAATGGTAAATACACAATAAAATATATTGAGGCAATTCATTAGAAATATAGTAAATGGTTGACTGCACAATTCCTATGTTCATATCATATTGTTATATTCACCATTTCTGTCCTAGTATATTTGCAGAAAACATGCAAAATTTACTAGAAATGATTGTGTTATTTAGGATTTCCCCAACATCTGGATTGGGTTTCTAAGACAATATATGGAATCAAAAATAAGGCAATTCACAACCTACCAGCAAAGGATAATTTCCCTATAGGATATCTTGCATGTTAAAATTGCAATCCATCATGCAGCACACCAGAAAACAAAATGCTGGCACAACTCAGCATGTCAACTAGCAACAGCCACAATGTCAACCCCTTCCACCCTCCCCATCCGCCACCCCTCACAGATGCTACTGAGTTCTTACAGTGTTGTTTTTTGATGCAATCACAATACGCACAGCCTCTTATGTCTAAAATATCAACCACATCTGGTGATTTAGTTGCACAGGTATAACTGTCGAAAACTTTGCTCCATCGCAGTTGGGCTTTGCTTCTTGGATGTTTGGGGTTTACTGACCTATTGAGACCATCAGATTCCTTATTCCCCCATTATTAAACATTGCAGTATATCCCTTTGGAAAAACGATTCATGATGCTGTGAAATATTTTATCTGAACTTATTATGCCAATCTAAACGTTACTGCCATCGATGCTACCACAATAGTGTCCTTATGGGTGAATTATTCAACTATTGTTTGAAATATTTACAATTGGGCACTCTACCCCCTGATCATTTGAAACTTTGCATGGCCATGATGTTTGATGCTCTCGCTGTTTCGTCCCTACCTGTCGTCCGCGAATACATTTCAAATAGATGCTCTCACAGTAACACTCCTATCCACACCCCTCCACAAACACCTGTCATTTCGCTTTCGTACCTGACTCTCTTCCCGATCAGGGATTCCAGGTATTTCCTGGCAGACAACTGGCCCAGCATCTTGCTGTACTCGCTCGTGAACAGACCATCAGTGTGTCGCGTTGTTCTAGTGAAAGGAACAATATATGTAAATGAATGGAAATTGGCAGATCATAGAAATATTGTAAACCGGGATACTGGGAGCACACGGCTTCATGCTTCCACTTAATTGCACAATACACTGGCTAAATGCTTCCAATATTAACACTGACACATACTCGCACACATACATATGCACGCCATAGCAGTAGAACAGGCCATTCCTCCCACCTTAATTCCCCGATTTTATCCTCCCCACATTCCCACTAACGCCAACATATTTGCGTGTGCATAGGTTTGCACTGATGCTTGGTGCAGCCAACACCAATGCTCTGTGGTGAAGCACCACAGTCTGGGGTCCTTCTGCTGTTGGGCATAAGGTGGGTAGGGTTTGATGGAGTCCCCTCAAAAATAACAGTCGGCTAAATGAGTGACAAGGGTGGGGGATACATTTGTGAAATGTATGCAATGTGTGAACAGTATTGAATGTTTGTATAACTTCCGACAATGTCGGATACATTTTTTGCACAGTTCCTGTATTGTATATATTTATTACTTGAATAAAGTCAAGTTAAACAAAAGATTCTCCCAGGACGAGGCTACAGCATTGCACTTCGAGTGTGCTGACATCTGCGATGTCCCCAAATGTGGGATACTCGGCTGCAAAATTTGTGTTGGTGGAGGACTGCGTTGGCACTCTCCCCTGATTTAAAAATAAAAAAAATAGAGTTATTGCATACAAACAAAAATATGCTGGAGGATCACGGTAGATCAGTCACTATATTCGTAATCCAGGTCGGGTATTCGTAGAGACTGATTCTGTAGTATGTTATCTAGCGCATGCGTGCAATCCAGGGACTGTTCAGATAAGGAGTACTCGAGTGGAACGCAGAGAATTTGGCTAGTCGGATTGGCTCGTGGTTAATAAAACTTATTATGAAGTTAAAAAAAATCTAAGTGCATGTCCGTTAAATATATGTATTTATAGAAAATTGATTATATAGATCAATGGAATCCGCTGCTCCAGGCATCCAATTTTCAGTTGTTCCTAACCTGGTAATGATGAAGCAAGTTTCTCACCTTGGGAGGTTTGCGGACAACTGGTAATAGAGCTTTTCACTGTCCACTAAAGGGCTTTGGTAAATATCATTGTCGATTTCCAATGGTAACTGTGGCCGATCCTCCTCGCTCTGTCCATCGATGCCAATTACATCTCCCAGTCTAAGGGTTCAAAGGAAACAGCCAGTCAAATCTGTCATTTGAATAAATGGCACTCTTGAAGTCACAAGCACCGTTTAAATAGAGCCGCACGGAGACTCTGAAGAAGTAGCGTTGTACCGCTATAAATGTACGCCTGGTCAAACTAATGGAAGCGACACAAGGTTTGCACCGTCCAGAAGTAACGTAGAACAATTGCGATTAACAATTCAAACAGTAAAATGTGTCGCATCCACAAAGTGCAATTAACATAATAAGTGCAGTTTGCACTCAATTCTGGTCTTTGCAATCAAACAGGTTTGCAGACGTTGGCTAGTTGTCGAGTCAAACATGTCGGGAAACGGATAGAGATCGGTCAAAGCCAAGGGGAGTCTGAAGAAGGGTCTCGACCTGCAATGTCGCAAATTCCTTCTCTCCATAGATGGTGCCTCGCCTATTGAGTTTCTCCAGTATTCTCCAGCATTTTTTGTCTACCTTAAAGGGACAGTTGTGTGGAGAAAGACAAGCGCTCTCATCGCACAGAATATTACCGGATGCCGAGATTGTAAATTTATCCCACGAGATTGTCTCCATCCGAGTTATGATGTGGATGCGAAGATCCCTTCGCTGTTTTTGGTTGCCACCCGAGAATCATCGTTTCACCCCACCACCACCCGCGCCTGTGTTTTCTCCCGGCAACACTTCGCCTGGATCCATGGTTACAGACCTCAACCACTTCCAGATTTTCAACCTACCGGCGTTCATTAACAAACACTAGCAACATCGTATAAAATAAAGTGCCGGCAGTGATCAGAAACTGTACCTGTGGTTCATATTACCGGCGGGATAACAAGGCACTGGCCGTGAGTCAGGGACCGATCCTATACCAAGGTAATCCATGGAACCTACTCTTCATCGCAGCCTCTCTCCTTCAGAGCTGTTACTATTTTCTTCCTTCATGTCCACAGCCAACTGTCTCAAGGGGATAACCCTGGAAGGCTTGTGATTTTTTTTTTTTGATTTCCTGAACTCGGTCAGCATCTGTTGTGGAGAGAGAGACCCTCCCCGATCTGATAAAGTTAACTGAGGGACGCTTACCTTAAACTAGGGTAGCTGCCCAGCGCTGGGAAGCCTGATCCCTGAGACCAGAGGACGCTGAAGAGCACAAAAAGCGTCACCGAATGTGAGTCGAAGTTGATCACCATTTCGAACTATTCTGTGAACCAAATAACATGTTACTCCATAAAACCATTTGCTCCGACCCCCACCCCCTCACCATATACTCTCCCTCCTCTGAATCCCACTTCACGGAATGCTTCCATTTTGAGCGGTTGGTAAATTTCATGGATTGAATAAAAACAGTAAGAAGCTATCATGTTCACAGAAGTTGAATGGGGGAAGGCTCCCATGATGAATGAATCGCGATGTTGCGTGTTTCGTTTGGAAAACTTACCGAAAGGAGCTGGCGCTGCCCTGGCGTCGATCGCTGTCCCTGGTGCTGAAGACGTCGCCTGTGAAGCAACGAAAGTCTTCTCGACGTCGCGGTGCTTGTTGGACGCTCTTGCGGTGTCTTTTGAATTCTGTCCTCTGTCCTCTGCCCTATACAGAGCGAGATGCGATACTCCTTCCTCTTTGCTGTTAAATCGAACTGTCAACAGCCTGAAAGTTGCGGGTTTTATACTAGAGATACGTCTCCGTCCACAAAGGTCGGTCACGTTTTCGCTCCAGAGCGAGTCAATAGATGCACAGCCAAAGACGTCACCGGCATTCCCAGTGGGATGGGAGCGTGTTAGCACTGAGGGCCGAGTAGTTAGTTGAGCAAACTTGCTCGCAACGGACAATTAACACCAAAACCAGGCGCCCCTGTCACTCGTCGTCTAACTGTTGCGAATCGGCAATTTAGAACCAATAACTGCTAGACTTCCTCATTATCTGTAAAATCATTCCAGAACTCGACTAATTCTTACGTCCAAGAAAGAGACATTTCGGTCCATCGTGCAGTTGTTGTCGCTTGCAACCTGCTGTCCAATTAGTTCCACTCATATTTTCTTGACAAGTACTGCATCCATCTCTCCGGAGTTTGTATGTAACCTACCGCTCTCCACACTTTCAGTAATCTCACTCTAAGCAACTGGCGATGAAGTCAAACATGATTTTGCCTGAGATTTGTACCGTCGCATTGTCAACGGATAGAATGTCTCCACACGCCGTTGAATGCCACAACTGACCTTTCGGTCGTGAATGTTGAATATTGGATTTCTCTACCTTCAAGTAATCCCTGCATTCCCTCTCTCTCTATTTCTCCCCCACCCATCGCACCAGCTTCTCGTTCTCGCCCAGCAAACAGCTAACAGTGGCATGTTTTCTTTATCGACGTTATTTTTTGCATATCGTTTCATTCATTGTTCTTTTTCTCTCTGCATCATCATCTAGATCTCTCCTTTCCCTTTCCTGTAAATTTTAGCCTGAAGAAGGGTCTCGGCCCGAAACGTCACCAATTCCTTCTCTCCCGAGATGCTGTCAGTCCCGCTCAATTCCAGTATTTTCTCTAACACTGGTCGGAGAATAGTCCCATTGTTTCAACTTCTCCACATAACATCAGTCGCTCATCTCATACAAGAGTATGATTAATGTGATAAGATATCTCGGACAATGTAATAGCACAACGTGAACCAACACCGTGGGAATTAGGAACATTCACGTTTAATTCCAAATTGTTCCTCATTCCCTGTCCCACCGCCACCGATATGCATAATATTGAACACAGAATAAATAAAAAGAGTTGCGGCCATCACAACTATGGAAAGTTTAAGTTGTTACCTGTAACAGAATTATACTGGAGTTTATGATTCTGGTAGCAACGAAAAGATAATTTGATCAGAAGCAGAATTAATCTATAATAAAAACCTTTCCATTGTGTCTTACGCATGATTAGTTACTGGTCTCGTTGTTTATTATAGCGTCCAGTAAAAGCTGATTGATACCATGTGTAAAGTTTGGAATTGCAATCTAATAGAGAGACACACGACGTTTATAAGCGGACGAATATGCATGGAGACTGGAACCTAATCAAACTGACACAGACGAATGTACATTCGTGGATAAGCTTTTCCCATTGAGGGTAGGGAAGATTCAAACAAGAGGGCATGACATGAGAATTAAGGGACAGAGGTTTCGGGGTAACGTGAGGGGGAACTTCTTTACTCAGATGGTGGTGGCTGTGTGGAATGAGCTTCCAGCAGAAGTGGTGGAGGCGGGATCGATTTTAACATTTAAGAGTAAAGTGGATAGGTATATGGACGTGAAGGGAATGGAGGGGTATGGTCTGAGTACAGGTAGATGGGACTAGGGGAAAACAAATGGTCGGCACGGACTGGAAGGGCCGAGAGGGCCTATTTCCGTGCTGTAATTGTTATATGGTTATTATATGGTTACATAAAACAATTAACGCGTAAAATTAATTAGAAGCAAGAAGTTTGGGCTCGTCTTCTTCCTCGTGTCCGGCCATCTTCTATATCACGTCTTTCCGGTCGGTCAGTGACGGTTGACGGTCGGTGTTTGCAGAATTGGCTACTTCAGTCAGTCACTGTGGTACAGTTCCTGTCGTCAGCATTGCCCGGGATGCGCCACGTGGAGGCTTCTGCTTGCATCCATTGGGCTGCGTGAAGGCAAAGGACTGCGGCCGCACTGCATGTAGAAAACCGACAAAAATATAGGTTCAACAAAGTCATGCTCGACAGTCATGTTTGCACCAGCAGAATACTTGTTTTAAGTAGTCGTAGTCTCAATGTACATAGGTATAGAGACAATAGGTGCAGGAGTAGGCCATTCGGCCCTTCAAGCCAGCACCACCATTCAACGTGATCATTGTGGCTGATCATCCACAATCAGTACCCCGTTCCTGCCTTCTCCCCAGACCCCTTGATTCCGCTAGTCCTAAGAGCTCTAGTAGTAATCTCATACACAATAGGTGGAGGTGGGGGATTCAAAAACAAAAAGGAATCAAAGTAGCTGCTGGTAGGCTATTGGAAAATTCGGAAACGAGTGATGTCAAAGAGGGGTTAAGATGTTTTTTTACAGACAATAATGGACACCGGGGAGAGTAACAGACTGGTAACAGCGATGTTGATGGTTTACGCGGAGAATAATGGATAACTGTGATTAAATTATGGGCTGGAATTTAATCCAGTGCGAAGTGGACTAAGTGAAGAATACAGGGAAAATATAGATTATATCAAATATTAGAAATAAATGGGAGAGATGGGGGGTATCTATATGGAGCAGAATTGATACTCTGCTAATAATTAATTTGGACATATGTGTAGGTGTCCGACAGCGTGTACAGCTTCTCATCTCAGCAACTGTTTTCGCAACTATTCTGATTTTAATTCTCCGATTGTTTCAATCTGTGGAAACAAAAACGTTACGCCATTGAGAGCAGATGAATGAATCATATACCACACCTTCTCCAGAACTGGCAGTCCAAATGATCAGCCAAATATTCGGGAATAATACACGTAGATGTATCATTTATTGCGGAAAATATAATCTCAATGTTACAGTGTCATTCATCCGTCATTTGAGGTTCTGTTTTGCAAACTATTTTTTTCTTAACGTTAACCAGCAGATACAATAAATGCATTTTCCATCACATGTAAACCGATTTGAAAATAACTTGGGAAGAAACTTAAAGCTTACTTTCTCATTTCATACGGAATCTTGTTGCCAATTTTGCATGCTAGATTTAAATTGTAGAATTCAACCATAAATGTGAATTTTATTAGCCTGACCAAAAGGTACACTTTGATAGAAATATTCATTTCCTTTTACGGGCTTCACGTTCTTGGAGCGCCAAATTGACGTGTTTAGAATTGGAAACAAGTCCAAAGATTTGTACAAATCGTGGTGTTGTGGCGTCCGTGTTATGTTATAATGTTGTTATGATAAAGGTTTGGTGAAACATTATGACAGACTCAAGTAATGACCCTTTATGCAATTGTGACATTCAGATTCAATTTTAGAAAAACATCTGATGTTATTTATTAGGTCTCATAACAGTGATAATGGTTTTTATTATTGACATGGAATAATTATTATTGAACATATCGTTCACATTGTACTATTGTTCCTTGCACCATAGTTCTTTGTACAAGACAGTTGAAAATTCCCCTTCCAGACCCGCTTAACTATCTGAGCAAATACTCGCAATGATCTGAGGGAAGAACGTTGGATACTTGGATACTTGGGAACAAGGTAAAGACCAGATGGTGAGAGAAACTCTATAATTGCTTCATAGAATGTTGCATTATCTTGCTCATGAGGATTATAGCTAAAGCCAGTCTTTGTTGCCTGTTCATACTGCTCCTTGGGGAAAGTGGTAGTGAGCTTCCTTCTTAAACCAGTACCTAATCACATATTGAAACTTCTATGCTGTTATGTTAGAAAGCTCGGGCTACTGACACATTACGAATAGTTTCCTTAGACTTCTCAGTTTACTGGAGAGAATCCTGTGGGAAATTATTATCTTTGTCTGGCTTTATTTGTTTGGCAGTTGTTGACTACTGGATTCAATTGAGTTAATTTGGAGTTGTGCGTCATCCGGAAGTGAATTACACCTTGCAATTGAATCGAGACATTCAGTTGATTTTCAGATGATGTGGTCTGTGATAATCCAGTCACTGTAACATCACAGGAAATCAGGGCATGTAATGATATACGGTACTACTACAATAGACAGATAATCCCAGATGAAAAAAAGATAGTGAGGGAATACAACAACTCACTTTCAACAAGATGGTTTATTTATGAAATATGTAGCAACAAGCCTGTAGCATCCGAAGCAATGTGGCCAAACCAATGAGGTAAAAAATCAACAAGATAAATTTGGCTCTTCGGCGACTTTCATTTCCGTCATTGCACTGATCGCATGTCCACTAACATGAAGTAGTTTCGGGGAGTAATACAATGGCGCTAGTCTCCGTGTTGTTAATAGCGGGCGGTTGGGGAGTGGTGCCTTAAATTATGACTTCTGTGGAGTGATGTCCTCAGACAGTTGCATTGAAGTTCTTTTGAGTTTATACTTATCCAGTCCTGGATCTCGAAATTCCACTCGGCAATATGAAGTGGCAGAAATCACCTTGCCCCAGACGGGCAATGACTTTTCAGTTGGCATGTGCATGTGCCCTCTCTCTGTCCCCCCTCTCTCCCATCCCAACTTCTCTCTCTCTCTCTCTTTCACCCCTCCAGCCCCTCTCCTCCTCTCTCTCTCCCCCTCTCTCTCGCTCCTATATATCCCGTCCTCTCTCTCCGCCCTCTCTTTCGCTCCTCTCCTCTCTCTCCACCCTGTCTCCCCCCCTCTCTCTCTCTCTCCCCCCTCTCTGTGTCTCAGCATATACGTTTTAATTTGTGATTAGTACTGGTTTACGGGTGGGATAGGAGGGTGAAGAGCGTGGGAGCAGGGGGATAGAGGGAGGGGAGAGAGTGAGGGTAGTGTGGAGGTGAGGTGGGATAGTGGGGGAGGAGGGGGTAGATGGAGAGGAGGGGGCATGTGGGGAGGTAGGGAGTGGGGATAGAGGGAGGGGAGGGCAGTGGGGAAGGTAAAGAGGTAGAGAGGGAATGGGATAGGGGATGAGGAGTGGGGGATTAGGGGAATAGAGGGAGGGGAGGGGGTATAAGAGGGAGGGAGGGTGTGGCAGGGTAGGGGAAAGAAGAACGAGGGAGAAGTGAGGAATGGAGTGGGGAGGGTAGGAGTAGAGGGGAAAAAAAGGGAGGAGAAGAAGAGGGGGATGGAGTGCTGGGCGATTTGGGGGGAATGGAGGAGGATAGAGGTAGGAAGAGGGATGGTGAGGTAATGCAGGAGCGGATGGGGAAGAGGGAGGAGGAAAGGGAAGGGGTGAGGGGAGGAAGCAGAGGAGAATTGTTGGAGGATGGGGAGAGGGAGGATGATGGAGGAGGGGAATATGGGACTGGAGAGGGAGAGTGAGGTGCGTTCACATTGATCTTATCTTTTACAATTTATTGCCGTTTTGACTCTATAAATGTTGCAGTCGCTCTCCCACTTGCTGGCCACACCTGCACAGCTGGGGGAGGGTTGCTGTGACTTGCGTCACAACAGGGATCAGCTGCGCCTGTACAGTTGGGAGCTATGGGTCAGTGGTGGAATATTGCCTTGGGGGACAGGCCACAAGATCCACACCAGATCGAGTATTTATATACTTAAAAATCAAATCTTGACCACTTCCTGTTTGCACTGCATATTGATTTTAGAAAAAACGCTACCACTTAAGGCTGTGATTTTTGGCGATCTTAGTCAGAGTCCCACAGGTGCGCAGGACAAGAAGATTTTTCCCCTCGATGAAAAATAAAAGACTTACTAATTTTTTAAATGTTGAGATCCTCTCTTCTGTCAATCACGCCATGCCCCTTTTGGTGGGAGGGGGGAGGGACTATAAATCCTGGAAGTGTGGACTGCAAGATGGCAAAGCGAGAGGTCACGACTCTCAGTCTGAGCTGTGAATAACACTGAACACATGTCCACTAAACTGAGTGGTTTTACTGACCTGTGAGTGCATTCAATGTGGTTTCAAAAAGCAAATGTGGTGGTGGTTGGTTGGTTTGAAAAAGCAAAACAAATGTGGTGGTGGTTGGTTGGTTTGAAAAAGCAAAGCAAATGTGGTGGTGGTTGGCTTTTTATGTGTTTTTGTGGTTTTTATGGGGTTGTTATGCAGTTTTTGTGTGGTTTCTATGTGGTGTTTTGTGGTGTTTTACATGGTTTTGTGGTGGTTTCACCCTGCTTGAAGTGATATGAAACTGGACCTGAACTTGGTGGCCTTGCACCCTGCTTGGCTTGGTATGAAACAGCACTTGAATTTGGTGGCCTTGCACCCTGCTTGAAATGGTATGAAACTGCATTTGAATTTGGTGGCCTTGCACCCTGCTTGAATGGCATGAAACTGCATTTGAATTTGGTGGCCTTGCACCCTGCTTGAAGTGGCATGAAACCACATTTGAATTTGGTGGCCTTGCAACCTGCTTGAAATAGTATGAAACTGTATTTGAATTTGGTGGCCTTTCACCCTGCTTGAAATGGTATGAAATTGCACCTGAATTTGGTGGTATTGCACACTGCTTGAAATGGCATGAAACTGTATTTGAATTTGGTGGCCTTGCACCCTGCTTGAATGCCATGAAACTGCATTTGAATTTGGTGGCCTTGCACCATGCGTGAAGTGGCATGAAACTGCATTTGAATTTGGTGGCCTTGCACCCTGCTTTAAATAGTATTAAACTGCATTTGAATTTGGTGGCCTTACATTCTGCTTGAAATGGTATGAAATTGCACTTGAATTTGGTGACCTTGCACCCTGCTTGAAATGGCATGAAACTACATTTGAATTTGGTGGCCTTGCACGCTGCTTGAAATGGTATGAAACTGCATTTGAATTTGGTGGCCTTGCACCCTGCTTGAATGGCATGAAACTGCATTTGAATTTGGTGGCCTTGCACCCTGCTTGAAGTGGCATGAAACCGCATTTGAATTTGGTGGCCTTGCAACCTGCTTGAAATAGTATGAAACTGTATTTGAATTTGGTGGCCTTTCACCCTGCTTGAAATGGTATGAAACTGCACTTGAAATTGGTGGCCTTGCACCCTGCTTGGTTTCATCCATTTGAATGTGTGCAGTATGATTGCTAAAATGGATATGATTCGTATCTGGGCTCATTCAACTGATGCTGATGGCCTTGCAACCTGCTTGAAATAGTATAAAACTGTATTTGAATTTGGTGGCCTTTCACCCTGCTTGAAATGGTATGAAATTGCACCTGAATTTGGTGGTATTGCACAATGCTTGAAATGGCATGAAACTGTATTTGAATTTGGTGGCCTTGCACCCTGCTTGAATGCCATGAAACTGCATTTGAATTTGGTGGCCTTGCACCATGCGTGAAGTGGCATGAAACTGCATTTGAATTTGCTGGCCTTGCACCCTGCTTTAAATAGTATTAAACTGCATTTGAATTTGGTGGCCTTGCATCCTGCTTGAAATGGTATGAAATTGCACTTGAATTTGGTGACCTTGCACCCTGCTTGAAATGGCATGAAACTACATTTGAATTTGGTGGTCTTGCACCCTGCTTGAAATGGTATTAAACTGCATTTGAATTTGGTGGCCTTGCACCCTGCTTGAAATGGTATGAAACTGCACTTGAATTTGGTGGTCTTGCACCCTGCTTGAAGTGGTATGAAACTGCACTTGAATTTGGTGGCCTTGCACCCTGCTTGAAATGGTATGAAACTGCACTTGAATTTGGAGGCCTTGCACCCGGCTTGAAATTGTATGAAACTGCACTTGAAATTGGTGGCCTTGCACCCTGCTTGGTTTCATCCATTTGAATGTGTGCAGTATGATTGCTAAAATGGATATGATTTGTATCTGGGCTCATTCAACTGATGCTGATGTTATTGTCATATCTGAAACTTGGCTAAACAAAGCAGTTTTAAACAAGGATATCAACATTGACGGCTACAATGTGTATAGGACTGACCGAACCAAGAAGGGCGGAGGGGTCGCAGTCTATGTCAAATCTAAGTTTCATGTGAAGATCCGTCTCTCTACATCAGTGAGTAAGCAATTTGAACTTCTGGCTCTTGACATGGAAATCTCAAAAACTCTCCAAATCACTGTCGTCGGTTGCTATAGGCCACCTTCAGCTATTAGCTGCATCTTACCATCTTTAATGGAGCTTTTATCCGGGTTGAACTTTAATGAAATTGTCCTTATTGGTGACTTAAACTGGAACTGACTGCTACCAGCAGCAGATGATTTTAAAGCATTTTGTGATTCGTTTAATTTCTTTCAGATTCTTGACTGTCCTACTAGACCTAATCTGAAATTTCGGGAAAAATCTTCTTTAATTAATCTTATCTTAACTAATGTTCCTCATAAATATTCTGCTGCTTCTGTTTTTGCCAATGACACCAGTGACCACTGTGTCATTGCAACGGTAAGAAATACAAAAGTTCCTAAAAACCAAACCGCATGTCACCATAAAGCGGGACATGAAACATTTTGTGGAGCAAGCATTTTTTCATGACCTGTTTCTCTTTAGCTGGGAGGAAATTAATGTAATTCCTGATGTTGGGAATGCCTGGAAATTCTTTTATGATGGTTTTATTGAAATTGTTAACAAGCACGCTCCTTTTAGGAAGTATAGAATAAAGGGCAGGGGTAATGCATGGTTCACGTCAGAGTTATCCAATTTACTCCATGAGCGCAATGTGGCATGTCTAAAGCCAGGAGTACTGGTCTTGGATCAGACTGGTTGCTCTTTAGGCAGCTGCGATAGGCAAGCACAGTTGCAATTAGAAAAGCCAAAGCTGATCATTTCCTTACTGAAACTTCAAATAACCTAAATAATCCGTTGAAATTCTGGAAAACCATTAAATCTATAACTGGAATAAAAAATGTTATTGAGCTATCTCCATGCATTGTCAAAGACTCCATCCAAATTTATGAATAGGCCGACATGCTTGGTTGTTTTAATGAGCAGTTCATTGCCTCGAAACACAGCTCAAGTCTCCTCTGCTTGCTCTGATAGTAGTTGTTTTTTTTGAGGGACAAGTCTTTACTTTTGACGCTGTTACACTTTCAGAGGTGCATAAGGCCCTGAGATGTTTAGACACAAAAAAATCGGCAGGTCCCAACAACCTTGAGCCTTACTTCCTAAAGTTAGCCGCTGATTTTATTGCATTGCCTCTGACTTATCTTTTTAATCTATCCCTGGAGACAAACGAACTTCCCCTTATTTGGAAATCTGCCTTTGTTCTCCCACTGTTTAAAGGGGGGGACCCCACTGTGTTAAACAACTATAGGCCCATCTCCAAACTGTCTGTTTTAAGTAAGGTGCTGGAATCTATTGTAATCCAACAACTGATGCACTTTTTATCAACTAACAGTATTTTATCTGACTTTCAATCTGGTTTTAGGAAAAAATATAGTATGTCAACAGCTGCTTTAAAAGTAGTAAATGATTTTATTGAATTTTTAGACAATAAGCAACACTGTGCAGCCCTTTCGTTGACTTATCAAAGGCTTTCGATACTGTGGATCATGCCTTATTGTTACAAAGACTATACAGCATCGGTTTGGCTGATCAAGCTGTCTGTTGGTTTAAAAACTATCTATCAGGCAGATCCCAGTGTGTGCAAGCAGAAGGTATTACTTCTAGCTCTCTTTATGTATCTAAGGATGTGCCACAGGGATCAGTTCTAGGACCTTTATTATTTACTATTTATATTAATAGCTTAGATTATAAAGCAGCGAACGCAAATTTTCATTTTTATGCTGGCGACACAGTGATATTGCTCTGCGTCTATCCCAAATCAGGCTCTCTGTCAGCTCCAAACGGCTTTTAACACTGTGCAACGTAACCTCTGTGATTTAAAACTTGTTTTAAATGCTGACAAGACAAAGCTCATGCTGTTCACTAAAGCTAAATCAAAGCCCTCGGACCTCCCTTCTATCACCACTTTGTAGGGCTCTGTGGTTGAATCTGTGTCTCAATATAAATATCTGGGAATTATAATTGATGATTCTCTCTCTTTTAAATCTCATATCGAGCAACTTGTGAAAAAACTAAAGATAAAATTAGGTTTTCACTTTAGAAACAAATCTTATTTTTCTTTTGAAGCCAAAAAAAAAAACTTGTTGCTGCAACGTTTATGTCTGTGTTGGACTATGGTGAAGTTTTATATATGAATGCATCTTCAAAATGCCTACAGTCTTTGGACACGGTCTACCATGGAGCACTGAGATTTGTTACAAATTTTAAAACCCTCACGCACCACTGCTCTTTGTATGCTCAAGTTGGATGATTTGCCCTGTCCACCCGCAGACTCCATCATTGGCATCTCCTTATTTATAAGGCTATCCTCGGTATTCTTCCTTAATACCTGCAGAAGTATGTAATTCGAAAAAGCACAGGAACTTATCAGCTCCACTCTGAGGACTTGTTCTTACTAACTGTACCTAATGTCCGTACTGAACTGGGGAAAAGGGCACTTAGTTATGCTGCTCCCTTCACATGGAACCAGCTGCAGAATGAGCTGAAACTTAAGGAGCTGGTTTCTATAAACAGATTTAAATCTCTTCTTAATGATGTTGAAGCGGGCTCTTCCGTCTGTACATGCTTTGTTTGATGATGTTATGACTGTGACTCTATTTATATGATCTCTGTTGTTTTTAAATTATTGTCTGTAACTGGAAAACTGTGCTGCTGCCTGTCTTGGCCAGGACTCTCCTGTAAAAGAGATTTTTAATCTCAACGAGACTTCTCCTGGTTAAATAAAGGTTAAATAAAAAAAATAAAAAATAAAAATAAAAAATGGTATGAAACTGCACTTGAATTTGGAGTCCTTGCACCCTGCTTGAAATGGCATGAAACTACATTTGAATTTGGTGGCCTTGCACCCTGCTTGAAATGGCATGAAACTGCATTTGAATTTGGTGGCCTTGCACCCTGCTTGAAATGGCATGAAACTGCTTTTGAATTTGGTGGCCTTGCATCCTGTTTGAAATGACATGAAACTGCATGTGAGTTTGGTGGCCTTGCACCCTGCTTGAAGTGGCATGAAACTGCATTTGAATTTGGTGGCCTTGCACCCTGCTTGAAATGGCATGAAACTGCATTTGAATTTGGTGGCCTTGCACCCTGCTTGAAATGGCATGAAACTGCTTTTGAATTTGGTGGCCTTGCACCCTGCTTGAAATGACAGAAAACTGCATGTGAGTTTGGTGGCCTTGCACCCTGCTTGAAGAGGCATGAAACTGCATGTGAATTTGGTGGCCTTGCACCCTGCTTGAAGTGGCATGAAACTGCATTTGAATTTGGTGGCCTTGCACCCTGCTTGAAATGGTATGAAACTGCACTTGAATATGGTGGCTATGCACCCTGCTTGAAATAGTATGAAACTGCATTTGAATTTGGTGGCCTTGCACCCTGCTGAAAATGGAATTTCAAGGAATAGTCGTGTCAACTGCCAGCCCACCAGCCATGAGTGAGTGAACTGCCAGCACGGCAGGCTTGAGTGACTGGGCTGCCAGCCCAAGAATCCATTTGGCCCACAATCTCCATACCAGCCCTCTGGAAACCAGTCCCTTCAGCCCACAACACCCACACTAGCACTCCAGAAACCCTCCCCTTCTCACTGGCCATCAATGTTGGAATATTGGGGGACCAGCCCTCTCATGTGAACATGGGACCCAACAGGTCAAACTTAGTTTAGTACATTACTAAAACCCTCATCTTGTTTGTTTGTGTGCGTGTGTGAGTACCGGAAACTATGCCAAAATGATGTGTGATATAGCTCCACCTTACTCACAATGGTTTTGTGATGTGCTGTAGCAAGTATTGCTCAGATTGATGCTATATGTTACAAGTTATTGACATTTTAAACTTTACAAAAAACACTTTACAAAACCACTTTTCCACTTGCCCATCAGCCGTATTCGACGTCACAAATATGCTACATTTACAATCCCGAATATCATTGAAATAAACATTTAATTGTGGGTGATTTTCATTGTGGGTGTTTGGGTGTGTGGGATAGGGGGGAGGTGAGGAGTGGTGGAACAGGTGGATAGAGGGAGTGGAGGGGGGTAGCGAGGGAAATGGAGGGGAAAGTGTGGGAGGTGAGGAGGGACTGAGGGAGGAGGAGGGATAGAGGGGGTGGAGGGGGTTAGAGGGAGAGGAGGGAGGTAGTGGTGGAGGTAGGGTGGGGCATACAGGGAGAGGAGAGCAGTGGGGGAGGTGAGGAGGGTGGGAGCAGAGGGAGATGAGGGGGTAGGGAGGGGAGAGAGGATTGAGGGAAAGGGTGACTGAGGGTATGAGGTGGAGAGGAAGGAAGAGATGAGGAGATGGTGTGGGGGAGGTGGAGGGATTAAAGCAGAGGGAGGGTGACGAAGAGGGGGTGGCAGGGCTGGGGATGAGGGGGAATGGAGGAGGAATGGTGTAGGAAGAGGGATGGCGAGGTAATGGTGGAAGGGAGAGGAGGGTAGCGAGGGGGTGGGCAGAGGAAGCAGAAGAGGGTTGGTAGAGGGTGGGGAGAGGATGGATAATGGAGGATATCCTTCTGGAGGATATCAGGGGACTGAGCAGTGAGAGTGAGATGTGTACACATTGATCTTATATTTTAAAAGTCATTGCCATTTTAAACTTTAAAAAACATCGCAGTTGCGCTCCCACTTGTCGGCTGCGCTTGCGCAGTTGGGGGAGTGTTGCCGTGGCTCACGTCACAATGGGGTTCTCTGGCGTCACAACAGGAATCTGTCAGCCGCATCTGCGCAGTTTTGGACTATGGGTGAGTGGTGAATATTGCGTTGGGGAAACAGACCCAAGGGGTCCACACTTGCTCTCATGAAATATAAATGCATAATGATAGATCATGGCTAGGTTAATTGGCTTCTGTAAATTTCCCCTTGTGTGCAGGATGTGAAAATGGGATAATATAGAACTAGCCTGTTTCCATGATATATCTCTCTAAATTCTACAAATTTCCTTCTGAATTGGATGTCTCGTTAAGACAGTTGAACTCAATGATGTTTACAATTGATATAATGTAAACTTCACATGCTACATGCAATACATTTATTAGGTATAAGGAGTACAGGGGTTTATAACATTGCAGAGAGATTTTATTTATAGTGAATAAGCATCAAATCTCATTTTTGTGGAACCAAATGGATCACCACAACATTCCCTTCAGAACATGTTGGTTTGGGGAATGACGCTGATAAGCTTTCACTGCTGGTTAACAGTTGAAAAAAGGCTGTATGTAGTTTTCAGTCCAGTGGGTAAGTACGAAGTGGTCCAAAGATTCTGTTTAAAACAAGAATATCAGCAGTTAGCCCACACAGTATTTTTATTGACTAATACAAAATACTGTGAGAGAAACTTTGGTGTCTATTGACAGGCAATTTGCAACAGAAAATCCTTCCAATCAAATCTACATCATAAAAGTATTTTTATGTTGCAGTTGCTTTAATCCAGTTTAACTCAAAAAGAGATGATGAAACAATGATATCTAAGTATTGTCCAGGACATTAGTAATCCTCCTGCATGGCATCTTTTTTCAGGGTGCATGATGGGATGTTATGTGTATAAATATTTGGGTTGCAGCTATTCATAATTTGGATGAGCATCAGGAAGTGATATTCCAGGGTCTACCAATGACAGGTAACTGAGTGAGATGGTGAATTGTGAGGAGGATACAAAAAGGCATCAGGACAGTGTGGACAGATTGAGCAAGTCGGAACATGATGGAAATGCCGTATAATGTTTATAAACATGAAGTTGTCCACGTAGCAAAAACAGAAAGACCACAGTTTTCTTTACATTGGGAAGAATAATCTGTCCTTGTATGACTGTCAATAGAACAAATATACATGCAGTAAATAAAGACACAAAGTGTTGGAGTGACTCAGCAGGTCAGGTAGCGTGTATTGAAAATAATGTACAAACACTCGCCTGTATCCACCTATCACTTTTAAAGCTTTATCATGCCCTCACCTCTCTTACAGGTTTCTCCCACCTATCCACGTTCTCCAGAGATTTTACCTGACCTGCTGAGTTACTCCAGTACTTTGTCATTTTTGTACATCAGCATCTCCAGTCCCTTATGTCTGTATTCATACATTTGTGGTCTTGGTAAGATCAGGCTTGCAGTATTGTGTGTAGTGTACATCTCCTTACCTAAGAAAGGATATACATGCCATAGAGAGAGTAAAGTGAAGATTCACCAGATGGTCTCCCGGAATGGTGGGAATAACATACGGGGGGAGATTAAGTGTAATACTTTGTATTCACTGTCTAGAATAATGTGAGAGGTTTTCATTTAAATTGTGACAGGATTAGACTGATCGGATGAATAAATGAGGCATTCCTTGGACGAGGAGTCTAGAACATAGAACAGTACAGCACAGGAACAAGCATTTTGGCCCATGATATCTGTGCCAAACATAATACCATTTTAAAATGATCTCCTCTGCCTGGATGTGGTCCAGATCCCCCCCATTCTCTGCATATCCATGTGCCTCTCTAAACGCCTCTTCAATGCTACTATCGTATCTGCTCTCACCTCTGCCCTGATGCTGCATTACAGGCATTCATAACTCTATGTGTAAAAACAAATCTTGCTCTGTACATCTCTTTAAACTGTCATCCTCTGTCTAGGAGAGGTCACAGTCTCAGTTACAGGGCAAGAGATTTGGGACAGAAACAAGGGGAAATTTCTTCACTTATTGGGTGGTGAAGTTAAACAGGAAGCGATGGAGGCCGAGTCATTCAAGGAAGTGGATCGAGAATCATGCATGTTCAGACAAAGGCAGAGTGTCCTCAAAATTTTATACAATCCAATTGTATACATCTTGAGCATTGATATGTTAAATTTACCAGGATGTACAATGGACATTCTTTTAGCAAGAAGATGAGCAATTCCTTTCGTCAGTGGATGGTGAATCTGTGGAAATCTTTGCCACAGAAGGCTGTGGAGGTCGTCAGTGAAGATAGATAGAATCTTGATTAGTACGGGTGTCAGAGTTTATGGAGAGTGGGGTTAGGAGGGTGAGATAGATGTGCCGATTGAATGGCAGAGTAACCTGATGGGCCAAATGGCCTAATTCTACTCCTGTCACTTATGACCTTATGACATCCCATTGGATCAGGTCACCAGGCTGAAATAGATTAACTAGAATTATGTTGCAATGAAACAAATATCTGGTTAACTAACAGCATGTCTTTAAGCAAATGTATTGCATCATGACTCTCCACTACAATGTTTACCGAAGGCAAATTCAGTCAATGAAGTTGGCCTCCACAAAATAAAAATAAAAAACTCCTTAGCTACAATGACTTCAGAAGAAGCAAGTTGTTGGTAGAAAATATTGCAAAAATAGTATTTCAATGAAATTCCAATGTGATCAGCCGATTGTGAAGTGGGTAGCTTGTGATTAATTTTCAAATGTCAAAATTCAACTAATTTATACGAACTCACCTACCTTAATTATTTGAACATGCAACGTCTAATTCTGAAAGGACTGAACATTTCTGCATTCACAGCAAAGAGCTGCAGTCTGGAGCACAGGTCACCAAGTGACATTGTATCCCTAACGTTGACTCACGTTGTGTTTGAAAGCAAATCACAGCTCAAAGACTGAGTTTGCTCATTTGCCATTACAGCGATGACCTATGACCTAAATTATTAAAATGGCTGCTATACAACATTGTTATTGTTGGAATGGTTTCATTCTAATGTGTGGGTGTTGCAAGCAAGACCACAGCTTAGTACCTGTTCCCATTGGCCCTTTATTGTTTGTTTCCTGGAACTGATTGTTTGATATAACTAATAGCCTTTAGGTAAAAGTTTCAGCCTCTGTCTTGGAATTACGGGTATGAGTGGATGGTTCATAGACAACATGACTCTTCCTCAAAATACTTAAATTATTGAGCTATTTAAACAATATGACATTGATTCAATCATGATTCAGGTGCAATGAGTTTGTTCTAACCCAAGCATCATGCACCGTGTTGCTATGACGACTGTCGAAGATTACGTATTTGGAAAATATAAATCAATAATCTGTATTAGCCTACTTTCCGTAATAATTCTGCAAACAACATTCTCTATATTGCCCTCTCTACAACAACTTTAAATTACTAATCTTATTTACAAAGATCCAAAAACAATACATTCCGCCTTTTTTAAGGCATCACATACACAGTGCCTGGAAGAGGCTTCACTCACCAAAGGTGGAAGGTGATTCAAAAGGTCATCAGCCATTGCACTTAGTCCTCACCAAGTAGCTCGGTACCTGCGAGATTGTCTGACTCTTCATCGCTGTTGAGAGATTAAAATCAATGGGAAAAAAGCCTCCATTCTGATGTTCATCCTCTCACCCACCTTGATTGATTGTTTATTACCAACTCTTCTGTACATTCACAATATGTGGTGAGTGGTGGCTGAGCCAGTAACTTTGCCCATCTTAGTTGTCATTGAACTGAATGAATGCTGAGATACTTTGGACTGAGAAAAGCAGCCTCCCTCATCTAAAGTACAGGAGTGAATCAAATAGGATACCTCAACAATGCAGTAATTTCTTTATCTCCTCATATTAATAACTTAATTCCAGAATCACTTGGTTGAATCTATCAATCCACAGATGCCAAAGCCGGGTTAGATTGTTGATGCGAATCTTGGATTTTTACATCAGCAACATCAACTGCATTCCATACTCCCACCAAGACATGAACCCTGGCTACAGCAATACAGACTTTAAAAGTGATAGAGAAACTAGAATATGAACATTTGACTGGAACAATACTGAGAGTGGTTTGATCAACAATGTTTTTGCATTAATCAAAGTATTATTTTCTAATTACCTTTCCCTGAGATAGCCACTTATAACATGTATTATGTTTGACAGGATCGTGACAAGACCCAATATTCTAAGTGTCATGTGTTATGTACATAGTACTAAAACCTATTTCTGAGATGTGGACATTGCTGACAAGACTAACAATATTGTCCATTCTAAATTGTAAAGGGCCAAGGACATTGGTCTGATGAAATTCTGCATCTGGAATATTTGACTGCCAACAATCACAACCCTTTCCTTGAAGTTGTTCTTCAGGAAGAGTCTTTCGGTATCTGAGGTAGTGAGCAGCCTTCGTAAACTGCAGCAATTGTTCTGGTGAAGATGCTTCCGCAATGTAACTGGGAGTAAACTGCAATATCTAGACGTACTGAAAATGAGGAATATGTAATATAGTCCACAATCTGACAGACATTGCATGATTTGGAGTGGTTCCTGCAAGAGATGGAGACTGTGTGCACTTGTTGCCCTTGCCTTTCATCATCATATGTGTTAGTGCTTTGGGAGGTGCTGCTGGAAGATTCATGTGAACACCTGCAGTGTGTGTACATAGACCTAGTGAAAATAAGGAAAGTGTAATATAGTCTGTGCGATGTATGAGTGAGTAGACAACACACCAAACCTTTTGTACTCATATTAGTGTGGGAGTTAGTGACTCGGTCAACATTTAAAGCCTTGAATTGAATAGCTTGTGAGACTTCTTAGCTGGTTATTCTGGCCAATTACAGTTCAAAGATCTGAAGTCATGTGTGGGCCATACCAGGAAACTTCAGTAATAAATTTGGACTTTACATTTTGTCCATTAGTTGGGTGATCGTCGTTCTTTTATTAATTTTGAATTGCTTAATTTCATGAACTGAATTTGGCTTCTGTGTGTTGGGGATTGGAATTTGAACATTTCTCAATCACTGCTTGCTGATTATTCATCCAGTAATTTAGCCAGTATGTTACCACACCTCTTATCATTTAAAACAGATCACCGCAACAGACTTACATAACCAGAAGCAGCTTGGATGACTAACAGAGGGACATAACATTCGATATATTATCGAATAAGTGGACGCATTGGGGATCATTTTCCAATGTTCTATAGATTCAGGATCAGTTCCTGTGGATTGGAGGGTAGCTAATGTTATCCCACTTTTTTAAGAAAGGCGGGAGAGAGAAAACAGGGAATTATGAACCAGTTAGCTTGACATCGGTGGTGGGGAAGATGCTGGAGTCAATTATAAAAGATGAAATAGCGGCAGATCTGGATAGCAGTAACAGGATCGGTCCAAGTCAGCATGGATTTACGAAGGGTAAATCATGCTTGAATAATCTTCTGGAACTTTTTGAGGATGTAACTGGGAAAATGGACAAGGGAGAGCCAGTAGATGTAGTGTACGTGGACTTTCAGAAATCATTTGATAAGGTCCCACATAGGAGATTAGTGGGCAAAATTGGAGCACATGGTATTTGGGGTAAGGTACTGACATGGGTAGAAATTTGGTTGGCTAACAGGAATCTAAGAGTAAGGATTAACGGGTCCCTTTCAGAATGGCAGGCAGTGACTGGTGGGGTACCATAAGGTTCGGTGCTGGGCCCGCAGCTATTTGCAATATACATTAATGATTAAGATGAAGGGATTCAAAGTAACAATAGCAAATTTGCAGAGGACACAAAGCTGGGTGGCAGTGAGGAGGATGCTATGAGGATGCAGGGTGACTTGGACATGTTGGGTGACTGGGCAGATGCAGTTTAATATGGATAAATGTGAGGTTATTCACATTGGTGGCAAAAACAGGAAGGCAGATTATTATCTGAATGGTGTCAGGTTAGGAAAAGGGGAAGTGCATCGACATCTGTGGGTCCTTGTTCATCAATCACTGAAAGTAAGCATGCACGCAAAGCAGGCAGTAAAGAAATATAATGGCATGTTGGCCTTGAATAACAAGAGGAGTTGAGTATTGGAGAAAAGAGGTTCTTCTGCAGTTATGCAGGGCCCTAGTGAGACCATACCTGGAGTATTGTGTGCAGTTTTGGTCTCCTAATTTGAGGAAGGACAGTCTTGCTATTGAGGGAGTGCAGGATAGGTTCACAAGGATAGTTCCCAGGATGGCGGGACTGCCATATGTTGATAGAATGGAGCGACTGGGCTTGTATACACTGGAATGTAGAAGGATGAGAGGGGATCTTATTGAAACATATAAGATTATTCTGGGATTGGACACGCTAGAGGCATGAAACATGTTCCCGATGTTGGGGGAGTCCAGAACCAGGGGCCGCAGTTTAAAAATAAGGGGTAGGCCATTTAGAATGGAGATGCGGAGATTTTTCCCGCAGAGAGTTGTGAATCTGTGCAATTCTCTGCCTCCGAAGGCAGTGGAGGCCAATTCTCTGGATGCTTTCAAGAGAAGGATAGGGCTCTTAGAGAGCATAGTCATGGGAAATGGGGAGAAGGCAGGAATGGGGTACGGAGTGTGGATGATCAGCCATGATCACAGTGAATCGAAGGGCTAAATGGCCTACTCCTGCACCTATTGTCTATTGAATCAAACAGCACATAATAGGCTCTTCGGCCCATCATGCCCTCTATACTAACCCCATTTACCAGCACTTGTTTCATAGCCTTCTATGTCTTCACAATTCAAGTACTCATCCAGGCAGTTTTAAAATGTAGAATTCCTCAAACCCCCTCTAAATACCTTACTCCTCCCCTGAAACCAATGTTTCTGACGTATTTAGGGATTGTTCAGGGAAGGGACAGGTGGGATTCCAGAGCTTGAGACGCAGGTCACTGAGGACACACTACTGTGATTTAAAATGAGGTTAGAAAATGTGCAAATCTGAAAGTTGCAAGGGTGGTGGTGGAATGGACTGCGACCACAGAGAGGTGGAGCATTTGTAAGTCCCCTTAAACGCTCATCATTGGTCCAGATTTCCTTCCTTTACCTTCTTCTGCCATTCAGGACACGTGCTAGGTATTTCCTCACTGCCTTCTTTTTCCGGAGACGGCTAAACATGTCGGTGAAGATCGAATCAGTTTGCCGTTTGGAAAGAACATCATCATCTTCGGCACTGTTTAACCCAACAACAGTTCTGTTAGTCTCAGCCAGGATGGCAAGTTGCAGAATAAAATAAATAGCCTTGGAACACCAACACCTCCCCACCCCCACCATTCTTTAAACAAGTTTTATTTAAATTGGTATTGGTTCATTTAAAAAAAAAGTGAATGCTCTTTCAGAATATATTTGATTTGCATCTTGAGTATCTAACACACTTCCCTTGAATCATCAATATTATGGTGAAACATTTAACTAAATCTAAAAGAGCACCCTTTTATGCTGCCAGCTACTGTGGAAGAAAATATTCAGTAAAATACACTTCCCATGACACTGTAGCTGATTACAAGTACACTCACTGTCATAGGGGGCATGTGTTAATCATAACCCAGCTGGTCCTTAGAAGGAACTATAAATTTCACCTTTCCAATTCTCCATTGAAATTGTAAGTTATTTTATTTATTCAAGACCATGACATTCTGTCTCCAGAAAAAAACAAACAAATCTGTGTCACCAGCATATTCTATTATATTATAATACAAAGTATTCACTTGGACACCCCCATGAAATTATCCTTTCACTTCAAAGGCTCAATTATTTATAATGGCCCAAGAGACACCAAATGCTGAAATCTGGAGTAAATATTAAACTGCTGGAAGAACTCAGCAGGTCATGCAGCATCTAAGGATAACTCAGTTATTTATACATCACCTCTTGAAATGGTAAATACACAACAAAACACATCAAGCAAATTTATTAGAAATACAGTAAATAGCTGACCATAATTCCTATGTTCATATCATATTGTAATATTCACCCATATCTCTCAATATATTTGCAGAAAACATGCAAAATTTACCAGAAATGATTCGGCATTATTTAGGATTCCCCAAAACTGGATTGGGTATCCAAGACTACATACGCAATCCAAAATAAGACAGCTCACAACCTACAGCAAAGGATAAATTCCCTGTAGGATATTTTGCATGTTGAAATTCATAACACTGTGAAATATTTTATCTGAACTTATTATGCCAATATAAACACTCATCTGTCCAAATGGTGAATTATTCAACTTTTGTTTGAATTGTTTACAATTGGGCAATCTAACCCTTGATCATTTGAAACTTTGCATGGCCACGGGGTTTGATGCTCCCGCTGTTTCATCCCTACCTGTCGTCTACCAATACATTTCAAATAGATGCTATCGGACATGATCACTCCTATTCACACCCATCCCCAAACACCTGGCCTTCATACCTAGGGTGAGTTCCTAGCAGAAGAACAGGCCCTTCTCCCCACATTAATTTCCTGATTTTATTCTCCCCACATTCCCACTAACGCCAACATATATGTGTGTGCGTATCTATGTGCATGTCTGTTAAATTTTTACATTTATAGAAAATAGATGGTATCGACCAATGCAAACTGCTGCTCCAGGTGTCCAATTTACAGATGTTCCTAACCTTGCTTGTTGGACCTTTGGGGTTTAGTGACCTATTGGAAATTCACATCAGTCAGGAAATGGTGTTGTGTAGACTGAGAGGACCGAAGGCTGATAAATCCCCATGGCCAGATGGTCTGCATCCCACAATACTCAAGGAGGTGGCTCTAGAAATATTAGACACATTGGTGATCATTTTCCAAATGTTCTATAAATTCTGGATCATTTCCTGTGGATTGGAGTGTAGCTAATGTTATCCATCTTTTTAAGAAAGGAGGGAGTGAGAAAGCAGGGAATTATAGACCAGGTAGCCAGATATCATTGGTGGGAAAGATGCTGGAGTCGATTATTAAAGATGTAGTAGCAGTGCATTTGGATAACAGTAACAGGATCGGTCCAAGTCAACATAGATTTACGAAGGGGAAATCATGCTTGATAAATCTTCTGGAATTTTTGGAGCATGTAACAAGTAAAATGGATAAAGGAGAGCCAGTGGATGTAGTGTACCTGTAAGTGTAGCCTCCTTGCCTAAGACTCTCGAGCCAAAGACTCACACTTTACTCAACAAGGTCGCTCCGCTACAGCTGCACTTCTTTATCTGTTACCTCATCAACTACTTTAGGGCTAATTTGTAAATTACTCGAACCTGGGTGAACGGAGTTCTCTTTTAACTTTCTTTCCCTCTGACTCGCCTACTTTCAGCCAATACTCACTCTCGCTGCTTCTGGCTACTGCTTCTCTCTGACCTTTATGGTCTACCTATGTATCTATCTATGAGACCATCAGATTCCTTTTTCCCCACAATATTAAACATTGCACCATATCAATTGACAATAGACAATAGGTGCAGAAGTAGGACATTCGGCCCTTCGAGCCAACACCGCCATTAAACGTGATCATGGCTGATCATCCCCAATCAGTCGTCAACACTCCCTCAATAGCAAGAATGTCCTTCCTCAAATTAGGGGACCAAAACTGCACACAATACTCCATGTGTGGTCTCACTAGGGCCCTATACAACTGCAGAAGTACCTCTTTACTCCCATACTCAACTTCTCTTGTTATGAAGGCTAACATGCCATTCACTTTCTTCACTGCCAGCTATACGTGCATGCTTACTTTAATTTACTGATGAACAAGGACCCCCCAGAACCCGTTGTACTTCCCCTTTTCGCATCTTGACAGCATTTAGATAATAATCGTCCTTCCTGTTTTTGTTACCAAAGTGGATAACCTCACATTTATCCACATTAAACTGCATCTGCCATGCATCTACCCACTCACCCAACCTGTCCAAATCACCCTGCATCCTCATAGCATCCCCCTCACAGTTCACACTGCCACCCAGTTTTGTGTCATCTGCAAATTTGCTAATGTTACTTAGAATTCCTTCATCTAAATCATTGATGTATATTGTAAATAGCTGTGGTCCCAGCAACGAGCCTTGCCACTAGTCACTGCCTGCCATTCTGAAAGGGACCGTTAATCCATACTCTTTGTTTCCTGTCTGCTCCTTATTTCTGTTTTGTTTGTCTGTCTTTTTTTGTGTCTTGTTTCTTGTATCCCTATGGAAAACCTATTCATGAAATATTTTATCTGAACTTATTATGCAAATATAAACGCCTGTCTGTCCTTACGGTTGAGTTATTCAACCATTGTTTGAATTGTTTACAAATGGACCCATGGTCATTTCAAACTTTGCATGGCCACGGGGTTTGATGCTTTCGCTGTTTCGTCCCCACCTGTCGTCCACCAATATATTCCAAATAGATACCTAGTTGAGTTCTTGGTCAGGGCTGCCAGGAATTCAATGATGGACAACTGGTCCAGCATTTTGCTGAACTTGATCAGGAGGAGAGAATCAGAGTATCGTGGTGTTCTAGTGAGAGAAACAAAACATGTAAATGAATGTTGGTGGTTCATAGAAATATCGGAAACCGAATATTGGGAACAGACGGCTTCATGCTTCCACTTAATTGCATAATACACTGACTAAATGCTTCCAATATTAACACTGACACAAACACGCACACACACACATATGCACGCCATAGCGTGACCATGTGCAGTGCAGTTAGCACTCAATTCTGGTCCTTGCAATCTAACAGGGTTGCAGACTGTTGGCAGAGGTGAATTGTGCAGCGATTCTTGCAGCCTACCCAGTGCTAGACCGAAGACAATTCCAGAGGAGTAAAAACACAGTGGGGCATCAGTCTTGCTCAAACTGGAATAAAAACTTTATTAACATACATGTGCTTGACACAACAATAACAGCATCTCTCATTGGCTGTTCTCATTGTAACCTCTCATTGGCTGTTCTCATTGTCAGTTATTCACAACCTGCATCAAGTTTGTCTGAGTAACAATACAACATTAAGATTAACTTCTTTGCAATTGAGAGCATGTTTTTCATATATGATAACACAGACGTTGGCTAGTTGTCGGGTCAAACGGACAGAGATCGGTCAAAGCCAATGGGAGAGTTGTGGGGAGAAAGACATGCATTCTCATCGCACAGAATGTTGAAGGATGCCGAGATTATAAATTTTATCCCACCAGTTCTTCTCCACTTGAATTATGATGTGGATGTGAATATCCCTTCGCTGTTTCTGGTTCCCACCCAGGCATCGTCGTCTCACCCCCACCACCACCTGCGCGTGTGTTTTCTCCCGGCAACATTTTGCATGGGTCCATGGTTACATACCTCAACCACATCCAGCTTTTCAACCTGCCGTCGTTCTTTAACGGACACTATCAACATTGTATAAAATAAAGTGCCGTCAGTGATCAGAAACTGTACCTGTGGTTCATATTACAGACGGGATAACAAGGCACTGGCGTGAGGCAGAGACCGGCCCTAAACTAAGGAAATCCATGGAACCTACTCCTCATCACACCCCGATCCGTGCTCTCCAGCCCCTCTCTCCTTCAGAGCAGTTACTGCTTTCTTCCTTCATGTCCACAGCCAACTGCCACAAGGGAAGACTTGTGATATATTTTTGATTTCCTGAACTGTTCAGCATCTGTTGTGGAGAGAGAGACCCTCCCTGATCTGATAAAGTTAACAGAGGGACGCTTACCTTGAACTTGGTGCTGGGATGCCTGATCCCTGAGACCACAGGACGCTGAAGAGCACAAAAAGCGTCACCGAATGTGAGTCGAAGCTGATCATCATTTCGAACTATTCTGTGAAGCAAATACCATGTTACTCCATAAAACCATTTGCACCGACCCCCCCTACCCCATCCTCTCCCTCCTCTAAATCCCACTTCATGGATGGCTTCCATTTTGAACGGTTGGTGAATATCATGAATCAATTCAAACAGTAAGAAGCTATCGTAGTCACAGAAGTTGGATGCGGGAAGACTACCATGATGAATGATACGCGATGTTGCATGTTTCGAGTCAAGATAGAGTTCGTTTGGAAAACTTACCAAAAGGAGCTCGCGCTGCCTTGGCGTCGATCGCTGTCCTTGATGCTGAAGACGTCGCCTGTGAAGCAACGACGTCGCGGTGCTTGTAGGACGCTCTTCGGTGTCTTTTGAATTCTGTTCTCTGCCTTATATAGATCGAGATGCGATACTCTGCTTTGCTGTTAACAGCCTGAAAGCTGCAGGTTTTATACTATAGGTATGTCTCCGTCCACAAAGGTTGGTCATGTTTTCGCTCAAGTGAGAGGCAATAGATGCACAGCCAAAGACGCCACCGGCATTCCCAGTGGGATGGGAGCGTGTTAGCATAGAGGGCCGATTGTTTGTTGAGCAAACTTGCCCGCAATGGACAATTAACATCAAAACCAGACACTCCTGCCACTGCTAGACTTCCCCATTATATGTAAAATCATCCAGAACTCGACTAATTCTTGCGGCCAAGAAAGAGACATTCCAGTCCATCGTGCAGCTGTTGTCGCTTGCAACCTGCTGTCCAATTCGTTCCACACCCATGTTCTCGCCAAGTACTGCATCCATCTCTCTTTCAGAGTTTGTATGTAACCTACCGCTCTCCACACTTTCAGCAATCTCGCTCTATACAACTGGCGATGAAGCCAAACATGATTTTGCCTGAGATTTGTACCGTTGCATTGTCAACGTATTGTCTCTCTATCCCTCCCTACGAAGTCGCACCAGCTTCTCGTTCTCGACTAGCAAACAGCTAACAGTGGCCTGTTTCCTTTATCATCATTACTAATTTTGCATATATTTCATTCATTGGTCTATATCTCTCTACATCATCGTCCACATCTCTCCTTTCTTTTTCCTGTGACTTTTAGTCTGAAGAAAGGGGTCGACCCGAAACCTTTCCTTTCCAGAGATGCTCTCTGTCCCGCTGTTTACACTAGATAACAGCAACTGCGCTGCTCTGCATGAAGAAAACTGACAATACAGGTGTAACAAAGTCATGATTGACAATCGTGTTCGCACCAGTAGAATCATTTTATTAGTTGTGGTGTCAATTGTGGGGGGGGGGATTCAACATCAAAGAGGAATCAATGTATCTGTTGGTAGGTTATTGGAACATTCAGGAACTAGTGATATCAGGGAGGGTTTTTTTTTTAACAGACAATTGATGATTTTTATAGACAATAATGGATACCCAGAAGAGTAACAGACTGGTAACCATGATGTAGATGGTTTACGCGTAGAATAATGGATAAGAAGGTCTGAGGAAGGGTTTCGGCCTGAAATGTTGCCTATTTCCTTCACTCCATAGATGCTGCTGCACCCGCTGAGTTTCTCCAGCACCTTTGTCTACCTTAGAATAATGGATATCTGTGATTAAATTATGGGTTGGAATTTAATCCAGAGCGAAGTGGACTAAGTGTAGAATGCAGGGAAAATATAGATTATATCACATACTAGAAATTAATGGGAGAGATGGCGGGGTATCTATTTGTAGCATAAAGGATAATTTGGATAATTAATTTGGACATATGTGTAGATGTCCGACAGCGTGTTGCAGCTTCACATCTCACCAACTGTTCTCGCGACTATTCTGGTTTTATCTCTCTGATTGTTTCAATCTTTGGAAAAGAAAACGACAGGCCACCGAGAGCAGATGTATGGATCAGGTATCCCACCTTCTCTAGAACTGGAACTCCAAATAATCAGCCAAATATTCGGGAATAATATAAGTTGATTCATCAATTATTGCTGTAAATATAATCTCAATGTTAAAGTATCATTCATCAGTCAGATGAGGTCCTGTTTTGCAAACTATTTTTTTGCTTAACATTAACCAACAGATACAATAAACGAATTTGAACAGATTTCAAAATCGCTTGGGAAGAAACATAAAGCTTTCTGTCCCATTTCACACAGAATCTCGTTGCCAATTTTGCATGCTAGATTGAAATTCTAGAATTCAACCATAAATGGGAAGTCCATTAAACCGAATTAAAATGTACACTTTGATATAAATTTTACTTCGGAGTCACGTGAGTGACTACGTGAATAGAAGCCCGTACAGCCGTTGGTGCGTCATGACGTCAGACGCTGGTGCAGTCGGCCGGTTGGAGCAGCAGCGCTCCTCCAAGCGGTAAGTTTAAACGGGTTACACAAAAAGCTGGAGAATTCAGCGGGTGCAGCAGCATCTAAGGAGCGAAGGAGATGGGCGACGTTTCGGGTCGAGACCCTTCTTCAGACTTCACCCTCGATTCTCCAGCATCTGCAGTTCTTCGTTAACAAGTTTAAACGGAGGTAAGGTTTTTTGAAAAATTTTACCACAGGTCATTTTCTGCGACGGTTGGGAGTTTTGGTAGATATGTTGCAGAAAGTGAAGAAGGTGGCGGCGAGGCGCTCCGGGGCTAGAAAGGAGAGTGACCAGGAGAGTGTTGAGGATGGAGGCCCGTCTGGTACACCTGGTCCGGTGCTGGCTACACAGCCAGTGGTTGCGGACCCACTGCCGGGGGGCAGTGGAGGCTTGCACAGTAGGGGGAAGGCCACTGGCAAGTCTCTGTGGCCCGTAGATGAGTCGGGCCTGGAGGTTATACCCTCCATAGGAGAGCCCGTTTGCTCACGGCTCTCCCACGTCGAGATTCTATTACAAAAGAATGCTCGACAGGGACCAACTCCGTGAGGAGGAGTAGTGCCCAAGCCAGGCTGATGGAGAGCTTGTGCTAGCAGCACCTGTTTCAGGGCTGCAGAACTATCCTGCCTGTGAGGAGGATGTTCCAGCTCCTTGAGGAGGAGTGGTGCCCAAGCCAGGCTGATGGAGAGCTTGTGCTAGCAGCACCTGTTTCAGGGCTGCAGAACTATCCTGCCTGTGAGGAGGATGTTCTATCAGGGCCGTTTGCTGACACTGTTTCTATGCTGGGGGAGAGCAGTAAAGGTGTTCGGTTGGAGGTAATTCCGAACATTGCTGGGAAGTTTGCTGAGTGTAGAGAGGCAAGAAAGGCGATTGATGTAGAATTGGCCGAAGCCATTCAGTATATGCTCTCCCACCAGTTACAGGAGCTAGCTATGGATGAAGTAGCAAAAAAAAAAACTATAAAGCTCCTGTTAATTGTGATCTCCTGAAGGTACTGGTGGTTAATCACCAAATTTGCATAGATGGGTTTGCCTGCTAGGGCCCAGGAGATGAAGTTTTAAAAAAGTGCTTAAACTGTTGTAAGCAGGTATTACAGCTGTGGTGAAAGTTATTGATACAAATGATATGGTTGAAGCACACCAGGATGAACTGGGACTCCTTTGTAATGCATTTTGAAATTAATAATATCGGGAGGGCCGCTATTAGGCCAGTGCTAACCCGAATTTGGCGAGTTGTGCAAACCGACCAGTGTACCACCACAAAATCGGTTGTTTGGTGGTAACCTTGCAAAAAGGGTCAAAGACTGTTATGAGGTTGTTATAACCATGGCCCTCATTAAGCCAGCTGGAAGCAAGGCAAAAAAGGTTCTCTACAAGAAGTCGAGGACAACAAGGCCGCAAGGAAAGATGCTGGTAAGGAATATAACATTGACAGACGATGAATTAACTGATGTTCCTGTTCAAATTGGGGAAGGTTAAAATTGTTCTCAAACAATGGCAGCAGTTGACATCAGATTTGTTCATACTTAGTGTATTGAAGGGGTGAAAAATTGGATTTTACTATGACAGTCTACCTAATCAACATTTTCCTAGTCGTAAACTTATTTTTCAGATGAGGAAAATGTGCTTATTCAAACAGAGATTCAGTCGTTACATAAGAAGTGGTAATTGAGCCTTCTGTCTATCAAAGTCAACAATTTCTGTCAAGTATATTTCCCAGATCTAAAAAGACTGGGGGATGTAGAATTATTCTGGATTTATCGAATTTGAACAAATTTGTTTGTTATAGGCATTTCAAAATGGAGAACTTTACCACGGGCAAACATCTAGTGTCCAAAGGGTATAATATGGCAACCATTGATTTAAAGAATGCGTATTACGCAGTGTCTATTCATGGTGATGATAGAAGATATTTGAAATTTATTTGGATGACTGAGCTGTGGCAATTCAGGACATTGCCGAATGGATTAACTTCAGCTCCTAGATTATTTACTAAATTGGTAAAACCTGTGTTAGCATTACTTAGAGCTCAGGGGCATGTGGTAATGGCCTATTTAGATGATATTCTGATTGTTGGAAAGACTCATGCTGAAACTCAATCATCAGTTTCAGTTGTTAAAATCACTTTTGAACAAATGGGATTTGTTATTCACCCAGATAAATCTAAATTATCACTAGTCCAAATTATTGATTATCTGGGATTTACCATTAATTCCAATCACATGTTGGTAACTTTGCCCAGGGATAAATTGAATCAGTTAATTGAGGACTGTGTTAATCTCGTTGGAGAACAACGACCTTCGATTAGACAAGTAGCCAGTTTTATTGGGAAGTTGTTGCAGCCTTTCCAGCTGTGCAGTATGGTCCTCTGCATTATCAACAATTACAACCATCAAAGGAACAGGCACTGAGAATACAAAGGGGCCAATTTTGATAGGCCTATGCAGTTGTCAGCTGGGGCGATTGCTGACATACAATGGTGGATAGTACATGTTTCAAAAAATTTAAGGAAGGTTTGGTGGGATCACCGTCACTGATATTACAGACTGATGTAAGTGCACTGGGTTGGGGTGCAACAAATATGTCTTCTAGTTGTGGAGGCAGATGAAATGTGGATGAGACATCGCTTCCTCAATTAAGAGGGATTAATTATTTAGAGTTGTTGGGCACCTGGTATGGGCTCAAAGCTTGTTGTTCTACAAGGAGGGATCTGCATGTGCAGGTCAGATTGACAACACCACAGCAGTGGCATATGTAAACCACATGGGTGGAGTTAAGTCACAGTCTTGTGATAGACTGGCTAACCAGATCTGGAGCTGGTGTATTGACCAAAATATCTGGCTTTCAGCACTTTATTTGCCAGGAAGAGGTCACGTCAGTTTAATGACAACATTGAATGGATGTTAAATCAGGATGTATTTAACCAAATGGTTGATCAGTATGCATTGCTAGATATTGACTTGTTTGCATCTCGATTAAATCATCAGTTACCTAGATATGTTTCATGGTAACCAGATCCTGGGGCAGTAGCAGTGGATGCATTTTCGCTGCATTGGGGGAGGAATGTTTGTGTATGTATTTCCTTCATTCTGTCTCATCAGCAGGTGTTTGCAAAAGATCAAGGAGGACTCCGCTTCAGGGGTATTGGTAGTGCCAGATTGGCCTACACGAGCATGGTTTCCCGTTGTATTACAAATGGCTAGGGAGCCTTACATGCTTATGCCCAAGAATAAAAATCTACTGGTAAATCCAGTCACTGGGGATCAACATCCTTTATAGGATCGTATTGATCTGTTAATTTGCAGATTTTAAGGAGGCCATACCTGGGGAGAGGACTGTCTCATCGGACGGTGGATGTTCTCATGTCGGCCTGCAGGGATAGTACACAGCAGCAATATATCACCTATATAAGGAAGTGGGAGCATTTCTGCCTACAGCAGGATATTGTATATCACACTGCAGGGATCACGGATGTATTGGAGTTTGTCAACTCTTTATTTGACCAAAATAAAAATAAATTAAGTTACAGTGCGATTAACTCAGCCAGAAGTGCTCTGTCTTCTTATTTACCTATGAATGCAGAATTGCATACAGTAGGGACACATCCGTTAGTTTCACGATTCATGAAGGGAATTTTTCAATTTTAATCCTCCTAAACCCAGGTATGCCGGCATTTGGAATGTGAGTGAGGTTTTTATGCCTCTTCGCCAGTGGGCTCCGGTTACAAGCCTATCAGTAGCCAAATTATCTATGAAGGTGGTCATGCTTATGGCATTGATTTCAGCTCAACGTGTATAAATGTTGCAAAAGCTACGGCTAGATAGAATGCATGTGTCGGCTGATGCCATTATATTTTATGTCTATGATTTGCTTAAACATAATAAAAGAGGCATGACAGGATGTAAGATTGTGTTTTCAGCATACCCCGCAGATGATCGCTTCTGTATAGTCTCACATTTATCTCGTTACATTGAGATTACTAAACCTCTGTGAGGAACAGAGTTGGCTTTGTTTATTAGTCACAAAAAACCACACAGTAAGGTATCGGTGCAAACGATTTCAAGGTCCTCGCGGCCGCAGGATGGTCCAGTGAGCTAACTTTTCAGAGGTTTTATCACAAGCCGATTTCAAGGCTCGGGGTGTTTGCTGATTCTGGTGTCAGTACTGTTACATTTTTCCCCTGAGTTAGAGGGGTTTGTTATGATTTGTTTGTAAATAAACTGTTATTTCATTTAACAAATGTATTACTGATGCATGATTGATTGTTAACGACTTTTGAGTCAATCCAGGCAGTGTGAACGTCGGATTTGAGTCTGCGGCGTGAATTCACAGTGCTTTGAAGTCTTCACGTAGTCACTCATGTGACTCCGAAGTAAAATAGTAAGATTAAACGAGAACTTACCAGTTTGAAGTTTGATCTTTATTTTATGAGGAGTCGAGTTGAGGGATTACGTGCCCTCCGCTCCCACCCTCATAGATCTCATCTGGTAGTTCTAGTTTTATCATCTTACCGTTATACTTTGGTCATTGTTAGCTGTGAATTCATTCCGCTGCTTTGAAGATTGACGCACCAACGGCTGTACGGGCTTCTATTCACGTAGTCCCTCAACTCGACTCCTCATAAAATAAAGATCAAACTTCAAACTGGTAAGTTCTCATTTAATCTTACTATTTTCATTTCCTTTTGTGTTTTTCACGTTCTTGGAGCGCCAATTTGACGTGTTTGATATGAAACAATTTTGAAAGATATTTGCAAATCCTTAGTGTTGTGACGTCGGTGTTATGTTATAATGGTGTTATGTTAAAGGTTTGCTGGAAAATGATGACAGGCTCAAGTAATGGCCCTTTATGTAATTCTGACATTCAGTTTCAATTGTAGAAAAACATCTGATGTTGTTTATTAGGTCTCATAAGTGTGATAATGTGTTTTATTATTAAATGTGGTAATTATTATTGTGGATATTATGGATTCAATGGAGTTACTTACTTTTTATTACAGACTCAAGGTCTAGATAAAAGACAAGACTTTACATAGAATAAATTGCATACAAAAACACAATATATGGTTTACGATCAAGAATTAAAAAAATCAGTGTCGTACACTGAGATAACTATACCAATGTCTCCACAGCTGGGATTGGTAGCGTGTAGTGCTAAATATTATGTTTGATAAGGCCAAGATGATTTCATTTTCAGTGTCATCAATCCTGCCAATAACCCGAAGTGGCGGCACCTCCCTAGCTGATGACCTGAACTCTTTCTACGCACATTTCGAGATGGGCAACATCATCCCTAGCTTGCCACCAACGATAACACTGCCAGCATGTTGGCTAGCGAGGCTGGAGGGAGGTCCTCCACTGGGAATGGATACACATTCTCGTTGTACAACGTGATGAGGGCTCTGACGTGTGTGAACACGAGGAAAGCTGTAGGCCCAGATGGCATATCTGCGCAAGTACTTAAGTCTTGTGCTACCCAGCTAGCTCCGGTGCTCACTACAATATTGAACCTCTTCCTGGCCAAGTCCGTGGTCCCTGCCTGCTTCAAAAGATCCAGCATTGTACCTGTACCAAAGAATGCCTCACCAGCTTGCTTGAATGACTACCGACCAGTGGTCCTCACCTCTGTAGTCATGAAATGCTTCGATAGGCTGGTCAAGAACCACATCTGCGCCTTCCTCCCTCGCAACATGGACCCGCTACAGTTCGCATACTGTCCGAACAGATCCACGGACGATGCGGTCTCCCAGGTTCTGCACTCTGCTCTCTCTCACCTTGACAGCCAGAAGGGGGACTATGTGAGAATGCTGTTCATTGACTACAGTTCAGCCTTCAACACGATAGTCCCCACCACACTAGCTGAGAAGCTGCTGGAATTAGGGCTTAACACCCCCCAGTGTGCCTGGGTCCTGGACTTTCTCACCGCCAGGCCCCAGGTAGTCAAGATGGGAGGAAATACGTCAAAGACCCTCACCCTGAGCACAGGGTCCCCCCAGGGTTGTGTCCTAAGCCCCCCACTGTACTCCCTGTACACACATGACTGTGTGGCTAGGTTCAGTTCCAACTATAATCAAGTTTGCTGATGACACTGTGGTGGTGGGCCTGATCACCAAAAATAATGAGAAGGCCTACCGGGAAGAGGTGGCTGATCTGGCACTCTGGTGTCAGGACAACAGCCTCCTCTTGAATGTCAAAAAAATGAAGGAACTGATCGTAGACTTTAGGAAGGCACAACATCCGAGGACGTACACACCACTGAAGATAATTGGGGAAATTGTGGTTAGGGTGCACAAAAGGCTGGAGAAACTCAGCGGGTGCAGCAGCATCTAAGGAGCGAAGGAGATAGGCGACGTTTCGGGTCGAGACCCTTCTTCAGACTGGTCAGGGATCAGGGAAACGAGAGATATAGACGGTGATGTGGAGAGATAAAGAACAATGAATGAAAGATATGCAAAAAAGTATTGATGATAAAGGGAACAAACCATTGTAAGCTGTTTGTGGTGTGAAAATGAGAAGCTAGTGCGACTAGGGTGGGGGAGGGAGATAGAGAGAAAGGGAATGCCAGGGCCCGAGGGCTGAGGGAGAGGTGGGAAGGGGAGGAGACAGCAAGGATTAACAGAATTGAGAAAATCAATGTTCAAGCCCAAAGGATGCAGACTTAGGGTGAGCTACTTTAAATACCTGGGAGTCCACAACACTGAGGATCTGACATGGACATCACACGCTGCAGCACTGGTGAGTAAGGCAAGGCAGCGCCTTTGCCACCTCAGACAGCTGAGCAAATTCAGAGTCTCTCTGAGGATACTCCAGTACTTCTACTCAGTGGTTGTAGACAGCATCTTGTCCGGAAACATCACAATCTGGTTGGGGACAAGACAGGACAAGAAGGCTCTGCAGAGAGTAGTGCATTCAGCCGAACGCACTATGGGAACTACACTTGCCCCTCTGCAGGAACTATACATCAGAAGGTGCAGATCCAGAGCCAACAACATTATGGGGGGGGGGGCCTTCCACCCCAACAACGGATTGTTCCAGCTGCTACGGTCAGGAAAACGCCTCCACTGTCAAGCTGTGCAAACAGAGAGGATGAGACGGAGTTTCTTCCCACAGGCCTTTAGGACTGTAAACTCTTATCTCACCAGGGACTAACTTACTGCACCAAACTACCGTTGTGTTGTGTCTTTTTAAAATGGCTGTATTTTTCCTCACCAATATGTAATTACTTTCTGTTCTATTCCGTTTTGTATTTTTTTGCACATTCCGCAGGCATTGCCACTTTTCATTTCACTGCACATCTTGTAGGCGTATGTGACAAATAAACTTGACGACTTGACTTGACTTGAAATTAATACGTAAGATTTTTTAAGACAGTTTGTAAAGTGTTGACTCCTGCAGCCACAAACATTTCACTTGCACTACACCAACTCTTGGCATCATTATAAGCTACTTTTTGTGTCTGTACGCTTGCTTTTCCGTAGTTTTACCACAGGTGTGCAGTGTAGAGCAGTGTACAATATGCTGTGAACATAGACAACTTCACACCATCTGTACAAGGACCAAATTTGCGTAAGAGAATCTTTGCTTGTGCATATATCATACGGCATTGCCTATAAAAATCTTATCACCTGTCATTTCCGGTTGGCGGCGGGACTCGCGTTGCAGCGGCCCCTGCAGCCTGTCTGTCTTTTTAAATTTTTTTGTCTAGTTAAATGTAGTTGTTGTGTTCTTTTATACTGTTTTTAACTGTGTATATGTGGGGGGCGGAGGAAACTTTAAAAATCTCTTCCCTGCACGGGAGACCCGACCTTTTCCCTGTCGGGTCTCCTTTGTCATTGGGGCCTAGCACCGTGGAGTGGCCTCCAACCGGAACGACCTGGGAGCTCCAGTTGCACAGCCTGCGGACTACTTACCATCGTGGGGCTGGCCACAGCTGGGGCCCGACTCCGGAGCTCGGTGGCTCCAGCCGCAGGCCCGCAGGACGGGACATCGGGAGCTCGCAGGTGCCTCACAGGAGACCGCTGTTTGGAGCTCCGCAACGCAACTTCTCCCGCCCGTGTCGTGGGGTTGGAAGGACCCGGAGCGGGACCGTATATCGCCCGGCGCGGCTTTAATGGTCGTGGGACATGCCAACGCCCGCCGGGGGCTCCAACTTTGAGACATTAAGACCTGGAGCGGGGCCGTACATCGCCCGGCGCGGCCTTAACGGCCGTGGAACTTTCCATCGGCCACCTGGGGCTTCAACATCAGGAGAAAAATGGTATACAGGGGAGAGAAGAGACTTTGCCTTCCATCACCGTGAGGAGGAGATTCACTGTGATGGATGTTTGTGTGAATTGAATTGTTTGTGTCTTGTAGGAATTGTTTTGTTTGTATGGCTGTAGCAACAGAGTTTCGTTTGAGCCTCACTGTAATAAAATTCAGAGTTGTTCTGTAATAAAATGACCATGTTTTTTTAACCTTATTACAGACCCTAAGATTATTATCAGACAATTTAAAATCAGGAAATTTTAGACATTTATCCTCTTTGGTTCTACAGATCATAACAGCACCCTGACCAGCATTATATTTGATATCATGTTCCACATCTTACACAGTAAATATAGTAAGGAGCTGCTGGAGAACAGCGCTAGACTAAAGACCACAAGATCATCTTTATACATAATATGGTTCACTAAAATATTACCAATCATGCAACCAGTATAACAAGCTTTCAATTGCTTGGACAGATCATCAATATAGAGATTAAAAAGAACTGGGGACAAAATTCCCCCTTGTCTGACACCATTGCTAACCCCAAATGGGGCTGAGACCCTATTGCCCCACTTTACTTGCAGAGTCTGGTGGGCATACCAGTAAGCCAGAGGCATTGTGAGGGGTGCCTCACAATATAGTTAGGCACCCCTCTTTAACTTAATTTAACAAACAACTTTCTACGTTTAATATGATCAAAGGCTTTGGAAGCATAATTAAAGCACATAAAAATTGATGTTTTTACATCTATATTTCTTTACATTTTCCTTTAAGGCATATATACATAAGTCAGTGCCATGTTTAGCTCTAAAACCAAAATGGTTATCTGTGGAGTTAACAAACTAATTTAATCTATCCAGCAAAATTATTTCTAGGACTTTTGACAGTATGCTGGCTATAGCTATTGGCCTGTAATTATTTAGTGTGCCTACTTTACCTTTGTCCTTTATGACTATCACTAACAGAACAGACAACATTGAGTATGGTAACAAGCCATGAATCATAAAGCCAGTAAAACAAATAGCAAGGAGAGGAGCTATCCTCATACTGGTATATTTAAGATATATGATCTAAGCCACTTGCTTTGTTGTCGGGCAGCTTCTTCATAGCTTGATACACCTCATGTGACTATTCAATTGGACTATTATTTGAATGGTGGCTGATTGGGAAAAGGAGAGATGCAACGAGACCTGGGTGTCATGGTACACCAGTCATTGAAAGTAGGCATGCAGGTGCAGCAGGCAGTTAAGAAAACGAATGGTATGTTAGCATTCATAGCAAACGGATTTCAGTATAGGAGCAGGGAGGTTCTACTGCAGTTGCACAGGGTCTTGGTGAGACCACACCTGGAGTATTGCGTACAGTTTTGGTCTCCTTATCTGAGAAAAGACATTCTTGCCATAGAGGGAGTTCAGAGAAAGTTCACCAGACTGATTCCTGGGATGTTGGGACTTTCAAATGAAGAAAGACTGGATACACTCTGCTTGTTCTCGCTAGAATTTAGAAGATTGGGGGGGGGGGGGGGGGGGGGGGGGAATCTTACAAAACTTACAAAATTCTTAAGGGCTCGGACAGGCTAGATGCAGGAAGATTGTTCCCGATGTTGGGGAAGTCCAGAACAAGGGGTCACAGTTTAAGGATAAGGGGGAAGGCTTTTCGAACCGAGATGAGAAAACATTTTTCACACAGAGAGTGGTGAATCTGTGGAATTCTCTGCCACAGAAGGTAGTTGAGGCCAGTTCATTGGCTATATTTAAGAGGGAGTTAGATGTGGCCCTTGTCACGTCCGGTGGCGCTATGGAGGGCTAGAGGATAACACCAGCCAGCTCCACGAAATAAAAACGAGAAAAACGGGGGATTAACGGATCTTACTGCTGCCTGCTGCTTGCTGCCTGCCGTTTCTGCACCGATTGTTGTAAGTGACGTCATCAGGCGCACGACTAATTATGTCAACAACACGCAGCCCTACCTACCGAAAAAGGGAAAAGTCGATCAACCCGGCAGAGACAGGCAGAAGGCCAAACTGAAGCCTCGGACTCGAATAGGACCTCCTCCCAGGAAGATGTATCCAAAAGAACAGGGAAAAAAACGGAAGGTGAGGAATTGAAAACTTTTATTTCAGAACAGATTGCTGGTTTAAGGGAAGAAATAAACCAGATGAACAGCCAGATGAACCAGATGAACAATCAATTGAAAGAATTCCAGCAGGAAACAAATTTAAATATTAATAACAAGATCAAGAAATTATCGGAAGATTTGAAGAAAGAATTCACAGATATGATTAACGAAATGTCAAAGGAGATGGACAAAAAAAATTGAAAAGGTTAAAAAAGACTTTGAAAATAGGACGAATCCTATGGAGGTAGTGCTGGAACAACAGACGGCTGGTATAAAGAACCTTGAAGAAGTAGATGATACAAGTGCTTTGACTACAGCAAAGTTGCTTACAGAAAATGAACGTCTAACGAACCTACTGACTAAAATAACTGAGAAATGTATTGAGCTAGAAGGACGCCAGAGAAGACAAAATCTAAGGATTGCAGGTATTCCCGAAGGACGAGAGAAAGATGAAGATTCTCGAGAATTTATTGCGAAATTACTGCAACATGTTTTATCTCTGGAACAAAAACCTTTATTAGCCCGTGCTCATAGAGTCAGGAGACGTCAAACAAAAATAAACGCCCCTCCAAGACAAATGATCATAAAGCTACAATATGACTTTGACCTGGACGAGATTATGCGAAAAGCCTCGAAAAACAGAAACCTGGTATTTGAAGGACACAGGATTAGCATCTACCGAGATTATCCAGCAGAGGTTGCCAGGAAACGGAGAGCATTTAACGAAGCTAAAAGTCTCATGAGGGGTGTGGAAAATCTGAGATACGGCTTGAATTATCCAGCTACTTTAAGAGTCACCTTTAACAACAGGGAACATTTCTTTACCAGCCCAACAGAAGCACTGGATTTCGCTCGGCAGATCAAGACCTGAGAAAAATCTTCCATTGAATATACTGACTCTCACTACTTTTAGAGACTTTATAAGGATCCTCAACATCCTGCAAGACTTCACAAGATAATGTTGGACTGGACGGATTGGACAATGTCGAATGGAATCGAGAGGAAGAAGTGGATCGGAAGACCTCATCTGGACACTAATAATTAGTAAAATCACACTATTAATATAAATAAATAACTAACTAATATTAAAACCACAACGCGGTATTATTATCAGTATTATTCTTACTAATTAAGATTGCCCACTATTACTAATCACTACTATTAATAATTAACAACTAATGCTTAATTATGTAGGAATGAATAGAGTCAAATAAAGGGATGGATTTCAATTGGAGATCTTTTTTTATAACAGCAATTTTCAACCTGAACTTTTGTTTTTCTTTTTGTTTCATGGGATTTTTTATCTTTTTTTTTATATAGCTTTTTTATTTTTCACTTTTAACATTACTTAGATTTTTAAATTAATTTTAGATATAGATACTCCTATATCTTTAATCAGTATAATTTGATAAATGTCTCTCTTTTTTTTCTGTTTTGTCCCTTTTTAATGAATTTTTCGTTTTTCTTTTTCCCTTTTTTTTTACCCCTTCTTTTTTTCCCCTGAATGTTATACCCCCGGTAAAATATTATTATGGAATAATAATTTTTAAACCTAGGAGCTGGTCAAGTTAACAACATCAACGACGGAAGTCGGTAGATGGTTAGCCATGCTAGTATGGCTAGCACTAACTGCAACTACTCTAGATGTAGTTTTTTCTATCTTTAAGCACAATACTAACCTCTTAATCTATCCTTTACTTTTATTTTATATAAACTGTTGTGTTTTTCAGTTTGAATGGAGTTATACATTGGACCAATGGAGATATATTCGTGATGGACATAAACGAGACTTAAAATTCATCTATTCGATGTTCGGGTGTAAGGTCGGGTCTGTCGGGCTGATCCATGGACTCTATTGTAGATTTCCATAAACATATGATGCAAGACCTAAAAATGAATACGGGGAATGAGGGATTAACGTTTTGTAGTTGGAATGTCAAAGGTATTAATGAACCGATAAAGAGAGGAAAAGTATTGGCACATTTAAAGGCAACTAAAGCTGATGTAATTTATATTCAAGAAACTCACTTAAAAAAAGATGCCGAGCATAGGTTGAAAGCTAAATGGATAGATAAAATGTATCACTCGTCTTTCACGCATAAATCAAGAGGCGTAGCAATATTATTTCGTAAAGGTACTTTATTTAGGCATACATCAACTATAACTGATAAAGATGGCAGATACATTATTGTGATAGGAGAATTAAACACAGAAAAAATGATTCTTGTTAATATATATGGACCAAATTTTGATAGCCCATTGTTTTTTAAGAAAGTACTTAACAATATTCCGGAACTAACACAATATAATTTAATAATTGGAGGAGATTTTAATTGTACATTAGACCCCTATTTAGACAGATCTACTAGGCAAAGAAAAAATTAAATCACACTCTAGTGATTTATTAAACGCATATATGCAAACGACTAACATCAAAGATGTTTGGAGAATAGAAAATCCTACTGGACGAGAATACTCCTTTTACTCGCCAGTACATAAAATCTACTCAAGAATAGATTATTTTTTGGTGGATGCAAAACTTATTTCACTTACTTATGAATCCAAATATCACAATATTATAATCTCAGATCATGCGCCATTAACATTTAAGATCAAAATAAATGGTAAAATAGAAAAATCAGGACAGTGGAGATTTAACCCACAAATTTAAAAAAATAAAACTACTCAGGAATACATCACAACACAAATTAAGATTTTTTTTGAAACAAATGATCAACCAGAAATATCTTGCTCCTTATTATGGGAAACATTTAAAGCATATCTCCGGGGAATTATGATCTCTTCACAAGCATTTTATAATAAAAAGAATCGGAAGGAACAACAAGATTTGGAAAGAGAGATTAAACAATTAGATATACAGAATGCAACAAACCCAGATATAATATTACACAATAAAATTGCAGCATTGAAATATAAATTAAATAAAATATACACGGATCAAGTTCTAAAACTTTATCAACATACTAAACAAATACAGTTCGAATTTGGAGATAAACCCCAAAAATTATTGGCCCGCCAATTAAGGAAAATGGAAGCTGAAAAAATAATCCATAGGATTAAATCACATAACGGCGAATTGCTAATACAACCCAAAGATATTAATGAAAGATTTATGCAATATTATAAAAACTTATACACTGCTAAAACAACAGAAAATAAAAAAGAAATAGAAGCATTTCTAAAAAAAATGTAACCTGAAAGGGTTGGATTTACAAAATAGAGAATTATTAAATGCTGATATATCAACAAAAGAAATCCAAGAATCTATTAGATCATTAAAAAATGGTAAATCACCGGGACCAGATGGTATTGGTTCGGAATTTTATAAAATATTTCATGATCATATGGTTCCGCGTTTGAAATCATTATATGAACAGATATATACACAGCAGAAATGACCAGAAACGCTGAATGAATCTATTATAACTCTTATACCTAAAATAAATAAAGACTTGGATGAACCAGGATCATTTAGAGCAATAGCTCTTTTAAATACTGATCAAAAGATATTAACAAAAATATTAGCACAAAGGCTAAGTTTAGTTGTCAACGAATTAATTCATCCAGATCAAAGAGGATGTATACCAAAACGATATTCCTCATATAATCTAAGACGGTTATTCAACATTATATATTCGAAAAGAAGTAATAAAAAAGACCTAGTAGTCATTTCACTTGACGCAGAAAAAGCCTTCGATCAAGTGGAATGGCCTTACTTATTTTCGGTTATGGAAGCTTTCAAATTGGGAGAGAAGTTTACCACTTGGATTAAATTGTTATACACAAATCCGACAGCTAGAATAACAACAAACCGAATGTTATCAACTAAATTCAATTTATCTCGAGGTTGTAGACAAGGTTGTCCTTTATCCCCTTTATTGTTTGCACTCGCAATAGAACCTCTCGCCCAGAGGGTGAGATTACATCCGGAAATACATGGATATGATACTAGAGACACTAAAAATAAAATCTCCCTATATGCGGATGATGTATTACTTTATATCACAGAACCAGAAACAAGTATCCGAAAGTTGTTAAAATTAATAACAGAATTCGGATCTTTCTCAGGATACAGTATCAATTGGAATAAAAGTGAACTTATGCCAATAACGGTGAATAACTTACATATACTACAACAAATCCCTTTTAAGATAACAAACGAAAAAATTAAATATCTTGGAATTTTTGTAACAAAAAGATTCGACTCTTTATTCAAATCTAACTTCCCCCAATTATTGAATAAATTAAGTAAGAATATTTTATATTGGAAAAGCTTACCTATCTCAATGTTAGGTAAAATTAATACAATAAAAATGATCTTTCTTCCACAATTATTATATCTCTTCCAATTAATTCCAATATATCTCCCTAAAAATTTCTTCAAAAAGGTAGATTCCCTAATTACTAACTTTATCTGGGATTATAAGAGTCATAGAATAAATAAAAAACATTTATGTAAATCTAAAATAAATGGAGGATTAGCATTACCAAATTTTATGTTTTATTACTGGGCAGTCAATATTAAAAATATGAATTTTTGGCTAGAAGAAATAGATAACCAACCAACTTGGTTAAAAATGGAAAAAGAAGATTGTTCTCCCTTTGAAACTAGTTCTATAATATTTGCTAATACTAATTTAGCTAAGAAAATTTATAGTGAAAATCCGATAATAGAAAACGGAATCCGTATTTGGAAACAAATAAAGAAAACATTAAAACTAAAATCAATACCATTATCTCTTACCATTGTAAATAATGTTACGTTTAAACCTTCAATGATGGATAAAGCTTTTTTGCAATGGAAAAATAAGGGAATTACTAAGATGGGAGATCTTTATAAAGAAAACTCTTTCCTTTTATTTCAAGAGTTACAACAAATTTATGGACTACACACTAAAGAATATTTTAGATATTTACAAATCAGAAATTATGTTTCTGCAAATACACAAGAACTTAGAAATAGAAAGATAGAAATTCTAGATGAATGATTAAATAAGCACCCAAATACAGATAAAATGATTTCATTTATATACAATATTCTATTGGAAAATGATGTTCCATCAACAGAAATATATAGACAGTCTTGCGAAAAAGAACTAGGCCAAATTATAAGGCCAGAACTATGGGATGAAAGTTTACAACATATACATCACTGTTCGTTAAATGCTAAACATTCCCTTATACAATTTAAAATACTACATAGATTACATTATTCCAAAGCTAAATTACATAACATCTTTCCAAAAGTATCCCCCATATGTGATAAATGTCAACATTTAGAAGCAAATTTATCACATTCATTTACTAACTGTATAATAATTTCGAATGTTGTCAATATAATTCTGACTCCTGATCCAAAGTTAATAATACTTGGAATACTAGAAACAGACCAACTAGTAACAATGAATCAAAGAATTTTTATTGACTATGGTTTAATAATTGGGAAAAAACTAATATTAAAATTTTGGAAAGGCCCTACATCCCCAACAATCAAAATGTGGAACACAGAAATGTCGGAGACACTTCATCTGGAGAGATTGAGGCTTGTCCTAATGGACAGGTTAGATCTCTTCAGAGAGATTTGGTCTCCATTTATTAAATATTTACAGGGTCATAATGGCTCGGCACGAGGGCTTGACTGAGACCTGAATATTAGAATGGATGAAGAAATATATATAATAAATCATGACTATATCTCCAAGGACGGATTAATGATTAATACTCCATTCACCATCATACTTCTTACACTCTTTTTCTCTATCTTTTCCTACCTTTAAAAAAAAATTTAGAAAAATGTATAGAAACATATAATCTTAAATTTTTAATACTAATAAGAATATAAACAGTACTAATATCATGAAGGTATTATTAATATCATGTATTTTCAAATATATAAAATATATAGTCTTAAATTTTAAAATCAATGATAATACAAATATTATTAATAGTATGAATATATCATTAATATCATGAAGGTATTATTAGTATTATGTATTTTCAATTGTAAAAAATATATAGTCTTAAATTTTAAAATTAACGAAAATACAAATATTACTAACAGTATGAATTTATCATTAATATTATGTATTTTCAATTATATAAAATATATAGTCTTAAATTTTAAAATCAATGATAATACAAATATTATTAAGAGTATGAATATATCATTAATATCATGTATTTTCAGCAATGCAAAATAATGTACTTTGTTATTATTATGTTTCTATAATAAAAATACTTAACAAAAGATGTGGCCCTTGTGGTGAAAGGGATCAAGGGGTATGGAGAGAAGGCAGGTACAGGATACTGAGTAGGATGATCAGCCATGATCATATTGAATGGTGGTGCAGGCTCGAAGGGCTGAATGGCCTGCTCCTGCACCTATTTTCTATGTTTCTATGTAATCACCATTGATTGAATCATTACTCTCAATATTGGCCACCCTATACAAATCACTTTGGACCCAGCTGAATAGAGTACTATAATGCTGTCGCCATAACTCCGCGATATTAGCTGTTTTGGAGATTCCATCTACAGTGCATGGTAGAGATGTTTTGGTCGTTAAGAGCTCACTTTTTTCCAAAAATCAGTAGCATTGTTACCTAGCAGCTTCTTAGCCATGGGATCAGCTCTCATGGCTTGTTAATTTTTACAGATGAAACAACTTACTTATATCTTGCATTAGTGAGCTTCTTGTACTCAAGCACAGGCCCTTGTCTGGGTCTACCTGCCATTGCCCATGAGTTAATGGCTTCATGGGCTTCAGAATGATACTCAGCTACATACATATTCCAGCCAGGCCTGATGTTATAGAAACATAGAAACATAGAAATTAGGTGCAGGAGTAGGCCATTCAGCCCTTCGAGCCTGCACCGCCATTCAATATGATCATGGCTGATCATCCAACTCAGTATCCCGTACCTGCCTTCTCTCCATACCCTCTGATCCCCTTAGCCACAAGGGCCACATCCAACTCACTCTTAAATATAGCCAATGAACTGGCCTCAACTACCCTCTGTGGCAGAGAGTTCCAGAGACTCACCACTCTCTGTGTGAAAAAAGTCTTTCTCATCTCGGTCTTAAAGGATTTCCCCCTTATCCTTAAGCTGTGACCCCTTGTCCTGGACTTCCCCAACATTGGGAACAATCTTCCTGCATCTAGCCTGTCCAACCCCTTAAGAATTTTGTAGGTTTCTATAAGATCCCCTCTCAATCTCCTAAATTCCAGAGAGTATAAACCGAGTCTATCCAGTCTTTCTTCATAAGACAGTCCTGACATCCCAGGAATCAGTCTGGTGAACCTTCTCTGCACTCCCTCTATGGCAATAATGTCCTTCCTATGTCCTTATATGTCTTAGTTTTATGCTTGCAGTAGGGCGTACTGCCTACATATAAAGGGCTTGCTATATCATTATACATGGAGCAGGTGGAGTCTACAACTGACCTTGGCATGGTAATAGTCAGAGGTAGGATATCAGGGGGTGCGTCCATTCTATGGAACAAGAAGCTAAACCCATCAATAAATGTGGTTAGACTTAATACTGACTGGGTATTGCAATACAGTTTGCTCACAACAACAATAAATTTGTTATCCTAAATGTGTATAAACCCTATGAATGCCATCAGAATGCGGATGCATATTTGAATAGGCTTGCTTTCATCTATTCATGCCTTCAAAACTATAATTATTCTAGTGTACATGTCATTGGCTCATTTACTAATCATATGGCTCAGTTCTGTCAGGATAATAATTTTATATTGTCAAGCAAAGTGCTTTTACCTACAGATAGTTATACTTGTATTAGTGAGGCCTGGCACACTACCTCATGACTGGACCATTGTATTAGTGCTTACCTCCTCATCATTGAAGTGATTGATTGGAGGCATTGCCTCAAAAAGGCAGACAGCATCATCAGGGACTGCCACCACACTAACCGTGCTCTCATGCCACTCCTACCGTTGTGAGGAAGGTATAGGAGCCTGAAAAATGTAATGTTCGATTCAGGAACAGCTTCTTCCCAACAACCAACAGGATATTGAACAGCATGAACTCCATCCTAATTCTGAATTACAAACAAATTAAAAAAAAAAAAAAATGTTTTTAATATCTTTATTTATTAGAGGTACCGTAAGTTACATCAGTGTACATCCCTTATATTGTATTACAGTCATTGTACCCCTTAATTTTTTTAAGGCATTAGAAAAGAGGGAAAAGAGAGAGAGAAATACCAGCAAATACAGTAGAAGAGTGAAAAAGAGATGTGAAAGTGCAAAAGCGTGACAGAGGGAAAGGAAACCCTTGAAGAGTTAGAGACCAGAGATTAAGATCTCCGGAAGTGGCGGCGCTGCGTGGCAGCTGCGGCTCACCTGCAGTCCGTCTGTTTTTTTCTTTTTTTTCGTCTTTTTGTGTCTGTTTTAGTTAGAATTTTGGTTTATTAGGCTGTGTTTGTGTGTGGTGGGGGGGGTGGGGGGAGGGTGGGAGAAACAAGGTTTTAGTCTCTCCCTTCGGGGGGATGCGACCTTTTCTTGTCGTGTCCCCCGTCACCGTCTCCGTCTGTGCTGAGGCCTAATGGCGGAGCTGGTGGCCTCGGAGCTGTGGCGAGCGTTCAGAGCTCCAGTGTTCCAGCGGCGGCGGCGGCCCGGCTTCGGGGCTCCGGCAGTTGCTCCAGCGGCTCTCCAGCGGTGTTCCAGCGGCGGCCCGGCTTCGGGGCTTCGGGGCTTCGGCGCTCCAGCGGCTCTCCAGCGGTGCTCCAGCAGCGGCCCGGCTTCGGCGCTCCAGCGGTTCCAGCTGTTGCTCCAGCGGCGCCCGGCATCGGGGCTTCGGCGCTCCGGCGGCTCTCCAGCGGTGCTCCGGCTGCGGCCCGGCTTCAGAGCTCCGGCGGCTCCAGCGTTCCCGTGGTCGATCCTGGTTGGGAGCTGTGGTGGTGTTCCGGCGTTCCGGCGGCGGCGGCGGTGGCGGCCTGGCTTCGGAGGCTCGGCCGCGGGCCTGGTGGACGATGACATCGGAGGCCTGGATTGCCTCAGTACAGAGGGGGTACAAGTAGGGGAAAAAGACAAAGACTTTAAGACTTTTGCCTTCCACCACAGTGAGGAGGTGCCTGGTGAACTCACTGTGGTGGATGTTAAATATGTGTTTATTGTGTGTTTTGTTTTAATTTATTACATGTTATGACTGCAAGGTAACAAATTTCGTTCAGACCGAAAGGTCTGAATGACAATAAAGGAATCTGAATCTGAATCTGAATCTGAAGAGATAGACCCTGGAGAGGAAAAAAAAAGACAAAGGGAAAGATAGAGAAAGAAAGAAGAAAAGCCAGTTAGTTTATTATAAACATCTCGCATAAGGAATCTACCAACTCGACAGTTTTTCTTCCCCCTTTACCAAGACTCGACACCGGTACTTTATTGAGGTATTCTTGCACCTTATCCTTGTAGTAGATTTATAAATGCAGACCACGTTTTATAGAAACAGTCTGATTTTCCTGCTAGTCAGAGTCTCATATTTTCCAAGCGTAGTGTTTCGAACATAGTTGAAATCCACATATTAACTGTTGGTATAGGAGAATTTTTCCAGAATTTTAAGATTAGCTTTTTTCCAGTTATTAAGCCATATTCAAATTGAGTCTTTTGAAACACATTTAATTCAGGGCTATCTTCCGATATCCCAAAGATAATCCAGTCTGCTTTTGGAGTCAGTTTTATTTTAAATATTTTTGTGAAAATTTCAGAAATTTCAGTCCAAAATGTTTGAATTTTTGTACAAAAGACAAATGAGTGTGCTATATTAGCTTCCTGACATTGACATTTATCACATATAGGTGAGAAGTTGGGAAAAAGTTTACTTATTTTAGTTTTTGAATAGTATAATCTGTGTAAGATTTTAAATTGTATTAAGGTGTGTCTTACATTAATTGAACATTTATGCACATTTAATAAATATTCTTCCCACCTTTCTTTGGGAATTTTATACTGAATTATTTTTCCCAGTCTCTCCTGATACCGTGTGTTGTTGGTATTTCTGCATTTAGAATAATATTATATATATATGATATTAGGTTTGCTGATTCTGCCTTTGTATTCATTACTTCTACCAGTAAGTCTGGAGGCATATTGTGATAGTCTTGTGCATATTTTTTCAGATAGTCACAGATTTGGAAATATTTAAAATACTGATTGTTTCCCAAGTTGAATGGTAGTTGTATTTGTTTCAATGATAATAGTTTTCCTAATTCATACACATCTCCGAAGATTTTAATTCCAGCTCTTTCCCATTGTATAAATGCTTTATCTATAGTTGAAGGTTTAAATGAGGGGGTTTTACCGATAGGAGATAAGAGGGATAAATTTCTTAATTTTAGATTGTGTTTTATTTGTTTCCAAATTCTAATTGTACTGTATATAACTGGATTATTGTTGTAATTTATATTATTCATGGATGTTGGAGAGAGAAGGATTGCTCCAATATTATAAGGAGAGCAATCCTCTTTCTCCATAATCGTCCAATCCGGTTGCTGTGGAGAGTTATCCAGCAATTGGATCATGTTTCTGATATTTACAGACCAGTAGTAATACATAAAGTTGGGGAGTGCTAATCCCCCTACTACTTTTGGTTTATTCAGATGAGCTCTTTGTATTCTGGGGGATTTATAATCCCAAATAAATTTTGTGGTATCTGAGTCCAGTTTTTAAAAAAACTTTTTGGGTAAATATATTGGGATAGATTGTAACAGGTATAACATTTGTGGTAGAAAAATCATTTTTATGGCATTTATTCGGCCTATTCAGGACATCGGAAGCGTTTTCCAAAATGTAATCAAGTTATATAGTTTCTTAAGTAAAGGGTTATAATTTTTGTCAAACATATCTTGATATCTTCTAGTAATTTTGATGCCCAACTATTTAAATTTTTCCGTAGCTATTTTGAAAGGAAACTGTAAAAGATGAGTAGTCTTTCGGTTTTATTGACATGATTTCACTTTTATTCCAATTTATTCTATATCCTGAGAGTGATCTGAAGTCCTCTATTAATTTTTAAATATTTGGTATAGTAATATGAGGTTTTGTGATGTACAATAGAACATCGTCAGTGTATAATGATATTTTATTGTTGGAATATTTTGTTTTATATCCATGGATATTCGGATGAGTTCTAAATCTTTCTGCTAGGGGTTCAATTATGAGAGCCAACAGGATAGTGAACAGCATGAAATCCATCCTAATTCTCAATTACAAACAACCTTGATTACATTTGGGACATGGGGATTTGTTTTCATCTTTGAACCATATTGTGATTGGTATCTGCTGAGTACTATGTTTAAATATATGACAGCCTATGGTTTTGGAAGCAAGATATTAGCAAGGATGAAAGGTTGGCTGAATGGCATAAGACAAAGAGTTGCAATAAAGAGGGCTGTTTCTGGTTGGCTGCCGGTGACTAGCGGTATTCCACAGGGGTCAGTGTTGGATCCGCTACACTTCACTTTTTATATTGATGATTAGGATGATGGAATTAATAGCTTTGCCTCCCAGTTTGCAGATGATATGGAGACAGGTGGAGAGCCAGGTGGTGTAGGTGAAACAGGGAGTCAGCAGAAGGACTTGGACAGGTTGGGACTGTGTTGAAAGGAGTGGCAGATGGAATATACTGTATCAAAGTGTGTGATCATGCAGTTTGTTAGTTGGAATAAAGGCATAGACTATTTTCCTAGCGGGGAGAAGATTCAGAAATCAGAATTGCATCGAGATTTGGGATTGCTGGTGCAGGATACCCAGAAAGCTGATTTGTAGGTGCATTATAGAAGTCAAATTGAGTTGAAGAATTCAGCATAGTTCTATTCAGTACAGTGATAAATCACTGGAATCCTATAGCCTGAAAGCTTGTGCAGGTGGAGGTATTTAAAGAGGAGGTAGATCATTTTTTTGAAAGTCTGCAGAATTTTCTGTGGGTGACTGGCATAGATCGAGGCCTGGTGCAGATTATCTACAATCATACTGAATGATGGGACAAGTTTGAGGGGCCGAGAAGCCTCCCCTGCTCCTGTTTTCTTGTTCTTTGTTAATCCAAAAGTTACTTACTGTAATATGGAAGGAGGCCATGCAGCACATATGTTTCTTGTCAGCCACCCGGTGAGCAATCTAACCTGTCTCATTCTCCCAATCTTTAGTTCCCTCTGGGCCTGCAACGTGGCTCTCTCACATGTCCTTTGATTCTCGGCCACCCATGTCCACTAAGGGATTATTTACAATAGTCAATAGATTATCAAAGTATCTTTGGAATGTGGCCGGGATCCGATGTGAGAATGTGCAGACTCCACAAAAACATTACTGCCGGTTAGAATGGAACTAAGGTTCTTGGGGCCTTGAAGCAACACTATCTGTTGTGTTACTGTTCCATCTTATCAATGAAGACTGGAAATTTGATTTTTTTGTTAGGAAAAACAGTCAAACTGGGAAATAAGTTGATCATTTCCATAATATTGTTTGTTAGATTGTATTTTGAAAACCCAATTAGAATACTAGTATTCTTCCTGAATTGAAATTTCCCGTTTGTTTTAACTATAAATGATTTCTCCAAAACTGTAGATGGGCTGATGATTTGCAGATTGCACAAAAATTGATGGAGTTATGGATTTGTGAGGAAGGTTGGCAAGAGATAAGTGGGAAGTAGGGAAATGGCAGATTGAGTTTTTACGATACAAATGTTAGGTCCTGCACACTGGGAGGTCAACTGTCATGGCGAAAGTATCTGGCAAAAGTATCTCATGCCTTCTCCCCATAACCCGTAACACCCGGTACTAATCAAGAATCTATATATCTCTGCATTAGAAATATCCATTGACGACCACCACAGTATTCTGTTGCAATGAATTCCACAGAATTTCTGGCTAAAGAAATTCTTCCTAATCTCCTTCCTGAAGGAACGTTCTTTTATTCTGAGGCTGTATCACTGGTCTTAGACTTTCCCACTAGTGGAAACATCCTCTCCACATCCACTCTATCAGGCCTTTCACTATTCATTACATTTCAATGAGGTCAATCCTCATCCTTCTAAACTCCAGTAGAGGTCCGAACCTTCAAACGCTAATCGTATGTTAACCCATTCATTTCTGGGATCATTCTCATAAACCTCCAATGGACCATCTTTTTATAAAGCCTCAACATTACACCCCTGTTTTTGAATTCTAGTCCTCTCATAGTAAATGCTAGCATTTAAGTTGCAAAGTATACTTCCTTCATTGATCGGAGCATTGAGTATGTCAGGAAGTCCTAATGCAGCTTCATAGGACTTTGGTTAGGCTGCATTTGGAGTGTTGCATACATTTGGTTGCCCAATCGTGGGAAGGATGTGAAAGCTTTGGAAAGGATGCAGAGTAGATTTACTAGAATGAAGCATGGATTATGGGGTTATTACATCAGGGAGAGGTTGGACAGACTGGCTTGTTTTATTTGAAATGTTGGAGGTTGAATGGAGACCTGATTGAGGTATAAAATTATGAGAAGCGTACACAGGGTGGACAGACAGGCTTTTAATCCCAGGCCGGTAATGTCAAATAATTGAAGATGATGGGGAAAGTTTAAAGGTGATTTGCGAGGTAGTTTTTTTACACAGAGAACGTTGGGTGCTTGGAAAATATAAGCAGGGCTGTGATTGAGGCATTTACAATGGTGACATTGAAGAGGATTTTAAATAAGCACATCGATAAGCAAAGAATGGAGAGACATATTAGCAGAGATGTTAAAAGTAGATTTGATAGTAACATTTAAGAACCATTTAGACAGGGAATGAAGGGAAATAGAATATGTGCAGGCAGATGGGGGTTTATTTAATTTGGTAGCATCGTTGACACTGTCATCATGGGCCAAAGAGTCTGTTCCTCTGCTGTTCTGTTCTTTGTTCTGTTTTACCTACACATGGCTCCACTGCCACCTTTTGGTTGAGCTCCGAAAATGCAAGCAAAGAACAAACACCCATCAAACCACTATTATTTATCCAAGTTCAAGAGTGCAAGAGAGTTTATTGTCATGTGTCCCAGATAGGACAATGAAATTCTTGCTTTGCTTTAGCACACCAGATCATAGTAGGCACGAATACAGAACAGATCAGTGTGTCCATGTACCATTGTATTAATATATACACACATGAATAAATAAACTGATAAGGTGAAAATAAAGAGATAATGGGCTATTAATGTTCAGTGTTTTGTCCGAGCTGAGTTTAATAGCCTGATGGCTGTGCGGAAGTAGCTATTCCTGAATCTGGTCGTTGCAGTCTTCAGGCTCTTGTACCTTCTACCTGAAGGTAGTGGGGAGATGAGTGTATGGCCCGGATGTTGTGTGTCCTTGATGATGCTGCCGGCCTTTTTGAGACAATTGCCCACACCCACCAACATATCCCAGCTACACTATCTGTGATAATAGCTTGTTTCCAAGTTTCCCCCCAGTCAAGTTTCTTTAAAAACACTGAATCAAGCACTTGAATCAACAAAATTTTATTTTACCAAAAGCGGGTCACAGATCACACACTATACTTATCCCACCGCGGGTTCAATCCCGTGTATCTGTTCAAGCCCTCTTGGCCTCATGCAGATAGAGGCACTCCAGAAGGGTACGGGGTCCAGAGTGCTCTTCCAGAAAATCGACCCTGAGCCTCGTGATCACAGCCTTTTAAATGCCCCACGAACTCGAGGGCCGAACCACACGGGGGTTGTCTCTTAATCACCCAATTACAAATATCGATTAACCCCATACATAACAGATATTTCCCTAACCCAATGATACAACAGTTCAATATATTGTATTCACAATGGAATTTGAGATGAAGTCAACTTGGAAAACTTTACTCTGATTAAAAGAAATCTCAGACAAGGCTCAACACCCCATCCAATCAACACTGAGTGGAGTCAGACTCTGCAACATTATTTACAAACTAGTTACAAGGTGTATGTCTGGTTTTCAGCCATCCAATCCATTCTATGCATTTAGTACCAGATTGACAGGGTTTGCAAGGCTTCCCATTTTTTGCTCGCAAATTGTATCTAAGTTCCATACTCCCAGGCACCTCTTGTCTGCCACAGCTCTGCAGAGAGCAATTCCAATTTGACCAAATCTTCCAGCAACCCTGAACCGTAACCCCATTTGGAAGTCCTGCTGGTCCAATTTAGCCAAGATTAATACCTTTCCAAACCTGTCCGATCAATGTATCAGTCTAACTGTTTCTTAAATGTTGGAATAGTCCCTACCTCAACTACCTCCCCTGGCAGCTTGTTCCATACACCCGCCACACTTTGTGTGGAAAAGTACCCCTCAGATTCCTATGGGCAGGAGACTGTGCATTGAAATAGTAAGATTAAATGAGAACTTATCAGTTTGAAGTTTGATCTTTATTTTATGAGGAGTTACTATGAGGGATTACGTGAAGAAGCCCACCAGCCCGCATGTGTGTCAATCTTCAAAGCAGCGGTGTGAAATCACAGATTACAGTAGTTGAAGTGACATAGTAAGATTAGAGAAGACTAGAACTGCCAGATGACCTTCATGATACGAGGGTTGGCAGCGGAGGGCACGTAATCCCTCATTGTAACTCCTCATAAAATAAAGATCAAACTTCAAACTGGTAAGTTCTCATTTTATCTTACTATTTTACTACGGAGTCCTGTGAGTGATTCTGTGAAGATTTTGAAGCTCTGTGATTTCATGCCGTGGAAATACGAGTCCACACAAGCACGACTGCATCAATTGACCACAGATAAGGGAAACATTCATAATGCATACAGACATGACATAGATTTAAACATGCTGATGCTGATCAATGAACAAATACTAATAACAGTAACACCTCTGATCCGAGGGGAAACTATAAAATAGAATCTAAAATAAAGTTGGAAAATACCCCTGATCTGGCAATCGTTAAAATAAATTGTTGGACACCTCGTTCGTTAGACCATCCTGTAGTCGGCAGGATGTGGTCCAGAGGACCGTACATAAGCCTTGCTGCTGATGTTGTAACAGCCCTGGTGGAGTGAGATTAGAAATTAGTATCTACTCCTGTGTAAGCCAAAACCCCATATTAACCACCTGGAATTGGTCTGAACTGATACCTTCTTATGAGTTTTTTTTTTGTAACTAACAAACATAGCTCATATCAGAGCCTCTAAGGCTCTAGATGACCTTGACGTAATGTTGTAAATGTGTGACCACACATAACCGAAGGTGCATGGGGTATGCCATTATAACTAGTTTGATACCTGACACCCCTGGGCTGCCCTGCTTAACTAAATCTTAAACATGAAATATTAGATATAGCAGGTGTAACCATCTTGTCCAGTCACAATTTATTTAATGACTGGACCCGTGTGCTGAGAGCAGTGCCAGGGGAATAACTACCTATGAGAGCCCAGCCAAAGATAGGGATATAGCTGGAGCCCCGTGGTGAAGAAGCGTTAACACAATGTCAATATCCCATACTTCCGTGTACTTGTGTCTGGGAGAACTTGTGTTAACGATATCCTTAATAAACTGGACATCAGAGGGTGAGACCCAACAGAGCGAGTCCTGCTCGCTGTAGCAAATATGATGAGAAGCACGTTGGGCACAGTTAATGGAAGAATAATTTAATTTATTGTCAAGGGCCCATTAGAAAATGAACTCTAAGATGTCAATGTCCGTGACAAATTATATGTAACGTAACATTTAATCAGAACGCTTCCCATCTCCTGAAGAGGCAAAGTACTGCTTTTTGGTGCTATCCATCTGTAAAGCAATTAATTGAATAATCATGGAGAGGCTGGTTCCCCGAGTCCCTGGCTGAACCAGCAAAGTTTTATGTTTAGAAACCCCATATAAGGTTCTATTATTATTCCCAACATTTGCGGGAAACCATGGCTGCATAGGCCAGTCAGACAGTACGAGAACCCTGAAGCAGGATCTTGCTGAATTTGTTGCAAGACCTGACGAGGCAAAATGGAGAAACCACATAAAAGAACATTCCTCCCCCGTGTAGCGAAAATGTACCTCTCACCACTGTGATGCCACATGTTTTTACTGGTGAATGAGCCTGTATGCAAACATATTGATATTGGGTGCCATCGAGCCATATATCATAAATTACTTTGTGACCCAACATCCATTCTGTGTTGTCATTGATTTTACGTGATGATACACCAGCGCCAAAATAGGCTAGGTAAATTATGACAGGATACTTTGACTTGATTGCATCCATATGTGACTAACATATGCCACCACCACAGTGTATCAAGATTTGCATGCAGATTTGCATATTCGCACAATGACCCTTTAACCCATAGTATGCACCTAGTGTCTATATGTCGTTGATACCAATAACTGAAGAATTAGTGATTCATGCAAATCCCATCCGCCTTCGTTACTAGAGATGGCATGTGCCATCATCGTGGATGATATCCTGGTTTATGGGAAGGACATTGCCGAGCACGACCTGAACCTCCGCCGCGTCCTGGATCGGGCACGGAAGGCGAACCTGAAGCTGAATCCCAAGAAGTGCCGGTTTCGTGTCTCAGAGGTCACGTATGTTGGACATGTTTTCACCTCTAACGGACTAAAACCCGACCCCTTGAAGGCAGCTGCCATCTCCGAGATGGCAGCCCCCACCGACGTGCCAGGTCTACAACGATTCTTGGGCATGGTGAACTACCTTGGAAAGTTTGTACCAAACCTCAGTGAGCTGAGTGCTCCCCTGCGGCAGCTGACAAAAAAGGATATCGCCTGGGCCTGGCTCCCACATCACCAGCAGGCCTTTGACTGCCTCAAGTCGAAACTGATTAGCACTCCGACGTTGCGGTTCTTCGACGTGGGTCGCCCCATCACCGTCACCTGTGACGCTTCCAAGTTCGGCCTGGGTGCGGCCTGCCTTCAGTCTGTCGATGGATCGCTACATCCTGTCTCCTATGCCTCCCGCACCATGACGGACACCGAGCAGCGGTACGCTCAGACCGAGAAGGAGCTGCTCGCGGTGGTGTTCGCCTGCTCCAAGTTCAGAGACTTCCTGTTCGGCAGCAGATTTACGGTCGAAACCGACCACCAGCCACTGGTGACAATCCTTAACAAGCCGATTCACGCTGCCCGCGGACCTCCTGCGCTCGCCACCCCTACGAAACAGAGGACTTGCTCGTACTGGGCGTTAACTTTATTCCCACCAAGCAGCTACAGGTTTTGGCCGAGCACACCGCTGCCGATCCGGTTTTGCAGCAGCTTGCCTCTGTGATTAAAGCAGGGTGGCCAACAAAGCGCTCCGCCGCGCCGTCTGAAACACAGCCTTTCTTCCTGGTCCGCGACGAACTGGTGCTCCAGGATGGCGTTATCGTCAAGGGACATAAAGTTGTAGTCCCGTCCTCCCTGTTTGACTTTTACTTTTGTGCAGCCCATAGCGGACACCCTGGGGTCGATGCAACACTCGTCCACGCTCAGTGCCAATTCTACTGGCCTGGAATGGCCAAATATATCCGAGACCGAGTTTCTGCCTGCTCCACGTGCAACAGTCTTGCTCCACACCAGCACCGACAGCCCCTGCTGCAACAGCCCGCTCCTGCCTTGGCCTGGTCCTGCCTTGCTGGCTGCCGACATATTCGAGTGGCGTGGTAACCACTACCTTGTCCTGGTCGACTCGTACTCCAACTGGTTCGAAGTGGATTTGCTGACATCCCTCACGTCGGAGATGGTGATCCGAAAGCTGCGGAAACACTTCTCCACTTTTGGGACCCCTGTCAGGCTGCAGACTGACAACGGCAGGCAGTTTACAAGCCGAGAATTAAAAAGGTTTGCCGACAAGTGGAATTTCGTGCATTTCACCAGCAGCCCAGAGTACCCACAGAGCAACGGCCTTGCAGAACGGGCCGTCCGCAGCGCCAAGCTTCTGATGGAACAGGCGCGACTATCCAACTCTGATTTGTATTTGGATCTCCTGAACCTCAGGAATGTTTCCAGGGATCCGGCCATGGGGTCACCTGCTCAGCGTCTGATGTCCAGAACTACCAGATCTACCATCCCGATTGCCCAGCGCCAGCTGAAACCTCGGGTGCTGGAGCCCGCCTCCGTGCAGAGGCGAATTCAAGAGAAACATGACAGCCAGCGGCGTTCCCACGATCGGTCGTGCAGACCACTCGATCCTCTGTTGCCTGGACAGGTTGTTCGGTTGCAGACCGCCAGTGGTCACTACCGTCTGGCCACTGTGGTTGGGGTGGCCGACTCACCTCGTTCGTATCTGGTCGACTGTGAGGGTACCATCTACCGAAGAAGCCGACAACACCTGCTTGCGGTTAATGAGCCAAAGCCGCAGCCCCCGGGGCCCTATGCCCCGCCACTCTCCTACCAGCAGCCAGCTGCCGTCCCGGCTGGTGTTCCCTGCATGCCTCGGTCCCCATCTCGGGCGCCTGGTTCCCCACTGCGCGGGTCCCCTGTTGCCGGTCGCGGTTCTCCCTCTCCTGTTTCTCCCACCCCAATGCCCTTCCCAGGTTCCCCAGCTGCCTCGCGTCCTCCTGTTTCTTCTGCTCTTTCGGGGGAAGGGGGAGACATCCGTACGCGCTCGGGCCGGATCAGCAAGCCACCTGTTCGCTACGGCGATTTTGTTTAATTCTGCTGTTTAATTCTGTTGTCGTGACAACAATCTGTTTTTGATTTTCTAAGGGGAAGGATGTAGATGGTTTATATGCAACCAATAATATAGTTACCTCACTCCCATTAACCCCGCCTAGTTAACATCAATCATAACGCCTTCCCCTTCCTGGGCGCAGCAGTAGAAGAATGTAGCTAGTGCTTGAAGATGTATGTAATACCCTGTGCTATCATTAAAAGATGTTGCACACTTTAAGAGTTTGTAAAGTGTTTATTTACAGGAAGCGAACCCAATGGCTGCCGGCTACCCACGCTTCCGTGATCTGGACTGGGATCTCCCCATGGTCCCTAACTGGTTTCCCCGCGGCCCGTCCAACTTCGCCCCGAATCCAGCAGGCAAATTCTATAAGGAGCTCCCTGCAACACAAAAAACAAACCTAGAAATAAGTTTTAAACTTACCTTGCAGGTTTAAACTTATTGCTGGCAGGAGCAGCGCGCCTGCCAGACAGCGCAATGCGTCAGCGTAATGATGCGCATGCGGGCTGGCGGGCTTCTTCACGGAATCACTCAAGTGACTACGAAATAAAATGTATATTTCTAATGCATTTTAGATTTCTCGAAAGTCTTACTTTTAAAAAAGTAACGTTTCCACAAACATATACACCCTTTATTAATTTTTTTTTTTAATGTTTTTTTTTTAAATTTGTATTAGGGGTAAATACATCAATGTACTTCATATATATATTGTTGCAATCATTGTACCCCATAATTTTATGGCTTTTAAAGAAAAAGAATAGAAAGAAAGAGAGTGAAATAGGTGAAAAGAGTTGTGATAGTGAAAGAGCGTGCCAAAGGGGAGAAGAAACCCTTGGTCAAAGAATTAGAGAAAGGGGGTTAAGAGATAGACCCTAAAAAAATTTTAAAAAAGGAAAAGGAAAAAAGAAAAAGCCAGTTACTATGTTATATATATCATGCAAAAGGAATCCACCAACTCGATAGTTTTTCATCCCCCCCTACCAAGGCCCGAGGTACTCCTATATTCTATATAATTCTATAAATGCAGACCACGTCTGATAGAAGCGTTCTGATTTTCCATCCAGGCGGAGTCTCACATCTTCCAGATGTAGTGTTTCAAACATAGTTGAAATCCATGTATTTAATGTTGGTATAGGAGCACTTTTCCAGAATTTTAAGATGCGTTTTTTTCCTATTATTAAGCCGTAATCAAATAAATTCTTTTGATACGCATTTAATTCCGAACTACCTTCTGTCATTCCGAAAATAATCCATTCTGGCTTTGGTGTCATTTTTATTTTAAACAGTTTTGTGAAAATTTCAAAGATTTCAATCCAAAACCTTTGAATTTTTGTACAAAAGATGAATGAGTGTAGCTTCTTGACAGTGGCATTTATCACAAATTGGTGAACCGTTAGGGAAAAATGTATTTAATTTAGTATAATCTATGTATAATTTTAAATTATATTAAAATGTGTCTTATGTTAATTGAGCATTTGTGCACATTTAATAAGTATTCTTTCCACCTTTCATTGGAAATTTTTATGCTTAGTTCGTTTTCCCACTCACCTGTAATACCTTCCATTGTTGGTATTACTGCATTTAGTATAATATTATATATATGTGAAATTAAATTTGGTGATTCCGCCTTTGTGATCATTACTTCATCTAGTAAGTCTAATGGCATTTTGTGAAATTCATGTGCATGTTTTTTCAAATAATCACATATTTGGAAATATTTAAATTATTGATTGTTACCCTGATTGTATTTTAGTTGAAATTGTTTAAATGATAATAGTTTTCCCGCATCATACAAATCTCCCAAAGTTTTAATTCCTGTTCTTTTCCATTTATAAATGCTTTGTCTATAATCAAGGATTTAAACAGAGGGTTTTTAGCAATAGGAGATAGGAGAGATAAGTTTCTTAATTTTAAATTGTATTTTATTTGTTTCCAAATTCTGATTGTACTATGTATAATTGGGTTTTTGTTGTAGTTTGGATTATTCACCGTCATTGGTGAAAGAAGGATCACACCAATATTAAAGGGGGAGCAGTCCTCTTTCTCCATAATGATCCATTCCGGTTGATGAAGAGAATTATCCAACAATTGAATCATATTTCTAATATTTACCGACCAATAATAATACATAAAATTAGGGAGTGCTAATCCCCCTACCACTTTGGGTTTACACACTTTATTAATGTGATGGTTTGATGATTCTAAATTTAAATCTAAATGAAATTTACATCAAAAGGATACAATCATAGAATCATAGAAAATAGGTGCAGGAGTAGGCCATTCGGCCCTTCGAGCCTGCACCACCATTCAATATGATCATGGCTGATCATCCAACTCAGTATTCTGTACCTGCCTTCTCTCCATACCCCCTGATCCCTTCAGCCACAAGGGCCACATCCAACTCCCTCTTAAATATAGCCGATGGACTGGCCTCAAGTACCTTCTGTGGCAGAGAATTCCACAGACTCACCACTCTCTGTGTGAAAAATTATCTTCTCATCTCGGTCCTAAAAGACTTCCCCCTTATCCTTAAACTGTGACCCCTTGTTCTGGAGTTCCCCAACATCGGGAACAATCTTCCTGCATCTAGCCTGTCCAACCCCTTAGGAATTTTGTAAGTCTCTATAAGATCCCCCTTCAATCTCCTAAATTCCAGCGAGTACAAGCCGAGTCTATCCAGTCTTTCTTCATATGGAAGTCCTGCCATCCCAGGAATCAGTCTGGTGAACCTTCTCTGTACTCCCTCTATGGCAAGAATGTCTTTCCTCAGATTAGGAGACCAAAACTGTATGCAATACTCCAGGTGTGGCCTCACCAAGACCCTGTACAACTGCAGTCGAACCTCCCTGCTCTTGTACTCAAATCCTTTTGCTATGAATGCCAACATACTATTTGCTTTCTTTACAGCCTGATGCACCTGCATGCCTGCTTTCAATGACCGGTGTACCATGACACCCAGGTCTCATTACATCTCCCCTTTTCATAATCGGCCGCCATTCAGATAATAGTCTACCCTCCTGTTTTTGCCGCCGAAGTGGATAACCACACATTTATCCACATTATACTGCATCTGCCATGCATTTGCCCACTCACCCAACCTATCCAAGTCACCTTGCAGCCTCCTAGCATCCTCCTCACAGCTAACACTGGCCCCCCATACTTTCCAAATACTCAGATTTTTTTCCCCAAGCAAAACATAATTTGTATGACTTTGCAAAATCAGGAAATGTTATGATTATTTCTTATCACTTTTTTCAACTACAATCAAAAAAACATTGTACTTGAAATTATAACACATTTAAAAGTGTTTTTGTCAAATTTTCTGTACTGTGGAAGGCACTGGTGTTGATCCGGTGGGGGGGAGGGGGGGGAAAGATATAACCCCCCCACAATTTGAGGTGTGGTTGGCCTGTATTATTATCCCCCAGTTTTTGGAGAAATAATAAAAATAATAATCACCTTCTCCTATCTCTCATGTAGGCCCCACATTATCTTAAAGATACTTCAAACAAAAGACACTGAAATCATACTTCTACAATGCACTAAAACATGATTTTAATACATAAAACATAAAAACGTTCTTACCGTGGCTGGGGGGGTCGGCCCCATCCCACACCCTGCCTCACTCAGTCGCTCCACTCCTTCGCCGGGTACCCTCAATGTCAGTGAACAGTGATCGCTCAACCACTTTCAAAAATGCTCCGCGGCCCCTGTATATAACATGTAAATTAGCGGACCCAACACCTAGCCTGTGAAACATTGCATGCTCTTTAATCTTCTTACAATGTGCTTACTTACATGTGGCAAAATCATTTCACACATATTTCACACTGAGAAACAAGAAGTAGGAATAGCAGATCACTGCTGGTCTGATTTCTGCCTTGGCTCCACTATCTCTCTGCACGGCGTTATCTACGACTTGCCAAGTAGCCAATAATCTGTCAATGTCCAATTACTCCACCTCTACAACTCTCTGGTCCCGCGAATTCCAAATAATTGTGGCATTCTGAGAGATGGAATCCTTCCTCATCACTAATTAAATGGGTGAACCTTGCACCTTCTTGTTCTGGATTCCATCACCCACAACATGGGGGTAATCTTTTTTGCATCATCCATTCTGATAAACGTGAACAATATTAATCTGAAAAAAAACCATAGTGTGTCAACAGGAGAAGGCAGGAGAGTGGGTTTGTGTGGGAAAAGTATATTAACAATGATGGAATTAGTGGGCCAACTTGATGGGCCAAATCTCCTAATTCTGTTTCTATATCTTATGGTCTTATGGTTTTATAGTCCTTCACAGTATTCTACGCTGACTCCTTCTATATCATTCCACCTGTCTTGATTCAATCCAAAGTTTGGCAGGTATTGGATGTTATCCAGCCTTGCCGTGCCAGTATCATATGTTCAAGGCCAATGGGAAACCTGCTGATCTGTGCTACACAGCCCCCAATCTCATTGTTTCCCAGCATGTGCTGCCCGCTTCTACCACCTCCTGAAAATCCACATGTGGAACTACCCGTACTTGTGATTTATGTAATCATTGAATGTGCGGGAGATCATTCAATGGTGCTGATACTATCCCCTTGGTTGGATGGTTCTACATATTTGTGCCTTGTTGACCTGCTAAAGCCAAATTGGAGTGCAGGTGGATAAGGAGTGATCTTATGTAGATGTATAATGTCTGAGTGGAATAGGTAAAGTAGTTGCAGAGATTATTTTACCCTGAGTCTAGTAACCAACATTCAAGATGTGAGGGGAAAATTGTAATCAGAAACTGAGGGCGAACATTTTCATGCAGAGAGTGGTGGCTATATGCAATGAGCTTATATCAATGAATAAGATAGTAGTTAAGTACTTTAACAACATTTAAAGGACATTTGGACATGTACATGGACAGAAATGTTTTTAAGGTATATGGGTCAAGCACAAGAGGGTGGGACTAGCATAGATGAGGCAGCTTGCTCGACATGGGCATGATGGGCCAAAGGGACAGTTTTTCACGCTGTATGAGTCTATGTTTCTATGACTCTAAATCCCTACATGTAATGATGGGTGACGATATGTTATTTCTGCATTAACACACAATGCGCTTTGACTGTAATTAGAATGAAGCCCAATATGTAAATGTTTAATCTCATAAATTCATATCCTCCTGTGCAACCCTACAAGAGAAGTACTTTATGTTCTTTCATTCCTCAGGACTGAGATGAGGAAACATTTCTTCACCCAGAGAGTTGTGTGTCTGTGGAATTCTCTGCCTCAGAAAGCAGTGGAGACCAATTCACTGCATGTTTAAAGAGAGAATTAGATTTAGCTCTTAGGGCTAAAGGAATCGAGGGATATGGGAGAAAAAGCAGGAATGGGAAACTAATTATAGATGATCAGCCGTTGTCATATTGAATGGCGGTGCTGGCTCAAAGGGCCGATTGGCCTAATCCTGCACCGTTTTAACAATTTTTTTCTGTTTCTATACCACGCCTTTTGAACTTCTCAAAAGTATTTCATTATTCTCAGACAGCACTCTAATACTCTGATTTGTTCCCACACCGCCTGATACTTCTTCAGCCTACATCCTTTCCTGATCTTGTCTAACTAATCTTCTCCCACTGCCGCAACTCAAAGTACATTTGGACCCCCTTTGCTTTCCTCCTGAATCTGACTTGTGTGTAACTTTCACTTGCAGGAGCCAATCTCCGAGTCAGTAAATGACTCCGAGTCATCCTGAAATTTCTGGCATTTTATTTTTGGCCTAATCCTGAGGTGCAAGAAAAACTCCAGGTCTAACTTCTTGAGTGGTTTAACAAAGATTCCACTGATTTCCCTGGGAAGAGTAAGGCATTTCTACGCATTACCCAAAGCCACAGTTCTGCTTTTATCCCAAAGTAAACGTCGCCTCTGTTTTTTACTTGTGCCCGCCCACTTTCAAGTCAAACCTACTTCAATTGTGTTTATTGCCATATGCACTAGTGTAGTGAGGTACAGGGATAATGAAAGTTTTGCTTCAACAGCATCACCAGCACAAAGTTTCAGACAACACACATCAAAACATTTTTTTCAGAGACTCGGATGCTAGTTCCCTCAAACTGGGCTCAGAAATTATCCAAACACCGATGAATGCGTCCTTCAGATAGTTAACCACCAGTGTGTGATCACAATCTTATCATTGCCTGGTACAGATTACCTGCCACTGCCATCTCAATGGGAGTGTAAACTCTTCCCTTCAGTGTGTCTATTGCTTAGATGGGTTACTTGACTGGACATCCAACTGCAAGGCATCTCTATCTCTTCCACAGTTCACTGTCCTAATTGATGGACAGTCTCTCACAGTGTATCTCCTCATGGTCTCAATCAGGAGAGGTCGTACATAACATTTGCTCTTCTGACTCAGGTACAGAAATTACACTGTACAGTTTCATTAGTCAGCACTTAACGAATAAAAGCAGAGCATGCTGGATTTACTCAGACCATGAGAAGTAGAAATGCCAACATTTTTACACCTTTTGTGTTACCTTCAAGATGTTTTAATGCAGCATGTTTAAGCCCTCTCAAATTGCAGTCACTGTAGCAGTGCTGTGGTGATGTGCCATCCAGAAATGAGACGGCAACCAGATATTGGACTGTTGGATGTGTAACTGGCTTATTCAAAGAAGACAGTGGATTGTGGTGGAAGGTGGATATTCTGGCTGGAGGTCTGTGACCAGTATAATTCTGAAGGGATCTATTGTGGCACCTCTGTTGTGTGTGGGTGTGGTATATATGATCTAGACGTTAATATAGATGGGCTGGTAATTAAGTTCGCTGATGCCACCAAAATTGCAGTGCAGACAGTGTGGCAGAAATGAGCAAAGCGAGGTCTTGCATTTTGGGTGGCAGAATGTAAACATAGAAACATAGGAATTAGGTACAAGAGTGGGCCATTTGGCCCTTTGAGCCAGCACCCCCATTCAAGATGATCATGGCTGATCAACCAATATCAATACCCCATTCCTGCTTTCTCCCCATATCCCTTGATTCTGTTACCCTTAAGAGCTATATCTAACTCTCTCTTGAAGATATCCAGTGAATTGGCCTCCACTGCCTTCAGTGAAGAGAATTTGACAGATTCATAATTCTCTGGATGAAAAGAGTTTTTCCTCATCTGTCCTAAATGGCCTATCCCTTATTCTGAAACTGCGACCCTTGGTTCTGGACTCCCCCAACATCAGGGCCATTTTTTCTGTATCTAGCCTGTCCATTCCCTTAAGAATTTTATATGTTTCTATAAGAATTCCTCTCATTCTTCTAAATTCCAGTGAATACGTCTAGTCAATCCATTCTTTCATCATATGTCAGTCCCACCATCCCAGGAATTAACCTGGTGACCTATGGTGAACTCTCTCAATAGCATGAATGTCCTTCCTCAAATTAGGGGACCAAAACTACACATAATACTCCAGGCATGGTCTCACGCCCTGTACAACTGCTGTAGGACCTCCTTGCTCATCTACTCAAATCCTCTCGTTATGAAGGCAAACATGCTATTTGCTTTCTTCACTACATGCTGTACCTGCTTACTTTCAGTTACTGACGTACAAGGACATATAGGTCTCGTTGCACCTCCCCTTTTCTAATCAGACACTATTCAGATAATAAAGCTTTCCTGTTCTTGCCAGCAAAGTGGATAACCTCACATGTTTCCACATTACACTGTATCTGCCATGCAACCGCCCTAACCCAACCTATCTCACTCATCTCTCTCTCTCTCTCTCTCTCTCTCTCTCTCTCTCTCTCTCTCTCTCTCATCTCTCTCTCTCTCTCTCTCTCTCTCTCTCTCGTCTCTCTCTCTATCTCTCTCTCTCTCTCTCTCTCTCTCTCTCTCTCTCTCTCTCTCTCTCTCTCTCTCTCTCTCTCTCATCGTTTCTCTCTCTCTCTCTCACAGGTGAGAGTATGAAATAGAAATGCATAATGATAGGTAATGGCTATTCTACCCTCCTGGTACAGAGTCAGAACCGAGTTTGAACCTGATGCTGTTAATGCGTTTTCCCTGTGACCATGTGGTTTGTAGGTTAATTGGCTTCTGTAAATTTCCCCTTGTGTGCAGGATGTGAAAGTGGGACAATATAGAACTAGTGTATGGGTGATCAATGGTCAGCCGAAGAGCCTGTTTCCATGCTGAATCTTTTTCTAAATTCTACACATTTCGTCCTCTAGATAGTGAATTGGATAGTTCATTTAGACTGTTGAACACAATGACGTTTACAATTGATATAATGTGAATTTCTCATGCTACTTGCAATACATTTATTAGGTATAAGGAGTACAGGGGTTTCTAACATTGCAGAGAGATGTCATTTACAGTGCATAAACATTAACTCTCATTTATGTGGAACCAAATGGGTCACCACAACATTCCCTTCACAACATGTTGGTTTGGGGTTTGACGCTGATAGGCTTTCACTGCTGGTTAACAGTTGAAAAAAGGCTGTATGTAGTTTTCAGTCCAGTAGGTAAGTAGGATGTGGTCCAACAATTCTGTTTAAAACAAGAATATCAGTAGTTAGCCCACGCAGTATTTTTATTGATTAATGCAAAATGCTGAGAGAGAAACACCAGTCTCCTTTGACAGGCAATCAAATCTACTTCACAGAAGTATATTGATGTTGAAGTTGCTATAATTCAGTTGAACTCAAAAAGAGATGATGAAAGAATGATATCTAAGTATTGGCCAGGACATCAGTAATCCCCCTGCATTACATCTTTTTTCAAGGTGTCAGGTGGGATGTTATGTGCATAAATATTTGGGTTGCAGCTATTCATAATTTGGATGAGAGATCAGGAAGTGAAATTCCAGGGTCTACCAATGACAGGTAACTGAGTGAGATGGTGAATTGTGAGGAGGATACAAAAAGGCATCAGGACAGTGTGGACAGATTGAGCAAGTCGGAACATGATGGAAATGCAGTATAATGGTTATAAACATGAAGTTGTCCACAAGTAGCAAAAACAGAGAGACCACAGTTTTCTCTTCCCAGTGTAAAGAAAAATCTGAGTGTTCTTGTATGACACTCACTAGAACAACTATACATGCAGTACATAAAGACACAAAGTGTTGGAGTGACTCAGCAGGTCAGGCAGCATGTATTGAACATAATATACAAACACTCGCCTGTATCCACCTATCACTTTCTAAGCTTTATCATGCTCCCACCTCTCTTCCAGGTTTCTCCCACTGATCCACGTTCTCCAGAGATTCTGCCTGACCTGCTGAGTTACTCTAGTACTTTGCCTTTTTTGTCCACCAGCATCTCCATTTCCTTAAGTCTGTATTCATACATATGTGGTGTTGGTAAGATCAGGCTTGCAGTATTGTGTGTTGTGTTCATCTCCTTACTAAATAAAGGATATATTTGCCATAGAGAGAGTACAGTGAAGATTCACCAGATGGTCTCCCAGAATGACGGGAACAACATAAGTGGAGAGACTAAGTGTAATACTTTGTATTCATTGTCTCGAGTAATGTGAGAGGTTTTCATTTAAATCTTGGAAATTGTGTAAGGCTTAGACTGATCGGATGAATAAAAGAGGTGTACCCTGGGCAAAGAGTCTAGAATATAGAACAGGAACAAGCATTTTGGCCCATGATGTCTGTTCCAAACATGATACCATTTTAAAATGATCTTCTCTGCCTCGATGTGGTCCAAATCCCGCACATTCTCTGCATATCCATGTGCCTATCTAAAAGGCTCTTTAATGTTACTATCGTATCTGCTCACACCACTGCCCTGATTCTGCATTACAGGCATTCATAACTCTCTGTGTAAAAACAAATCTTGCTGTGTACATCTCTTTAAGCTGTCATCCTCTGTCTAGTAGAGGACACAGCCTCCGTTATAGAGCAAGAGGTTTGGGACAGAAACAAGGGGAAATTTCTTTACTTATTCTGTCGTGAAGTTGAACACAGGAGGCTATGAAGACCGAGTCATTGAAGGAAGTGGATCGGGAATCATGCATGTTCAGACTGAAAGGCAGAGTGGGCTCAAACAGTTGAATGGACCAGTCCTGCTATTTTCCATATTATTGAAGTGTGCCACAGGATCGTTCATGCCACCCAAACCAGAAATTGGGATCTCTGTTCAAAATCCCATTTGAAACACAGCTGGTACATTGGTCCATTGGTACAGTGCTCCCTCATAATGAGGCTGAGCAAGTCAGCTGGAATTTGGCATAAAGTCTGGACATGAGACATAAACACATGATCTTCTAAACACTTGCTTCAAAGGCGAATTCATTGAAGACAATTGAGTTTCTCTCCCCCACCAAACCCCAGCAGTTAATTGGTTTATGTGATTAGCAATTTTGCAGGTGAGGCAATTTGATACAATCCAACTGTATACATCTTGAGCATTGATATGTTAAATTTACCAGGATGTACAATGGACATTCTTTTAGGAAGGAGATGAGCAATTTATTTAGGCAGCGGGTGGTGAATCTGTGGAAATCTTTGCCACAGAAGGCTGTGGAGGTCATCAGTGGAGACGGATAGATTCTTGATTAATACGGGTGTCAGAGGTTATGGAGAGAAGGCAGGAGAATGGGGTTAGGAGGGAGAGATAGATCTGTCGATTGAATGGCACAGTAACTTGATGGGCCAAATGGCCTAATTCTACTCCTATCACTTATGACCTTATGACATCCCATTGGATCAGGTCGCCAGGCTGAAATAGATCAACTAGAATTATGTTACAATTAAAAAAATATCTGGCTAACTAACAGCATGTCTTTAAGCAAATGCATTGAATCATGATTCTCCAATGCAATGCTTATCTAAGGCAAATTCACTCAATGAAGTTGACCTCCACAAAATACATTTTAAAAACTCCTTAGTTACAATTACTTCAGAAGAAGCAAGTTGTTGGTGGAAAACATTGCAAAAATTTTATTTCAATGAAATTCCAATGTGATCAGCTCATGGTGAAGTGGGCAGCTTGTGATTAATTTTCAAATGTCAAAATTCAACTAATTTATATGAACTCACCTACCTTAATTATTTGATCATGCTACGGCTCATTCTGAGGGGATTGAACATTTCTGCATTCATAGCAAAGAGCTGCAGTCTGGAGCACAGGTCACCAAGTGACATTGTATCCCTAACTTTGTATTTGAAAGCAAATCACAGCTCAAAGACCGAGTTTGCTCATTTGCCATTACAGCTATGACCTAAATGATTAAAATGGCTGCTATACAACATTGTTATTGTTGGAATGGTTTCATTCGAATGTGTGGGTGTTGCAAGCAAGGCCACAGCTTAGTGCCTGTTCTCATTGGCCCTTCGTTGCTTTCTCCTGGTACTGATTGTTTGATATAACTAATAACCTTTGCGTAAGGGATTCAGCCTCTGTCTTGGAATTACGGGTAAAACTGGATGGTTCATAGACAACATGACTCTTCCACAAAATACTTAAATTATTGAGCTATTAAAACAATCTGACATTGATTCAATCATAATTCAGGTGTAATGAGTTTATTCAAACCCGGCTGAAACCTGGCTCGGACAAAACTCTGATTGTTAATAACCCATTATCTGTTATTTGCACTTTATCAGTTTATTTATTCATGTGTGTATATATTTATATTATGGTATATGGACACACTGATCTGTTTTGTAGTAAATGCATACTATTTTCTGTGTGCAGAAGCAAAACAAGAATTTCATTGTCCTATCAGGGACACATGACAATAAACTCACTTGAACTTGAACTTGAACTAACCCAAGCATCATGCACAGTGTTGCTATGACGATTGTCGAAGATTAAGTATTTGGAAAATATAAATCGATAACCTATATTAGCCTACTTTCCGTAATATTTCTGCAACCAACATTCTCTAATTGCCCTCACTACAACTTTCAATTACTAATCTTATTTACAAATATGCAAAAAATGATACATTCAGCCTTTTTTTTTAACGCATCTCATACAAAGTGCCTGGAAGAGATTTCACTCACCAAAGGTGGAAGGTGATTCTAAAGGTCATCAGCCATTGCACTTAGTTCTCATCAAGTGGCTCAGTATCTGCTGGATTGCCGGGCTCGTCATCGCTGTTGAGAGATTAGAATCAATGGAAAATCAGCCTCAGTTCTGATGCTCATCCTCTCACCCACCTTGATTGATTGTTTATTACCAACTCTTCTGTACATTCACAATAAATGGTGAGTGATGGCTGAGCCAGTAACTTTGCCCATCTTAGTTGTCCTTGAGCTGAATGAATGCTGAGATACTTTGGACTTAGGAAAGCAGAATCTCTTCTCTAAAGTACAGGAGTGAATCAAATAGGATACTCCAACAATGCAATCATTCTTTGTCTCCTCATATTAATAACTTAATTCCAGAATCAAGTGGTTGAATCTATCAATCCACAGATGCCAAAGCCGGGTTAAATTGTTGATGCAAATCTCGGATTTTTACATCAGCAACATCAACTGCATTCCATACTCCCACCAAGACATGAACCCTGGCTACAGCAATACAGACTTTAAAAGTGATAAACTAGAATATGAACATTTGACCAGAACAATACTGAGAGTGGTTTGATCAATGATGATTTTGCATTAATTAAAGCATCATTTTCTAATTACCTTTCCCTGAGTTAGCCAATGGCGACATGGATTATGATAGACAGGATCGTGACAAGATCCAATATTCTAAGTGTCATGTGTTATGTACATAGTACTAAATCTATTTCTGGGATGTGGGCATTCCTGGCAAGACTAACAATATTATCTATTCCAAATCATAAAGGGCCAAGGACATTGGTCTGATGAAGTTCTGCACCTGGAATATTTGATTGCCAACAACCACAACCCTTTCCTTAAATTTGTTCTTCAGGAAGAGCCACATCTAACTCCCTCTTAAATATAGCCAACGAACTGGCCTCAACTACCTTCTGTGGCAGAGAATTCCACAGATTCACCACTCTCTGTGTGAAAAATGATTTTCTCCTCTCGGTCTTAAAAGACTTCCCCCTTATCCTTAAACTGTGACCACTTGTCCTGGACTTCACCAACATCGGGAACAATCTTCCTGCATCTAGCCTGCCCAACCCCTTAAGAATTGTGAAAGTCTCTATGAGATCCCCCCTCAATCTTCTAAATTCTAGCGAGTACAAGCCAAGTCTATCCAGTCTTTCTTCGTATGGAAGTCGTGCCATCCCAGGAATCAGTCTGGTGAAACTTCTCTGTACTCCCTCTATGGCAAGAATGTCTTTCCTCAAATTAGGAGACCAAAACTGTATGCAATACTCCAGGTGTGGCTTTACCAAGACTCTGTACAACTGCAGTAGAACCTCCCTGCTCTTGTACTCAAATCCTTTTGCTATGAATGCCAACATACCATTCGCTTTCTTCACAGCCTGCTGCACCTGCATGACTACTTTCAATGGCCGGTGTACCATGACACCCAGGTCTCGTTGAATCTCACCTTTTCCTAATCGGTCACCATTCAAATAATAGTCTCCTCTCCTGTTTTTGCCACCAAAGTGGATAACCTCACATTAATCCACAATATACTGCATCTTCCATGCATTTGCCCACTCACCCATTCTATCCAAGTCACCTTGCAGCCTCCTAGCATCCTCCTCACAGCTAACACTGCCCCCCAGTTTGTGTCATCCGCAAAATTCGAGATGTTGCATTTAATTCCCTCGTCCAAGTCATTAATATATATTGTAAATAGCTGGGGTCCCAGCAATGAGCCTTGCGGCACCCCACTAGTCACTGCCTGCCATCCTGAAAAGGACCCGTTCACTGCTACTCTTTGCTTCCTGTCTGCCAGCCAGTTCTCTATCCACATCAATACTGAACTGCCAATACCGTGTGCTTTAAGTTTGTATACCAATCTCTTGTGTGGGACTTTGTCGAAAGCATTCTGAAAGTCCAGATATAACACATCCACTGCTTCTCCCTTATCCACTCTACTACATCTTCAAAAAATTCAATGAGGTTCGTCAGACATGATTTACCTTTCGTAAATCCATGCTGACTTTGTCCAAATTTCACCACTTTCCAAATGCGCTGCTATCCCATCTTTAATGACTGACTAACAGTTTCCCCACTACCGATGTTAGACTAACTGGTCTGTAATTCCCCGTTTTCTCTCTCCCTCCCTTTTTAAAAAGTGGTGTTACATTAGCTACCCTCCAATCCTCAGGAACTACTCCAGAATCTAAAGAGTTTTGAAAAATTATCAGTAAGGCATCCACTATTTCTGGGGCTACTTCCGTAAGTACCCTGGGATGCAGCCTATCTGGCCGTGGGGATTTATCGGCCTTTAATCCATTCAATTTACCTAACACCACTTTCCGGCAAATTATTTATGTTTTCCTTACTGAAGACGGAACCAAAGTAGTTTTTCAATTGGTCTGCATGTCCTTGTTCCCCATGATCAATTCACCCGTTTCTGACTGCAAGAGACCTACATTTGTTTTAACTAATCTTTTTCACTTCACATATCGATAAAACCTTTTGCAGTCAGTTTTTATGTTTCCTGCCAGTTTTCTTTCATAATCCATTTTCCCTTTCCTAATTAAGCCCTTTGTCCTCCTCTGTTGGACTCCAGTCCTCTGGTAGGCTGCTTTCTCTGGCTAATTGGTACGCTTCATCTTTTGCTTTGATACTATCCCTGATTTCCCTTGTTATCCACGGATGCACTACCTTCCCTGATTTATTCTTTTGCCATACTGGGATGAACAGTTGTTGTAGTTCATCCATGCAGTCTTTAAATGCCTTTCATTGCATATCCACCATCAACCCTTCAAGAATCAATTGCCAGTCTATCTTGGCCAATTCATGTCGCATACCCTCAAAGTTACCTTTCTTTAAGATCAGGACCCGTGTTTCTGAATTAACAATGCCACTCTCCATCCTAATGAAGAACTCAACCATGTTATGGTCACTCTTGCCCAAGGGGCCACGCACAACAAAGCTGCTAACTAACCCTTCCTCATTACTCAATACCCAGTCTAGAATAGCCTGCTCTCTCGTTGGTTCCTCTACATGTTGTTTTAGAAAACTATCCCGCATACATTCCAAGGTATCTGAGGTAGTGAGCAGCCTTCATAAACTACAGCAATTGTTCTGGTGAAGATCCTTCCGCAATGTAACTGGGAGTAAACTGCAATATCTAGATGTACTCAAAATGAGGAATATGTAATATAGTCCACAATCTGTCTGACATTGCATGATTTGGATTAGTTCCTGCAAGAGATGGAGATTGTGTGCACTTGTTGCCCTTGCCTTTCTTCGTCATATGTGTTAGTGCTTTGGGAGGTGTTGCTGGAACATGTGAACACCTGCAGTGTGTGTACATAGACCTAGTGAAAATAAGGAAAGTGCAATATAGTCTGTGCGATGCATGAGTGAGCAGACAAGACACCACACCTTTTGTACTCATATTAGTGTGGGAGTTAGTGACTTGGTCAACATTTAAAGCCTTGAATTGAATAGCTTGTGAGACTTATTAGCTTGTTATTCTGGCCAATTATAGTTCAAAGATCTGAAGTCATGTGTGGGCCATACCAGGAAACTTCAGTAATAAAGTTGGACTTTATATTTTGTCCATTAGTTGGGTGCTCAATCGTTCTTTTTTTATTAAATTTGAATTCCTTAATTTCATGAACTGAATTTGGCTTCTGTGTGTTGGAGATTGGAATTTGAACATTTCTAAATCACTGCTTCCTGATTATTCATCCAGTAATTTAGCCAGTATGTTACCACACCTCTTAGCATTCAAAACAGATCACCGCAATAGAGTTACATAACCAGAAGCAGCTTGGACGACTAACACAGGATATATATTATCGAATACATGGACACATTGATGATCATTTTCCAATGTTCTATAGATTCAGGATCAGTTCCTGTGGATTGGAGGGTAGCTAATGTTATCCCACTTTTTAAGAAAGGTGGGAGAGAGAAAACAGGGAATTATAGACCAGTTAGCCTGACATCACTGGTGGGGAAGATGCTGGAGTCAATTATAAAAGATGAAATAGCGGCAGATTTGGATAGCAGTAACAGGATCGCTCCGAGTCAGCATGGATTTACGAAGGGGAAATCTTTTTGAGGATGTAACGAGGAAAATAGACAAGGGGGAGCGAGTGGATGTAGTGTAACTGGACTTCAGAAACCCTTTGAAAAGGATCCACATAGGAGATTAGTGGGCAAAGTTAGGGCGCATGGTATTGGGGGTAGAGTGCTGACATGGATAGAAAATTGTTTGGCAGACAGGAAACAAAGAGGAGGGATTAACGGGTCCCTTTCAGAATGGCAGGCAGCGACTAATGGAGTACCGCAAGGCTCAGTGCTGGGACCGTAGCTATTTACAATAGATACCAATGATTTGGATGAAGGGATACAAAGTAACATTGACAAATTTGTAGATAACACAAAGCTGGGTGGCAGTGTGAACTGTGAGGAGGATGCAATGAGAATGCTGAGTGACTTGGACAGGTTGGGCGAGTGGGCAGATGCATGGCAAATGAAGTTTAATGTGGATAAATGTGAGGTTACCCACTTTTGTATCAGTCTTTGGAAGTAAGCATGCAGGTACAGCAGGCTGTGAAGAAAGCGAATGGCATGTTAGCCTTTATAACAAGAGGAGTTGAGTACAGGAGCAAAGAGGTCCTTCCGCAGTTGCTCAGGGCCCTAGTGAGATCAAATCTGGAGTTTTGTGTGCAGGTTTGGTCCCCTAATTTGAGGAAGGACATTATTGCTATTGAGGGAGTGCAGCGTAAGATTACAAGGTTAATACCCGGGATGGCGGGACTGTCACATGCTGAGAGAGTGGAGCGGCAGGGCTTGTATACTCTGGTATTTAGAAGGATGAGAGGAGATGTTATTGAAACATATAAGATTGTAATGGATACGTTAGAGGCAGGAAATGTGTTCCCAATGTTGGGAGAGTCCAGAACCAGGGGCCACAGTTTAAGAGTAAGGGGTAAGCCATTTAGAACGGAGACAAGGAAACACTTTTTCTCACAGAGAGTTGTGAGCATGTGGAATTCTCTGCCTCAGAGAGCAATGGAGGCCGGTTCTCTGAATACTTTCAAGAGAGAGCTAGATAGGGCTCTTAAAGAGAGCGGAGTCAGAGGATATGGGGAGAAGGCAGGAACGGGGTACTATTTGGAGTTGATCAGCCACGATCACATCGAATGGTGGTGCTGGCTCGAAGGGCCGAATGGCCTAATTCTGCACCTATTGTCTTTTGTCTATTGTCTATTGTTTACAATTGGACAATCTAACCCCTGATCACTTGAAATTTGCATGCCCACGGGGTTTGATGCTCTCGCTGTTTCATCCCTACCTGTCGCCCCCCTAATACATTTCAAATAGATGCTATCGCACATGAACGCTCCTACCCACACCCCTCCCCAAACCCTGGCATTTATCCCAGTGCCTTCATACCTATTTGAAGGATTATTCCCGGCTTCATCGGCGTCACTAGCCCTTGGCTGTCGACTAGTGAGAGAAACAAAAAATGTAAATTAATGCAAAATTGGCGGTTTGTAGAAATATCGTAAACCGGGATACTGGGAGCGCATGGCTTCATGCTTCCACTTAATTGCATAATACACTGGCTAAATGTTTCCAGTATTAACACTGACACATTCACGCATGCACACACACATATGAACACCATAGCAGAAGAACAGGCCCTTCTCCCCACACTAATTTCCTAATTTTATACTCCCCGCATTCCCACTAACGCCAGCATATAGATATGTGCGTGTCTATGTGCATGTCCATTAAATATATATATTTATAGATGGTAGAAACATAGAAACATAGAAAATCGGTGCAGAAGTAGGCCATTCGGCCCTTTGAGCCTGTACTGCCATTCAATATGATCATGGCTGATCGTCCAACTCGGTATCCTATACCTGCCTTCTCTCCATACCCCCTGATCCCTTTAGCCACAAGGGCCACATCTAACTCCCTCTTAAATATAGCCAATGAACTGGCCTCAACTACCTTCTGTGGCAGAAAATTCCACAGATTCACCACTCTCTGTGTGAAAAATGTTTTTTTATAAGATCCCCCCTCAATCTTCTAAATTCTAGCGAGTACAAGCCGAGTCTATCCAGTCTTTCTTCATATGAAAGTCCTGACATCCCAGGAATCAGTCTGGTGAACCTTCTCTGTACTCCCTCTATGGCAAGAATGTCTTTTCTCAGATTAGGTATCGACAAATGGAATCCGCTGCTCCAGGTGTCCAATTTTCAGATGTTCTTAACCTTGCTTCTTGGACCATTGGGGTTTAGTGACATATTGGAAATTCACATTAGTCAGGAAATGGTGTTGGGTCGACTGGTACCCGGACGCGGCGCCGACAGACAAGAGGCCGAAGCAAAGAAGCTGAAGCCAAAGAACCGAATAGAAACGAGGCCGAAACGCCAATGAACCGAAAGAGCCCGAAGACGAACGCCTACTAGCCGAAAGGATGGGACGCCTAAATGCAAACTAACGGAAAGGGAGGGACACCTAAAAGCCAACGAACTGAAAGGCTGCATCGCCTAAAAGCAAACTTACCAAATGGCCGCTCTGTCGAAATGCCACCTACCCGAAAGGCGGCGGTGCCTACAGGCCAAAGGACCGACTGCTGCTCAACAGAAAAGTCCAATAATGGACATGACTTTGCCGGGGGCGAGAATTGTCAGCGATTGGTCCAGATTGGTCCCCGCATCCATCACATCACTGTGAAGGCATCTGCCTTCCTGTTTTTGCTACCAAAGTGGATAACCTCACATTTATCCACATTAAACTGCATCTGCCATGCATCAGCCCACTCAGCCAACCTTTCCAAGTCACCCTGCATTCTCATCACATCCTCTTCTCAGATCACACTGCTGCCCAATCTTGTGTCACCTCCAAATTTGCTAATGTTACTTTGAATCCCTTCATCTAAATCATTGATGTATATTGTAAATAGCTGCAGTCCTAGCAACGAGCCTTGCCGTACTCCACTAGTCACTGCCTACCTTTCTAAAAGGCACCCGTTCATCCCTACTCTTTGTTTCCTGTCTGCTCCTTGTTTCGGTCTTCTTTGTCTGTCTTTCTTGTGTCTTGTATTCCTATGGAAACCCTATTCATGACTCTGTGAAATATTTTATCTGAACTTAGTTTGAAAATGTAAACGCTTATCTTATGGTTGAGTTATTCAACTATTATTTGAATTGTTTACAATTGGCCAATCTAACCCCTGATCATTTCAAACTTTGCATGGCCACGAGGTTTGATGCTCTCGCTGTTTCATCCCTACCCGTCATCCACCAATATGTTTCAAATAGATGCTAACGCACGTGATCACTCCTATTCACACCCCTTCCCCAAACCCCTGGCATTCATCCCGATGCCTTCATACCTTTCTGAGCTTCCCATCAGGGATTCCAGGTATGCCCTGGCAGACAACTGGCATAGCATTTTGCTGTACTCGCTCGTGAACAGACCATCAGTGTGTCGCCGTGCTCTAATGAGAGAAACAAAATATGTAAATGAATGGAAATTGGCATTTCATAGAAAGATTGGATATCGGGATACTGGGAACACATGGCTTCATTTTGCAGAGTCATTGAATTGCATAATACACTGGCTAAATGCTTCCAATATTAACACTGACACATACTCGCACACACACATATGCACACCATAGCAGAAGAACAGGCCCTTCTCCTCACATTAAACTCCCAATTTTATTCTCCCCACATTCCCACTTACGCCAACATATATGTGTGTGCGTGTCTATGTGCATGTCCGTTAAATATATATATTTATAGAAGATAGATGGTGTCGACCAATCGAATCTGCTGCTCCAGGTGTCCAAATTTCAGATGTTCCTAACCTTGCTTCTTGGACCTTTGGGGCTTGGTGACCTATTGGAAATTCACATTAGTCAGGAAATGGTGTTGGGTAGACTGATGGGATTGAAGGCTGATAAATCCCCATGGTCTGCATCGCACAGCACACAAGGAGGTGGCTCTACAAATCTTAAACACATTGGTGATCATTTTCCAATGTTCTATAAATTCTGGATTAGTTCCTGTGGATTTGAGTTTAGCTATTTTTATCCCTCTTTTTACGAAATGAGAGCGAAGAAAGCAGGGAATTATTGACCATGTAGCCAGACATCAGTGACGGGTAAGATGTCGGAGGCGAGTATTAAAGATGTAATAGCGGTGCATTTGGATAGCAATAACAGGATCGGACCAAGTCAGACTGGATTTATGAAGGGTAAATCATGCTTGACAAATCTTCTGGAATTTTTGGAGGATGCATCAAGTGAAATGGACAAAGGAGAGCCAGTGGATGTAGTGTACCTGTAAGTGTAGCCTCCTTGCCTAAGACTCTCGAGCCAAAGACTCACACTTTATTCAACAAGGTCGTCCCGCTACAGCTGCACTTCTTTATCTGTTACCTAATCAGCCACTACAGGGCTAATTGGTAAATTACTTGAACCTGGGCCTTTGGCGCCCTTTTAAAATCTTCTGTCCCTCTGACTTACCTACTCCCAGCCAGTACTCGCTCTCGCTGCTTCTGGCTGCAGCTGCTTCTCTCCATCCTTTGTGGTCTATCTATGTATCTATCTATGAAATCATCAGATTCCTTCTTCCACCATTATTAAACATTGCACCATATCACTTTGGAAAACCTATTCATGACTCTGTGAAATATGTTATCTGAACTTTTTATGCCAATATAAATGCTTGTCTACCTTATGGATTAATTATTTAACTATTGTTTGAATTGCTTACAATTGGACAATCTAACCCCTGTTCATTTCAAACTTTGCATGCCCACGGGGTTTGATGCTCTCGCTGTTTCATCCCTACCTGTCGCCCCCCTAATACATTTCAAATAGATGCTATCGCACATGAACGCTCCTACCCACACCCCTCCCCAAACCCTGGCATTTATCCCAGTGCCTTCATACCTATTTGAAGGATTATTCCCGGCTTCATCGGCGTCACTAGCCCTTGGCTGTCGACTAGTGAGAGAAACAAAAAATGTAAATTAATGCAAAATTGGCGGTTTGTAGAAATATCGTAAACCGGGATACTGGGAGCGCATGGCTTCATGCTTCCACTTAATTGCATAATACACTGGCTAAATGTTTCCAGTATTAACACTGACACATTCACGCATGCACACACACATATGAACACCATAGCAGAAGAACAGGCCCTTCTCCCCACACTAATTTCCTAATTTTATACTCCCCGCATTCCCACTAACGCCAGCATATAGATATGTGCGTGTCTATGTGCATGTCCGTTAAATATATATATTTATAGATGGTAGAAACATAGAAACATAGAAAATCGGTGCAGAAGTAGGCCATTCGGCCCTTTGAGCCTGGACCGCCATTCAATATGATCATGGCTGATCGTCCAACTCAGTATCCTGTACCTGCCTTCTCTCCATACCCCCTGATCCCTTTAGCCACAAGGGCCACATCTAACTCCCTCTTAAATATAGCCAATGAACTGGCCTCAACTACCTTCTGTGGCAGAAAATTCCACAGATTCACCACTCTCTCTGTGAAAAATGTTTTTTTATAAGATCCCCCCTCAATCTTCTAAATTCTAGCGAGTACAAGCCGAGTCTATCCAGTCTTTCTTCATATGAAAGTCCTGACATCCCAGGAATCAGTCTGGTGAACCTTCTCTGTACTCCCTCTATGGCAAGAATGTCTTTTCTCAGATTAGGTATCGACAAATGGAATCCGCTGCTCCAGGTGTCCAATTTTCAGATGTTCTTAACCTTGCTTCTTGGACCATTGGGGTTTAGTGACATATTGGAAATTCACATTAGTCAGGAAATGGTGTTGGGTCGACTGGTACCCGGACGCGGCGCCGACAGACAAGAGGCCGAAGCAAAGAAGCTGAAGCCAAAGAACCGAATAGAAACGAGGCCGAAACGCCAATGAACCGAAAGAGCCCGAAGACGAACGCCTACTAGCCGAAAGGATGGGACGCCTAAATGCAAACTAACGGAAAGGGAGGGACACCTAAAAGCCAACGAACCGAAAGGCTGCATCGCCTAAAAGCAAACTTACCAAATGGCCGCTCTGTCGAAATGCCACCTACCCGAAAGGCGGCGGTGCCTACAGGCCAAAGGACCGACTGCTGCTCAACAGAAAAGTCCAATAATGGACATGACTTTGCCGGGGGCGGAATTGTCAGCGATTGGTCCAGATTGGTCCCCGCATCCATCACATCACTGTGAAGGCATCTGCCTTCCTGTTTTTGCTACCAAAGTGGATAACCTCACATTTATCCACATTAAACTGCATCTGCCATGCATCAGCCCACTCAGCCAACCTTTCCAAGTCACCCTGCATTCTCATCACATCCTCTTCTCAGATCACACTGCTGCCCAATCTTGTGTCACCCCCAAATTTGCTAATGTTACTTTGAATCCCTTCATTTAAATCATTGATGTATATTGTAAATAGCTGCAGTCCTAGCAACGAGCCTTGCCGTACTCCACTAGTCACTGCCTACCTTTCTAAAAGGCACCCGTTCATCCCTACTCTTTGTTTCCTGTCTGCTCCTTGTTTCGGTCTTCTTTGTCTGTCTTTCTTGTGTCTTGTATTCCTATGGAAACCCTATTCATGACTCTGTGAAATATTTTACCTGAACTTAGTTTGAAAATGTAAATGCTTATCTTATGGTTGAGTTATTCAACTATTGTTTGAATTGTTTACAATTGGCCAATCTAACCCCTGATCATTTCAAACTTTGCATGGCCACGAGGTTTGATGCTCTCGCTGTTTCATCCCTACCCGTCATCCACCAATATGTTTCAAATAGATGCTAACGCACGTGATCACTCCTATTCACACCCCCTCCCCAAACCCCTGGCATTCATCCCGATGCCTTCATACCTTTCTGAGCTTCCCATCAGGGATTCCAGGTATTCCCTGGCAGACAACTGGCCTAGCATTTTGCTGTACTCGCTCGTGAACAGACCATCAGTGTGTCGCCGTGCTCTAATGAGAGAAACAAAATATGTAAATGAATGGAAATTGGCATTTCATAGAAAGATTGGATATCGGGATACTGGGAACACATGGCTTCATTTTGCAGAGTCATTGAATTGCATAATACACTGGCTAAATGCTTCCAATATTAACACTGACACATACTCGCACACACACATATGCACACCATAGCAGAAGAACAGGCCCTTCTCCTCACGTTAAACTCCCAATTTTATTCTCCCCACATTCCCACTTACGCCAACATATATGTGTGTGCGTGTCTATGTGCATGTCCGTTAAATATATATATTTATAGAAGATAGATGGTGTCGACCAATCGAATCTGCTGCTCCAGGTGTCCAAATTTCAGATGTTCCTAACCTTGCTTCTTGGACCTTTGGGGCTTGGTGACCTATTGGAAATTCACATTAGTCAGGAAATGGTGTTGGGTAGACTGATGGGATTGAAGGCTGATAAATCCCCATGGTCTGCATCGCACAGCACACAAGGAGGTGGCTCTACAAATCTTAAACACATTGGTGATCATTTTCCAATGTTCTATAAATTCTGGATTAGTTCCTGTGGATTTGAGTTTAGCTATTTTTATCCCTCTTTTTACGAAATGAGAGCGAAGAAAGCAGGGAATTATTGACCATGTAGCCAGACATCAGTGACGGGTAAGATGTCGGAGGCGAGTATTAAAGATGTAATAGCGGTGCATTTGGATAGCAATAACAGGATCGGACCAAGTCAGACTGGATTTATGAAGGGTAAATCATGCTTGACAAATCTTCTGGAATTTTTGGAGGATGCATCAAGTGAAATGGACAAAGGAGAGCCAGTGGATGTAGTGTACCTGTAAGTGTAGCCTCCTTGCCTAAGACTCTCGAGCCAAAGACTCACACTTTATTCAACAAGGTCGTCCCGCTACAGCTGCACTTCTTTATCTGTTACCTAATCAGCCACTACAGGGCTAATTGGTAAATTACTTGAACCTGGGCCTTTGGCGCCCTTTTAAAATCTTCTGTCCCTCTGACTTACCTACTCCCAGCCAGTACTCGCTCTCGCTGCTTCTGGCTGCAGCTGCTTCTCTCCATCCTTTGTGGTCTATCTATGTATCTATCTATGAAATCATCAGATTCCTTCTTCCACCATTATTAAACATTGCACCATATCACTTTGGAAAACCTATTCATGACTCTGTGAAATATGTTATCTGAACTTTTTATGCCAATATAAATGCTTGTCTACCTTATGGATTAATTATTTAACTATTGTTTGAATTGCTTACAATTGGACAATCTAACCCCTGTTCATTTCAAACTTTGCATGCCCACGGGGTTTGATGCTCTCGCTGTTTCATCCCTACCTGTCGCCCCCCTAATACATTTCAAATAGATGCTATCGCACATGAACGCTCCTACCCACACCCCTCCCCAAACCCTGGCATTTATCCCAGTGCCTTCATACCTATTTGAAGGATTATTCCCGGCTTCATCGGCGTCACTAGCCCTTGGCTGTCGACTAGTGAGAGAAACAAAAAATGTAAATTAATGCAAAATTGGCGGTTTGTAGAAATATCGTAAACCGGGATACTGGGAGCGCATGGCTTCATGCTTCCACTTAATTGCATAATACACTGGCTAAATGTTTCCAGTATTAACACTGACACATTCACGCATGCACACACACATATGAACACCATAGCAGAAGAACAGGCCCTTCTCCCCACACTAATTTCCTAATTTTATACTCCCGCATTCCCACTAACGCCAGCATATAGATATGTGCGTGTCTATGTGCATGTCCGTTAAATATATATATTTATAGATGGTAGAAACATAGAAACATAGAAAATCGGTGCAGAAGTAGGCCATTCGGCCCTTTGAGCCTGGACCGCCATTCAATATGATCATGGCTGATCGTCCAACTCAGTATCCTATACCTGCCTTCTCTCCATACCCCCTGATCCCTTTAGCCACAAGGGCCACATCTAACTCCCTCTTAAATATAGCCAATGAACTGGCCTCAACTACCTTCTGTGGCAGAAAATTCCACAGATTCACCACTCTCTCTGTGAAAAATGTTTTTTTATAAGATCCCCCCTCAATCTTCTAAATTCTAGCGAGTACAAGCCGAGTCTATCCAGTCTTTCTTCATATGAAAGTCCTGACATCCCAGGAATCAGTCTGGTGAACCTTCTCTGTACTCCCTCTATGGCAAGAATGTCTTTTCTCAGATTAGGTATCGACAAATGGAATCCGCTGCTCCAGGTGTCCAATTTCAGATGTTCTTAACCTTGCTTCTTGGACCATTGGGGTTTAGTGACATATTGGAAATTCACATTAGTCAGGAAATGGTGTTGGGTCGACTGGTACCCGGACGCGGCGCCGACAGACAAGAGGCCGAAGCAAAGAAGCTGAAGCCAAAGAACCGAATAGAAACGAGGCCGAAACGCCAATGAACCGAAAGAGCCCGAAGACGAACGCCTACTAGCCGAAAGGATGGGACGCCTAAATGCAAACTAACGGAAAGGGAGGGACACCTAAAAGCCAACAAACCGAAAGGCTGCATCGCCTAAAAGCAAACTTACCAAATGGCCGCTCTGTCGAAATGCCACCTACCCGAAAGGCGGCGGTGCCTACAGGCCAAAGGACCGACTGCTGCTCAACAGAAAAGTCCAATAATGGACATGACTTTGCCGGGGGCGGGAATTGTCAGCGATTGGTCCAGATTGGTCCCCGCATCCATCACATCACTGTGAAGGCATCTGCCTTCCTGTTTTTGCTACCAAAGTGGATAACCTCACATTTATCCACATTAAACTGCATCTGCCATGCATCAGCCCACTCAGCCAACCTTTCCAAGTCACCCTGCATTCTCATCACATCCTCTTCTCAGATCACACTGCTGCCCAATCTTGTGTCACCCCCAAATTTGCTAATGTTACTTTGAATCCCTTCATTTAAATCATTGATGTATATTGTAAATAGCTGCAGTCCTAGCAACGAGCCTTGCCGTACTCCACTAGTCACTGCCTACCTTTTTAAAAGGCACCCGTTCATCCCTACTCTTTGTTTCCTGTCTGCTCCTTGTTTCGGTCTTCTTTGTCTGTCTTTCTTGTGTCTTGTATTCCTATGGAAACCCTATTCATGACTCTGTGAAATATTTTACCTGAACTTAGTTTGAAAATGTAAATGCTTATCTTATGGTTGAGTTATTCAACTATTGTTTGAATTGTTTACAATTGGCCAATCTAACCCCTGATCATTTCAAACTTTGCATGGCCACGAGGTTTGATGCTCTCGCTGTTTCATCCCTACCCGTCATCCACCAATATGTTTCAAATAGATGCTAACGCACGTGATCACTCCTATTCACACCCCCTCCCCAAACCCCTGGCATTCATCCCGATGCCTTCATACCTTTCTGAGCTTCCCATCAGGGATTCCAGGTATTCCCTGGCAGACAACTGGCCTAGCATTTTGCTGTACTCGCTCGTGAACAGACCATCAGTGTGTCGCCGTGCTCTAATGAGAGAAACAAAATATGTAAATGAATGGAAATTGGCATTTCATAGAAAGATTGGATATCGGGATACTGGGAACACATGGCTTCATTTTGCAGAGTCATTGAATTGCATAATACACTGGCTAAATGCTTCCAATATTAACACTGACACATACTCGCACACACACATATGCACACCATAGCAGAAGAACAGGCCCTTCTCCTCACGTTAAACTCCCAATTTTATTCTCCCCACATTCCCACTTACGCCAACATATATGTGTGTGCATGTCTATGTGCATGTCCGTTAAATATATATATTTATAGAAGATAGATGGTGTCGACCAATCGAATCTGCTGCTCCAGGTGTCCAAATTTCAGATGTTCCTAACCTTGCTTCTTGGACCTTTGGGGCTTGGTGACCTATTGGAAATTCACATTAGTCAGGAAATGGTGTTGGGTAGACTGATGGGATTGAAGGCTGATAAATCCCCATGGTCTGCATCGCACAGCACACAAGGAGGTGGCTCTAGAAATCTTAAACACATTGGTGATCATTTTCCAATGTTCTATAGATTCTGGATTAGTTCCTGTGGATTTGAGTTTAGCTATTGTTATCCCTCTTTTTACGAAATGAGAGCGAAGAAAGCAGGGAATTATTGACCATGTAGCCAGACATCAGTGACGGGTAAGATGTCGGAGGCGAGTATTAAAGATGTAATAGCGGTGCATTTGGATAGCAATAACAGGATCGGACCAAGTCAGACTGGATTTATGAAGGGTAAATCATGCTTGACAAATCTTCTGGAATTTTTGGAGGATGCATCAAGTGAAATGGACAAAGGAGAGCCAGTGGATGTAGTGTACCTGTAAGTGTATGTAGTGTACCAGTAAGTGTAGTCCACTGGCTCCGCTCTTCCCTGCTGCACTTGCCCCACGACGTCTTTGAGCCTCAGGGCTGATGAAGCTTGCTCTACTGCATCAGATGGTGTCCACTTCCAGCCCGTTACTAGGGGCGGCGCAACAGCACTGATGGTCTTTTCTTTAGAGTCCCTCAGTGTCATCTGGAGTCTTACTTTAGAACACTTGTATTCCTCTGTGAGACTAGTGAGAGGCAGTTCCAGGACCCCTTTGCCATTGAGGCCGATGTTAGTTAGACATCGTGGGACACCGAGCCATTTTTTCGCGCATGAAGTTATGGTTTGCTCCATCTTCTCCACAGTTGTTATTGGGGCTTCATAAACGGTCAGTGGCCACATTGTCCGAGGAAGGAGTCAAAACTGTAGGCACCAGAGCTACAATAATGGCGGAACAAGGAATCTGATGGTTTCATAGATAGTTACATAGATAGACCACAAAGGTTGGAGCGAAGCAGCTGCAGCCAGAAGCAGCGAGAGCAAGTACTGGCTGGGAGTAGGTAAGTCAGAGGGAAAGAAGATTTTAAAAGGGCGCCAAAGGCCCAGGTTCAAGTAATTTACCAGTGGCTGATTAGGTAACAGATAAAGAAGTGCAGCTGTAGCGGGGCGACCTTGTTGAGTAAAGTGTGAGTCTTTGGCTCGAGAGTCTTAGGCAAGGAGGCTACACTTACAGGTACACTACATCCACTGGCTCTCCTTTGTCCATTTCACTACATCCCTACCCGTCGTCCAATTGGTGGACGACGGGTAGGGATGAAGCAGCGAGAGCATCAAACCTCGTGGCCAGGCAAAGTTTGAAATGATCAGGGGTTAGATTGTCCAATTGTAAACAATTCAAACAATAGTTGAATAACTCAACCATAAGATAAGCGTTTATATTTTCAAAATAAGTTTAGATAAAATATTGATCAATAATGTCAATAGTTAAATAATTAATCCATAAGGTAGACAAGCATTTATATTGGCATAAAAAGTTCAGATAACATATTTCACAGAGTCATGAATAGGTTTTCCAAAGTGATATGGTGCAATGTTTAATAATGGCGGAAAAAGGAATCTGATGATTTCATAGATAGATACATAGATAGACCACAAAGGATGGAGAGAAGCAGCTGCAGCCAAAAGCAGCAAGAGCGAGTACTGGCTGGGAGTAGGTAAGTCAGAGGGAAAGAAGATTTTAAAAGCGGAGCCAGTGGATGTAGTGTACCAGTAAGTGTAGCCTCCTTGCCTAAGACTCTTGAGCCAAAGACTCACACTTTATTCAACAAGGTCGCCCCACTACAGCTGCACTTCTTTATCTTTAACCCAATCAGGCACTACAGGGCTAATTTGTAAATTACTCGAACCTGGGCCTTTGGCGCCCTTTTAAATCTTCTTTCCCTCTGACTTACCTACTTTCAGCCAGTACTCGCTGTCGCTGCTTCTGGCTGCTGCTGCTACTCTCCCACCTTTGTGGTCTATCTATGTATCTATCTATGAAACCATCAGTTTCCTTCTTCCGCCATTATTAAACATTGCACCATGTCAATAGACGTGCAGGCGTAGGCCATTTGGCCCTTCGAGCTAACACCGCCATTCTGTGTGATCATGGCTGATCATCCCCAATCAATACCCCATTCCTGCCTTCTCCCCATTCCTGACTTCTCCCCATTTCCCCTGACTCTGCTACATTTAAGAGCCCTATCTAGCTCTCTCTTTAAAGTATCCATCGCCCTCTGAGGCAGAGTATTCAGCAAGAATGTCTTTCCTCAAATTGGGGGACCAACACTGCACACACTACTCCAAGTGTGGTCTCACTAGGGCCCTTTATAACTGCAGAAGTACATCTTTGCTCCCATACTCAACTCTTGTTATGAAGGACAACATGCCATTCGCTTTCTTCACTGCCAGCTGTCGGTGCATGCTTACTTTCATTTACTGATGAACAAGGACACCCGGATCCCTTTTCCCATCCTGACAGCATTTAGATAATAATCCGCCTTCCCGTTTTTGCCACCAAAGTGGATAACCTCACATTTATCCACATTATACTGCATCTGCCATGCATCAGCCCACCCACCCAAATTGTTCAACTCACCCTGCATTCTCATAGCATCTTCCTCACAGTTCACACTGCCACCCAGTTTTGTGTTATCTGCAAATTTGCTAATGTTACTTTGAATTCCTTCATCAATCTTGTTTGTCTGTCTTTCTTGTGTCCTGTTTCTTGTATCCCTATGGAAAACCTATTCATAACTGTGAAATATTTTATCTGAACTTATTCTGCCAATATACACGTTCATCTCTCTTTATAGGTGACATATTCAACTATTGTTTGAATTGTATACAATTGGACAATCTAACCCCTGTTCATTTCAAACTGTGCATGCCCACGGGGTTTGATGCTCTCGCTGTTTCATCCCGACCTGTCCTCCACCAATATATTTATAATAGATACCTAATTGAGTCCCCGATCCAGGATTCCAGGAATTCCCTGGCGGACATCTGGTCCAGCATCTCGCGATCATCAGTGTATTCCGGTGTACTAGTGATAGAAAAAAAATGTGCAAATGAATGGAAATTGGCGGTTCATAGAAATATCGTAAACCGGGAGACTGGGAGCACACGGCTTCATGCTTCCACTTAATTGCAAAATACACTGGCTAAATGCTTCCAATATTAACTGTGCTACATACACGCACACATACATATGCACGCAATAGCAGAACAGGCCCTCCTCCCCACATTAATTTCCCAATTTTATTCTCCCCACATTCCACCAACGCCAACATATATATATATATATATATATATATATATATATATATATACATTTATAGAAGGTAGATGGTATCGATCCGCTGCTCCAGGTGTCCAATGTTCCTAACCTTGCCTCTTGGAATTGACTTGCCGTATCCCACTGGTCACTGCCTGCCATTCTCAAAGGGACCCGTAAATCCCTACTTTTTGTTTCCTGTCTGCTCCTTGTTTCTGTCTTGTTTGTCTGTCTTTCTTGTATCTTGTTACTTGCATACATATGGAAAACCTATTAATGAATCAGTGTGTCGGTTTGTTCTAGTGAGAGAAACAAAATGTGTAAATAAATGTAAATTGGCGGTTCATAGAATATCGGAAACTGGATTCTGGGAAAACACGGCTTCATGCTTCGACAATTGCATAATACACTGGTTAAATGCTTCCAATATTAACACAATCACGCACACACCCATATGCACACCATAGCGTGAATATATGCAGTGCATTTAGCACTCAATTCTGGTCCTTGCAATCTAACAGGTTTGCAGACGTTGGCTAGTTGTCGGGTCAAACATTTTGGGAAACAGACAGAGATCGGTCAAAGCCCGACATTTGTGGGGAGAAAGGCAAGCGCACTCATAGCACGGAATATTGCCGGATGTCGAGATTATAAATTTTATCCCACCAATTTTTCTCCACCTGAGATGATGTGGATGCGGAGATCCCTTCCCTGTTTCTGGTTCCTACTCATCGTTTCGCCCCACTACCACCACTCGCGCCTGTGTTTTCTCCCGACAACACTTCGCTTGGGTCCATGGCTACAGACCTCAAACACGTTTCAACCTGCCGTCGTTCTTTAACAAACATTATCAACATTGTATAAAATAAAGTGTTGTCAGTGAACAGAAACTGTACCTGTGGTACATATTACCGGCTGGACAACAAGGCACTGGCCGTGAGGCAGAGACCGGCCCTAAACTAAGGAACCTACTCCTCATCGCACCCCGATCCGTGCTCTCCAGCCACTCTCCCTATTGTTTTCTTCCTTCATGTCCACAGACAACTGCTTCAAGGGGATATCCTTGGAATTTAAGAAGGCGCTGCAGATGCTAGAAAATCGAAGGTAGACAGAAGTGCTGGAGAAACTCAACGGGTGCAGCAACATCTATGGAGCGAAGGGAATAGGTAACGTTTCGAGCCGAGCCCCATCTTCAGACTGAAGAAGGGGTTCGGCCCGAAAGGTTGCCTATTTCCTTCGCTCCATAGATGCTGATGCACCCGCTGAGTTTCTCCAGCACTTTTGGATAACCCTGGAAGAATTGTGATTTATGATTTCCTGAACTGGGTCAGCATTTGTTGTGGAGAGAGAGAGACCGTCCCTGATCTGATAAACTAAACCGTGGGACGCTTACCTTGAACTAGGGTCGCTGCCCGGCGCTGGGTCGCCTGATCCCTGAGACCAGAGGACGCTGAAGAGCGCAAAAAGCGTCACCGAACGTGAGTCGAAGCTGATCACCATTTCGAACTATTCTGTAAAGCAAATAACATGTTACTCCATAAAACCATTTGCACCGACCCCCCTACCCCATCCTCTCCCTCCTCTAAATCCCACTTCAAGTAGCGCTTCAATTTTGAACGGTTTGTGAATATCATGAATCAATTCAAACAGTAAGAAGCTATCGTACTCACAGAAGTTGGAATCGGGAAGACTACCATGATGAATGATACGCGATGTTGCGTGGTTCGAGTCAGGATAGAGATCGTTTGGAAAACTTACCAAAAGGAGCTGGCGCTGCCTTGGCGTCGATCGCTGTCCTTGATGCTGAAGACGTCGCCTGTGAAGCAACGAAAGTCTTCTCGACGCCGCTGTACTTGTTGGACGCTCTTCGGTGTCTTTGAGTTTTGAGTTCTGCCTTCTGCCCTCTTGCCCTGTGCAGCCTGAAAGTTGCAGGTTTTATACCATAGCTACGTCTCCGTCCACAAAGGTCGGTCACGGAGAGGAAATAGATGCACAGCCAAAGACGCCACCGGCATTCCCAGTGGGATGGGAGCGTGTTAGCATAGAGGGCTGATTGTTAGTTGAGCAAACTTGCTCGCAATGGACAATTAACATCAAAACCAGACGCTCCTGCCACTGTTAGACTTCCTCATGATATGTAAAATCATTCCAGAACTCGACTAATTCTTGCCGCCAAGAAAGAGACATTCCAGTCCATCGTGCAGCTGTGGTCGCTTGCAAGCTGCTGTCCAATTCGTTCCACACCCATGACTCGACAAGTACTGCACCCAACTCTCTTTCAGAGTTTGTATGTAACCTACCGCTCTCCACACTTTCAGTAATCTCACTATGCAACTGGCGATGAAGCCAAACATGATCTTGCCTGAGATTTGTACCTTCGCATTGGCAACGTATTGTCTCTCTATTCCTCCCCACGAAGTCGCACCAGCTTCTCGTTCTCGCCTAGCAAACAGCTAACAGTGGCCCGTCCCTTTATCATCTTTACTTATTTTGCATATATTTCATTCATTGTTCTATGTCTCTCTAAATCATCGTCCATATCTCACCTTTCTTTCCTTCCTGTGACATTTAGTTTGAAGAAAGGTCTCGACCCGAAATGTCACCCATTCCTTCTCTCCAGAGATGCTGTCTGTCCCGCTGAGTTACCCTAGCATTTTATTTCAAAGTCACGTGAGTGACTACGTGAAGAGCATGCCCGCCCGCCCGCATGAGCGTCGATATGCCGAACGCATGGGGCGAGAGTTGGAGCAGTTCAAAACTGGCAGGTAAGTTAATTTTATTTTCAGCCGGGAGTAGCTGATGGAGATGGCCGGTCTTGGACCACCGTGGAGGCTCCATTAGGAGCTAGATTCAATTTTGCGGCTGCCGCCGTTGGAGCTCCAAATGGGAGCAGGCGGCCGAATTTGGAGGCCGCCGTGCAAGCTCCATAGGAGCTCGGTTTCGTTATTGCGGCTGCCGGCTTTGGAGCTCCAAACGGGAGCAGGCGGCCGGATTTTAGGCCACCATGGAAGATCCATTAGGAGTTGGGGCTGCCGGCGCGGCTAGGGAGCTCGCTGCTAAGATTAGTTTAAATAGGTTATCAATCGCTGCTAAAGATAACAGCAGCCGGTGCTTTTGAAAATTACCCATGGCCAGGGCAGCGGATGCTAGGTAAGCTCAGCTGCCATAGCACCTAAAATGTTTTAAACATCGATGCTGCTGAGGCAGCATATGCTGTAGACTTTATAGTGTGTGCTCTATTTATAGGGACATTTCGATATACTACAGATAGTTCTTTAATTGAAGTCAAAAATCTGAAGAACTGATTAAGGCAGTTATAAATAGAGCTGTCAGTTTTTAATAGCGGTTGCTGTTTGGTCACGTTTGTGACTATTGCAGCAGATAGGACATTTATTATCACACACCATCTGCTGTAGTAAAATTTGACTTGCCATTACGGCACAGAATAGTAAGATTAAACGAGAACTTACCAGTTTGAAGTTTGATCTTTATTTTATGAGGAGTCGAGTGGAGGGACTACGTGAATAGAAGCCCGTACAGCCGTTGGTGCGTCAATCTTCAAAGCAGCGGAATGAATTCACAGCTAACAATGACCGAAGTATAACGGTAAGATGATAAAACTAGAACTACCAGATGAGATCTATGAGGGTGGGAGCGGAGGGCACGTAGTCCCTCAACTCGACTCCTCATAAAATAAAGATCAAACTTCAAACTGGTAAGTTCTCGTTTAATCTTACTATTTTACTTCGGAGTCACGTGAGTGACTACGTGAAGACTTCAAAGCACTGTGAATTCACGCCGCAGACTCAAATCCGACGTTCACACTGCCTGGATTGACTCAAAAGTCGTTAACAATCAATCATGCATCAGTAATACATTTGTTAAATGAAATAACAGTTTATTTACAAACAAATCATAACAAACCCCTCTAACTCAGGGGAAAAATGTAACAGTACTGACACCAGAATCAGCAAACACCCCGAGCCTTGAAATCGGCTTGTGACAAAACCTCTGAAAAGTTAGCTCACTGGACCATCCTGCGGCCGCGAGGACCTTGAAATCATTTGCACCGACACCTGACTGTGTGGTTTTTTGTGACTAATAAACAAAGCCAACTCTGTTCCTCTCAGAGGTTTAGTAATCTCAATGTAACGAGATAAATGTGAGACTATACAGAAGCGATCATCTGCGGGGTATGCTGAAAACACCATCTTACATCCTGTCATGCCTCTTTTATTATGTTTAAGCAAATCATAGACATAAAATATAATGGCATCAGCCGACACATGCATTCTATCTAGCCGTAGCTTTTGCAATGTTTGTACACGTTGGGCTGAAACCAACACCAGAAGCATGACCACCTTCATAGTTAATTTGGCTATATATAGGCTTGTAACCGGAGCCCACTGGCGAAGAAACATAAAAACCTCACTCACATTGCAAATACCGGCATACCTGAGTTTAGGAGGATTAGAATTGTAAACTCCCTTCATGAATCGTGAACTAACGGATGTGTCCCTACTGTATGCAATTCTGCATTCATAGGTAAATAAGAAGACAGAGCACTTCTGGCTGAATTAATTGCACTGTAACTTAATTTTTTGGTCAAAATAAAGAGTTGACAAACTCCAATACATCCGTGATCCCTGCCGTGTGATATACAATATCCTGCTGTAGGCAGAATTGCTCCCACTTCCTTATATAGGTGATATATTGCTGCTGTGTACTATCCCTGCAGGCCGACGTGAGAACATCCACCGTCCGATGAGACAGTCCTCTCCCCAGGTATGGCCTCCTTAAAATCTGCAAATTAACAGATCAATACGATCCTATAAAGGATGTTGATCCCCAGTGACTGGATTTACCAGTAGATTTTTATTCTTGGGCATAAGCATGTAAGGCTCCCTAGCCATTTGTAATACAACGGGAAACCATGCTCGTGTAGGCCAATCTGGCACTACCAATACCCCTGAAGCAGAGTCCTCCTTGATCTTTTGCAAACATCTGCTGATGAGACAGAATGAAGGAAATACATACACAAACATTCCTCCCCCAATGCAGCGAAAATGCATCCACTGCTACTGCCCCAGTATCTGGTTACCATGAAAAATATCTAGGTAACTGATGATTTAATCGAGATGCAAACAAGTCAATATCTGGCAATGCATACTGATCAATCATTTGGTTAAACACATCCTGATTTAACATCCATTCAATGTTGTCATTAACTGACGTGACCTCTTCCTGGCAAATAAAGTGCTGAAAGCCAGATATTTTGGTCAATATACCAGCTCCAAATCTGGTTAGCCAGTCTATCACAAGACTGTGACTTAACTCCACCCATGTAGTTTACATATGCCACTGCTGTGGTGTTGTGAATCTGAGCTGCACATGCAGATCCCTCCTTGTAGAACAATAAGCTTTGAGCCCATACCAGGTGCCCAACAACTCTAAATAATCAATCCCTCTTAATTGAGGAAGTGATGTCTCATCCACATTCCATCTGCCTCCACAACTAGAAGACATATCTGTTGCACCCCAACCCAGTGCACTCACATCAGTCTGTAATATCAGTGACGGTGATTCCACGAAACCTTCCTTAAATTTTTTGAAACATGTACTATCCACCATTGTATGTCAGCAATCGCCCCAGCTGACAACTGCATAGGCCTATCAAAAATAGCCCCTTTGTATTCTCACTGCCTGTTCCTTTGATGGTGGTACACTGTGTCGGTTTGCACAACTCGCACAAATTCGGGTTAGCACTGGCCTAATAGCGGCCCTCCCGACATTATTAATTTCAAAATGCATTACAAGGGAGTCCCAGTTCATCCTGGTGTGCTTCAACCATATCATTTGTATCAATAACTTTCACCACAGCTGTAATACCTGCTTACAACAGTTTAAGCACTTTTTTAAAACTTCATCTCCTGGGCCCTAGCAGGCAAACCCATCTATGCAAATTTGGTGATTAACCACCGGTACCTTCAGGAGATCACAATTAACAGGAGCTTTATAGTTTTTTGCTACTTCATCCATAGCTAGCTCTTGTAACTGGTGGGAGAGCATATACTGAATGGCTTCGGCCAATTCTACATAGAATTGCCTTTCCTGCCTCTCTACACTCTGCAAACTTCCCAGCAATGTTCGGAATTACCTCCAACCGAACACCTTGCTCTCCCCCAGCATAGAAACAGTGTCAGCAAACGGCCCTGATAGAACATCCTCCTCACAGGCAGGATAGTTCTGCAGCCCTGAAACAGGTGCTGCTAGCACAAGCTCTCCATCAGCCTGGCTTGGGCACCACTCCTCCTCACGGAGCTGGAACATCCTCCTCACAGGCAGGATAGTTCTGCAGCCCTGAAACAGGTGCTGCTAGCACAAGCTCTCCATCAGCCTGGCTTGGGCACCACTCCTCCTCACGGAGCTGGTCCCTGTCGAGCATTCTTTTGTAATAGAATCTCGACGTGGGAGAGCCGTGAGCAAACGGACTCTCCTATGGAGGGTATAACCTCCAGGCCCGACTCATCTACGGGCCACAGAGACTTGCCAGTGGCCTTCCACCCTACTGTGCAAGCCTCCACTGCCCCCCGGCAGTGGGTCCGCAACCACTGGCTGTGTAGCCAGCACCGGACCAGGTGTACCAGACGGGCCTCCATACTCAACACTCTCCTGGTCACTCTCCTTTCTACCCCCGGAGTGCCTCGCCGACACCTTCTTCACTTTCTGCAACATATCTACTCCCAACCATCACAGAAAATGACCTGTGGTAAAGTATTTCAACAAACCTTACCTCCGTTTAAACCTGTTAACGAAAACTGCAGATGCTGGAGAATGGAGGGTGAAGTCTGAAGAAGGGTCTCGACCCGAAACGTCGCCCATCTCCTTCGCTCCTTAGATGCTGCTGCACCCGCTGAATTCTCCAGCTTTTTGTGTAACCTGTTTAAACTTACCGCTCGGAGGAGCGCTGCTGCTCCAACCGTTCCCGACTGCTCCAGCGTCTGACGTCATGACGCACCAACGGCTGTACGGGCTTCTATTCACGTAGTCACTCACGTGACTCCGAAGTAAAATGGGGCTCCACTGGAGTGGGCGGCTGTTCGGAGGAACTCCATTGAGGCTCCAGAATGGAGCTCCTGGCTTGGGAAGCCTTTTTTCAGCTGTGTCTGTTAGACCCCTGTGACAACACCTGGCAGGGTTGCAGTATTTCTCCCACTCTGTCTAGCGGACTATCGGGAAGAGGTGACTCCGATTATAATGCTGGCTCATCCAAGTCATATTGGGGCCAGAGGCCTGAGGAAACACCTGGTGCAGGGTTGCTCTCTATTTCCTCCCTGAAATACTCCGTTGAGGCTCCAGAAGGGAGCAAGGACTTGGAGTCATTAGCAGGTGCAACCTGTCTGGTAAGTATAATAAATAATGATGATTTATACCGACAGAGCGCCGATCTGCACAGCTAGTCCCGATTCGGCTCCTAGTGGGAGCAGCTTGGCAACCCCGAGTCGGGGCAAAGTCAAAGCCAAGTCTGTGGGACAATTCATGTCAGACGATTTGGGTCAAGGGGATTCTGTCCCCACATCTATGGCAGATGTGATTGGCCGTTTGTCCCAATTGGAACATCTGATGAATCAGATGGTGGCACAAAATATGCTCCGTGTTACGGTGGCATGTACAGGCAGTTCGAGTTATATGCCTGTGGCAGCTCCTGGTTCAGGTTGCGATATTCCTCCCACTCGGATGAAAGGAGTGTTGGAGATGGTGCCAAATAATATTCTTCATGTTACGGAGGCATGCACAGGCAGTTCAAGTCATATGCCTGTAGCAACTCCTGGTTCAGGATTGCAATATTCCTCCCACGCGGAAGAGTATTGGAGATGGTGTCACAAAAAATATGCTCCGTGTTACGGAGGCATGCTCAGGCTGTTCGAGTCATACGCAAGGGACAATACCTGGTTCAGGGTTGCACTATTCCACCCACTAAGGGAGTGTTCAGAGTCCAGTATGGAGCTGACTCCGAACATTACTCCGAACATGACATGCCTGAATCCCATGCTTTAATGCATGATGTACGAGAGTCACATAGGAAGAGCTGCATGCTCTTGCCTCTTGCTGTTCCCTCAGGGACGGGCAAGCCACTACAAGAGGAGTTGGCAGCAGCATCAGCTATCTAACATCACAGCAGCTGAAGAAATGGCAAGCGTGGCAGACAGGGTTTGCAAATGGAACTTCGCTGAAGCTCCAACAAGCAAATATGGCAGGTAAGGTCTCTTTATTAACCATCGTAAAACTCCAAAATGGAGCAGTCTGTCAGCCCAGGTTTGGGTTTACTGGCAGCATGGGCTGTCTAGTATTTTTTCACTATCTCTGGTCAGGTTGATGCAGAGACATTGGCAGGGTGCCTTGCATAGTAAGTTTAAAAACTTGTCTTCCGGTGGCGCTAATGTTGGAGTAGGGTGAGTGCCAGCTAGCTCCACGCGAAAAAAACGAAATAAAACGGGATCAAAATATAGAACTGACTTGCAGAAATCGCTCCGGCAGCCTGTGTGACGTCATCAGACCTCGACTGGATTCCTAATGTCGGTAAAACACTCCCCCACAAAGGAACCGACTAGAAAATCAACAAGAGGAAAACACCCGAAGGAGGAAGTAGGCCGGTCTGAAGCCTCGGGCTCAGTTTTAACATCCTCCCAGGAGGACGTTTCAGTGACCCAGAAGATATATATAAAGAAAAGAGAAATGGATGAACTTCGCAACAGCATTACAATGGAAATTGCAAGTATAAAAGAAGAATTGATAAGTTTTGAAAACGAATTGAACATTAAAGAACTTTTGAAAAGTCTTAAAACAGAGTTTAAAGAAGATTTCTTAGAGTTTGAAAATAAAATGACTAATCTGGTGCGTACGAAACTGACTAATATGAGGGAGGAAATGTCAGCAAATTTCGACTTACAAATTAATTGAAGTATACGAGAAAATCAAGACGATGAAACCAACACTAAAGATAATCTGGAAGCGACCTTCACTACAATGCAGCAACAAATGGAGAAACAGGCTGACGCCATAACTCAGCTGGAAGGAACAACAGACACACTCCTTGCCGAGAACAAGCGTTTATCAGATTTACTGCTTAAAGTAACTGAAAAATGTATTGACTTGGAGGGCCGTCAGGGAAGACAGAACTTGAGGATCGTGGGCGTTCAAGAGGGTAAAGAAGGAAATGAAGATCTCCGGGACTTTGCTGCAGACTTATTAAAAACAGTCTTGAATTTAGACCAAAAGCCCTTATTAGGGCGGGCACACAGAGTTCTTGGACGTCGCTCGGACCCGAACGCCCCCCCCCCCCCCAGGCAGCTGATAGTGAAGCTCCAATATGATCACGTGTTGGAGGATATCATGAAAAAAATTGCTGGCACAAGAAATCTTATGTTTGATGGAGACAAAATAAGCATATTTCGAGACTACCCTGCAGAAGTGGTCAGAAGGAGAGCGTTATTCAATGAGACAAGAGGAATTTTAAAGAAGATAGACAATTTGAAATATGGATTGTTGTACCCCGCAAGACTGCGAGTCACTTATCTGAAGAAGGAACACTTTTTCACTGATCACAAGAAAGCACTGGCGTATGCCCAGATGATTGTGGGTTCGAGAGAGGATTGAATAATTTACATATAATACCGTCATCTTACTGAGAACAAATGGAACTTTAATTCGTTATATTCCCGTACTAACGACAGTCGGGTTGTCCCCCCAATTAGGGACATATTATTTTTTAAATATTTAGTACTAATTTCTTACTAACAATTACTAACCATCAAAAATACTTGTTATTATTATTGGAATAACTAGTTAAATACATGATATGTTAAATATAAAAAACTAACAAATAAAAAGTTATAATTTAGATATTTTATTAATTGGAATTTGCGATGTTCACCCTTTATCTACATTAGACTAACACTTGACTAATAACTAACTCAGAGAGTAACAGTCTCTCACTATATGATTACCAACACTCTGGTTCAAAATAGTTTTAATATAATCCCGTATATTACTCATATTCAAATTTTTCTTGTAAGCATGGAGCTAGGAATAATTATATATTTTTATTTAATCTACAGAAGTCTTTAGATGGACAGCCACGTTAGTGTGGCTAGCACTTACTACATTAAATCTAGATGTAGTTTCTTCTTTCTTTTCACATTTTGTTAATTTTCTATTTTTCTACTTTTTGTATTTTTTTCCTAATTATTACATTAATCTTGAATTTATTTACAAATGTTATTTGGGGAGAGGTGTCCGTAAGGAGGATTTATATGAATTAGAATTACAACTCGTCGGTCCAGGGTTCGGGTGGAAGGTCGTGTCTACGGTGCTGACCTATCTGCTCTTTTATAGACCACCCTAAAAGCAAGATGCAAGATGTAAATAGAAAAAACGGGGGTCAAGGAATTACATTTTGTAGTTGGAATGTCAAGGGAGTTAATGAACCAATCAAGAGAGGTAAGGTATTAGCTCACTTAAAATCACTCAAAGCAGACATAACGTTCCTTCAAGAGACTCACCTTAAAAAAGACGCACAACATAGATTGAAAGCAAAATGGATCGCCGAAACATATCACTCTTCATTTTCCCATAAGGCCAGAGGTGTCGCAATTTTAATTTGTAAAGGTATATCTTTTAAACATATATCAACTATAGCGGACATTAATGGTAGGTATATTATACTGGTGGGTGAATTATATCAAAAAAAAGTGATTTTTCTTAATGTTTATGGACCAAATTTTGATAATCCAATGTTTTTTAAGAATATACTTAATACCATTCCAAGGCTCACACAACATAATTTGATAATTGGTGGAGACTTAAATTGTACATTAGATTCCTATCTCGACAGATCAACAAGACAAAGAAAAGCAAAATCCAAATCAAATGAATTATTAAATTCATATATTAATACCACCAATATCAAGGATGTTTGGAGAATTGAAAACCCATCCGGAAGGGAATACTCATTTTATTCTTCAGTACATAAAACCTATTCAAGGATAGACTACTTTTTAGTAGATTCTAAACTCATCCCATTTACTTATAATTCGAAATATCATAATATTATAATTTCGGATCATGCTCCCTTAACATTCATGATCAAACTAAGTGGTATGACCGACAAGCAGACACAATGGAGACTTAATCCTCAAATTTTAAATGATAAAGTATGCTATGAATATCTTATCAAACAGATAAATATGTTTTTTGAGACAAATGACTGCCCTGAAATCTCTGCCTCCCTTCTTTGGGAAACATTTAAAGCATTTATGCGAGGAGCGTTAATCTCCGCACAAGCCTTTCGTAATAAAGAGAACCGCGCCAAACAACTGGTATTGGAAATGGAAATAAGGCAATTAGATATGGAAAATGCAATCGCGCTTTCTATAATAATACATAATAAAATTGCTGCACTTAAATATAAGTTAAACCAAATATATTCGGACCAATTCATAAAACTTTACCAAAAGACTAAACAATTACACTTTGAATTTGGAGATAAACCACAAAAATTATTGGCACGCCAGCTCCGGAAACAGGAAGGGGAAAAAACAATATATAAAATTAAATCAGATACGGGAGAAATATTAACATTACCCAAGGATATTAATGATAGGTTCTCTCAATACTATCAAACACTTTATTCAACCAAAACGGCAGGGGGCTCTGTAGGAATGGAATTATTTTTACAGAATTGTAACCTTACTGGTTTAGATTTGAAAGAGAGGGAATTATTAGGGGCCGAAATATCAGTAAAAGATATTGAGGAATCTATTAATTCTTTAAAAAACGGAATTTTATAAAAAATTTCATGATTTGATCTCGCCACGCCTACAGACATTATATACGCAAGCATTCATGCAACAGAAACTCCCAGAAACCTTAAATGAATCTACTATAATACTTATTCCAAAAACGGATAAGGACCTTGAAGATCCAGGTTCATATAGAGCAATTGCTCTATTAAACATCGATCAGAAAATTTTAACCAAAATTTAGCACACAGATTAAGCTTAGTGATTTATAAATTAATACACCCCGATCAAACTGGCTTTATTCCAAAACGTTATTCATATTATAATTTGAGACAATTATTCAACATTATATACTCAAATCAAATAGCTAATGAAGACTTAGCAGTCATCTCGCTAGACGCTGAGAAAGCATTCGATCAAATTGAATGGCCCTATTTATTTTCGGTGATGGAAAAATTTCAATTAGGTGAGAAGTTTTGTACATGGGTTAAGCTTTTATATACCAATCCAATAGCCAGAATAATGACAAATCAAATGTTATCAAAAAAAAAAGATTTATCTAAAGGTTGTAGACAAGGATGTACGTTATCACTGTTACTATTTGCTCTTGTTATAGAACCACTAGCAGAAAGAATTCGAGCTCATCCAGAAATATATGGGTATAATACTAAAAATACAGTTAATAAAATGTCACTATATGCAGATGATGTATTACTATATATTACAAATCCAGAAATTAGTATCCCTAATCTGTTAAATCTCATAACTCAATTTGGTTTATTTTCGGGATATAGAATTAACTGGAAGAAGAGTGAGATTATGCCAATAATGGAACCTAATGTATACATATTGCAACAATCACCTTTTAAAATAGTGAATGAAAATTTTAAATACTTAGGAATCTGTGTGACCAAGAAATATACTTCTTTATTTAAATCAAATTTCGTGCCTTTACTTAATAATTGCATAAGAATATTCAATACTGGAAAACGCTTCCTATTTCATTGCTCGGTAAAATTAATGCAATTAAAATGATTTTCCTTCCTCAACTTCTATACCTCTTCCAATCAATTCCAATATACCTACCTAAAAATTTATTTTAAAAAATTGACTCTATTGTAACAAGCTTTATTTGGAATTATAAGAATCACAGAATAAGTAAAAAACACTTATGTAAATCTAGGACGAATGGAGGATTAGTCTTACCAAATTTCTTATTTTATTTCTGGGCAGTCAATGTCAAAAACTTAAATTTCTGGTTGGAAGATATGGATCAACAACCAGATTGGTTAAAGATGGAAAAGGGGGACTGTCTGCCATTTGAAATTGGTCCGATTCTCCTATCCCCTACAAAATTGAACAAAAAGATCTATAGTGAAAATCCATTAATACATAGCGGTATTCGAATTTGGAAACAAATTAAAAAAACATTAAAATTGGATAATTTATCACTTTCGCTCCCTATTGTAAATAACCCTTCATTTAAGCCCTCGGTATTGGACAAAGGCTTCACACAATGGAAAAAACTATGGAATTAAAAAGATGGGACATCCTTATAGAAATGGTATGTTCCTCTCGTTTCTGGAGGTACAACAGAATTATGGATTACATTCAAATAATTTTTTTAGACATTTACAATTGAAAGATTATGTTAAATCACATACACAAGAATACAGAATTAGAGAGCCAGAGATTCTAGATGAATGTTTGAATAAACATCCCAACACAGTCAAATTAATATCATATATTTACAATATTCTGTTAGATAGTGAGAATCCGTCGACGGAATCACATAGACAAGCATGGGAAAATGAATTAGTTTAACCCATAACGAAAGATATTTGGGATGAAAGCCTACAACATATACATCAATGTTCGTTAAATGCCAGACATTCTTTAATACAATTTAAAATATTACACAGATTGTATTATTCTAAAACAAAATTAAACAGAATTTTTCCTAATATCTCTCCTATCTGCGATAAATGTCAATATTCTGAGGCTATTTTAACCCATACCTTTGTAAATTGCATAAAAATTAAAACATTTTGGGTGGATGCCCACAGGAGCCGTTGGAAGTGAAGGAGGGGGAGGAGCGACACCTGACCAGTAAGGTTAAAAATCAAGCGCGGGGCTTGTTTTTACCTAAATCCATAACATTCCATTCAGAGAAGTGTTTTATTTTTGAGGAAGCCACTAATTGGTGGGAAGTGGACTAGGGAAAGCAGCTGATTGGCAGTCAGATCCCAGCAGTTTGTTGTGTACTTTGTATTGTGTTGATATTGTATCCTGTGTATGAAGGGGCAGTATGAAGGCAAGGGCAGTGTACTGTTCTGGATGTCATATGTGGGAGGTCAGGGAATCAGATAGCCCTCCAGACATCTACATCTGCGCCAGGTGTGTCGAGATGGGGCTCCTAAAGGATCGTGTTAGGAACCTGGAGCAGCAGCTCGATGACCTCCGTCTGGTCAGGGAGAGTGAGGAGGTCATAGAGAGGAGCTACAGGGAGGCAGTCACCCCCCGACCACAGGAGGCAGACAAGTGGGTCACGGTTAGGAAGGGCAAAAAGCAGGGGCTAGAGAGTACCCCTGTGACTGTACAACTGGAAAATAGGTACTTGGGTTTGAGTACAATTGGAGGGGACAGTCTACCTGGGGGCAGCAACACCGGCCGGGTCTCCAGCACAGAGACCGGCCCTGATGCTCAGAAGGGTAGCAAAAAGAGGAGGGCAATTGTAATAGGGGACTCTATAGTTAGGGAGTCGGATGGGTGATTCTGTGGACGCAGTCGGGAAACCCGGATGGTAGTTTGCCTCCCTGGTGCCAGGGTCTCGCATGTGTCGGAACGTGTCCAAATGATTCTGAAAAGGAAGGGAGAGGAGCCTGATGTTGTGGTACACATAGGTACCAATGACATAGGCAGAAAAGGAGATGAGGTCCTGAAGGGAGAATTTAGGGAGTTGGCGGGAAAGTTAAGGAGAAGGACCAAAAGGGTAACGATTTCAGGATTACTGCCCGTGCCACGTGACAGTGAGAGTAGGAATGGAATGAGGTGGAGGATAAATGCATGGCTGAGGGACTGGTGCAGTGGGCAGGGATTCAAGTTTCTTGATCACTGGGACCTCTTTTGGGGAAGGCATGATCTGTACAAAAAGGACGGGTTGCACTTGAACCCGAGGGGGACCAATATCCTGGCAGGGAGATTTGCAAAGGCTACTGGGGAGACTTTAAACTAGAAAGGCTGGGGGGAGGGACTCGGGTAGAGGGGGCTAGGGGACAGGGTGTGGGGCAAGAGGCAGAGAAGGGAAGCACTCGGACCCAAAATGTAGGCGAGAAAGAGGAAAAAGATAATAGACAGAGAATAAGGGATGGTGGGTTTATAAAATGTGTATATTTTAATGCTTCGAGCATTGTAAGAAAGGTGGATGAACTTAGATGCTGGATTGACACCTGGAAATATGATGTTGTGGCAATCAGTGAAACATGGTTGCAGGACGGCTGTGATTGGAAACTAAATATTCCAGGATTTCGTTGCTTCAGGTGTGATAGAATTGGAGGGACCAGAGGTGGTGTTGCATTGCTTGTCAGAGAGGACATTACAGCAGTGCTTTGGCAGGATAGATTAGAGGGCTCGTCTAGGGAGGCTATTTGGGTGGAACTGAGAAGTGGGAACGGTGTAGCAACACTTTTAGGGGTGTATTATAGACCGCCAAATGGGGAGCGAGAATTGGAAGAGCAAATATGTAAGGAGATAGCAGATATTAGTAGTAAGCACAAGGTAGTGATTGTGGGAGATTTCAATTTTCCAAAAATAGACTGGGAAACACATTCTGTAAATGGGCTGGATGGTTTGGAGTTTGTAAAATGTGTGCAGGATAGTTTTTTGCAGCAGTACATAGAGGTATCGACCAGAGAAGTGGCAGTGCTAGACCTGTTAGGAAATGAGGCAGGTCAGGTGACGGATGTATGCGTTGGTGAGCACTTCGGGACCAGTGATCACAATACCATTAGTTTCAATATAATTATGGAGAGAGTCAGAACTGGACCTAGGGTGGAGATTTTTGATTGGAGAAAGGCTAACTTTGAGGGAATGCGTAAGGATTTAAAAGGAGTGAATTGGGACACTCTGTTTTATGGGAAGAATGTAGAAGAGAAATGGAGGACACTTAAAGGGGAAATTGTAAGAGTACAGAATCTTTATGTCCCTGTTAGGGTGAAAGGAAATAGTAAAAATTGGAAAGAGCCATGGTTTTCAAGGGAAATTGGACACTTGTTTCAAAAAAAGAGAGATATCTACAATAATTATAGGAGGCATGGAGTAAATGAGGTGCTAGAGGAGTATAAAGAATGTATAAAGAATCTTAAGAAAGAAATTAGGAAGGCTAAAAGAAGATATAAGGTTGCTTTGGCAAGAAAGGTGAAAGTAAATCCAAAGGGTTTCTACAACTATATTAATAGCAAAAGGATAACGAGGGATAAAATTGGACCATTAGAGAGACAGAATGGACAGCTATCTGCAGAGCCAAAAGAGATGGGGGAGATATTGAACAATTTCTTTTCTTCGGTATTCACCAAGGAGAAGGATATTGAACTATGTGAAGTAAGGAAAGAAAGTAGATTAGCTATGGAAACTATGAGATTCAAAGAGGAGGAAGTACTGACACTTTTGAAAAATATAAAAGTGGATAAATCTCCAGGTCCTGAAAGGATATTCCTTAGGACATTGAGGGAAGTTAGTGTAGAAATAGCAGGAGCTATGACAGAAATATTTCAAATGTCATTAGAAACGGGAATAGTGCCGGAGGATTGGCATACTGCGCATGTTGTTCCATTGTTTAAAAAGGGTTCAAAGAATAAACCTAGCAATTATAGATCTGTTAGTTTGACGTCAGTGGTGGGGCTCATGTTGTCGACCTCCCCGTGGTGAGCCCTGTCAACTGACTTCAGTCAGGCGAACGACAACAAACGGAGACAGCAGCAGCGCCATGGCTTGACGCCAACCCGAAGCATGCGCCCTTTTTAGGGCGGGCACCTACGGATGTCGAACCGGATGGCATCACCCTGCTGCGGACTTCTGTTGCCTCAAACGCAAGAAGAAGAAGAAGAAGAAGAAGAAGAAGACGTCAGTGGTGGGTAAATTAATGGAAAGGATACTTAGAGATAATATATATAAGCATCTGGATAAACAGGGTCTGATCAGGAACAGTCAACATGGATTTGTGTCTGGAAGGTCATGTTTGACAAACCTTCTTGAATTTTTTGAAGCAGTTACTAGGGAAATTGATGAGGGTAAAGCAGTGGATGTTGTCTATATGGATTTCAGTAAGGCCTTTGACAAGTTTCCCCACGGAAGGTTGGTTAACAAGGTTCAATCTTTGGGTGTTAATGGCGGAGTAGCAAGATGGATTCAACAGTGGCTGAATGGGAGATGTCAGAGAGTAATGGTGGATGGCTGTTTGTCAGGTTGGAAGCCGGTGACCAGTGGGGTGCCTCGGGGATCTGTGTTGGGTCCACTGTTGTTTTTCATGTACATCAATGATCTGGATGATGGGGTGGAAAATTGGATAAGTAAGTATGCAGATGATACTAAGATAGGTGGTGTTGTGGATAATGAAGTAGATTTTCAAAGTCTACAGAGAGATTTGGGCCATATGGAAAAGTGGGCTGAAAGATGGCAGATGGAGTTTAATGCTGATAAGTGTGAAGTGCTACATCTTGGCAGGCCAAATCAAAATAGGACGTACATGGTAAATGGTAGGGAATTGAGGAATGTTGTGGAACAGAGAGATCTAGGAATAACTGTGCATAGTTCCCTGAAGGTGGAATCGCATGTAGATGGGGTGGTAAAGAACGCCTTTGGTGTGCTGGCCTTTATAAATCAGAGCATTGAATATAGGAGCAGGGAAGTAATGTTAAAATTGTACAAGGCATTGGTGAGACCAATTCTGGAGTATGGTTTACAATTTTGGTCGCCTAATTATAGGATGGATGTCAACAAAATAGAGAGAGTACAGAGGAGATTTACTAGAATGTTACCTGGGATCCAGCAACTATGTTACAGAGAAAGGTTGAACAAGTTAGGTCTTTATTCTTTTGAGCGCAGAAGGTTAAGGGGGGACTTTGATTGAGGTCTTTAAAATGATGAAAGGGATAGACAGAGTTGACGTGGATAAGCTTTTCCCATTAAGGGTAGGGAAGATTCAAACAAGAGGGCATGGCATGCGAATTAAGGGACGGAAGTTTAGGGGTAACGTGAGGGGGAACTTCTTTACTCAGAGGGTGGTGGCTGTGTGGAATCAGCTTCCAGCAGAAGTGGTGGAGGCAGGATCGATTTTAACATTTAAAAGTAAAGTGGATAGGTATATGGACGTGAAGGGAATGGAGGGGTATGGTCTGAGTGCAGGTAGATTGGACTAGGGGAAAACAAATGATCGGCATGGACTGGAAGGGCCGAGAGGGCCTGTTTCCGTGCTGTAATTGTTATATGGTTATATGGTTATATGGATATTTTAAAAATTATTTCCGTAGTGGTTAATAGTCAACTGGATCCCGATCCTAAATTAATAATATTGGGCATATCTGAACAATACCTAAAACTGACAATAAACCAAAGACATTTCCTGGATTATAGTATAATAACTGGGAAAAAACTGATATTAAAATTTTGGAAAAACCCTGCATCCCCTACAATTAAAATGTGGATTATGGAGATCTCGGAGACCTTAAATCTGGAAAAAATTAGATTTGTCTTAATCGACAAACCTGAATTATTTATTAGAATATGGTCCCCGTTCATAGATTATTTGAAGGGGTAGAATGGGCCAGCGCTGAGGCTCGACGGAAGCTTGAACCCAGGACTAGACGAATAGTTTTGTTTTCTGTACCTACGGACCTATCTCCTAAGTTGTATTATAAAATTTAAAAAAAAAAAAAAAACTTGTTCGCAGGGCTTGTTTTCACAGAGGCCCAGGAGCGGTTGCAGTGGGAGGAACCTAAATCCGTAACGTTCCATTCGCAGCTTGCTGTTCAAAACAAGTGAGCTTGAGGAAGCCACTGATTCGTAGAAGAGGACCCGAGGCAGCAGCTGATTGGCAGTCAGATCCCTGCTGATTTCTTACAGCTAAAATCCTTGCTTTGTATTGTATTGTATATTGTATCGTATCCAGGGTAAGGAGGAGGATGAGTGCCAGGGCAGTTTACTGTTCTGGATGTCAGATGTGGGAGGTCATGCAGTCAGATAGCTCTCCAGACGTCCACATCTGCGCCAGGTGCGTCAAGATGGTGCTCCAAATGGACCGTATTCGGTACCTGGAGCAGCAGCTCAATGACCTCCATCTGGTCAGGGAGAGTGAGGAAGCCATAGAGAGGAGTTACAGACAGGTGGTCACTCCAAAACACAGGAGGCAGAAAAGTGGGTCATGGTTAGGAGAGGCAAGGGGCAGAAGCAGGGATTAGAGAGTACCCAGGTGGCTGTACACCTTGGCAATAAGTACTCCTGTTTGAGTAATGTTGGGGGGCACAGCCTACCTGGGGGTAGCAACAGTGACCGGGCCTCCAGTACAAAGACCGGCCCTGTTGCTCAGAAGGGTAAGGAAAAGAAGAGGAGGGCAGCAGTAATAGGGGACTCTATAGTTAGGGGTCAGATAGGCGATTCTGTGGACGCAGTCAGGAGACCCGGATGGTAGTTTTCCTCCCTGGTGCCAGGGTCCGGGATGTGACTAAACGTGTCCAAGATATATTGAAATGGGAGGGAGAGGAGCCAGAGGTCGTGGTACATATAGGTACCAATGACATAGGTAGAAAAAGAGAGGAGGTCCTGAAAGGAGAATTTAGGGAGTTAGGAGGAGTGTTAAGGAGAAGGACCGCAAAGGTAACAATCTCAGGATTACTGCCTGTGCCACGCGACAGTGAGAGTAGGAATGAAGCAAGGTGGAGGATAAATGCGTGGCCAAAGGACTGGTGCAGAGCGCAGAGATTCAAGTTTCTGGATCATTGGGACCTCTTTTGGGGAAGGTGTGACCTGTATAAAAAGGACGGGTTGCACTTGAACCCGAGGGGAACCAATATCCTGGCGGGGAGATTTGCAAAGGCTACTGGGGAGACTTTAAACTAGATCGGTTGGGGGGAGGGACTCAAATAGAGAAAGCAAGTAGTCCGTTTGTGAGGCAGGAGGCAGAGAAGAGAAGCAGTCAGACGCAACACGTAGGGGGGAAAGAAGAAAAAAATAATAAACGGAGAATAAGAAGTGGAGGGTTTCTTAAATGTGTGAGCAGAGAGACAGAGAGGTGTAAAATGAGGATAGGAGCAATAGGTAGCAAGGTGAAAAGTGACAGACAGACAAATCCAGGGCAAAAATCAAAAAGGGCCACTTTTCAACATAATTGTAAAAGGGGCAAGAGCATTGTGAAAACAAGCCTGATGGCTTTGTGTCTCAATGCGAGGAGCATTCGTAATAAGGTGGATGAGTTAAATGTGCAAATAGCTATTAATAATTATGATATAGATGGGATCACGGAGACATGGCTCCAGGGTGACCAAGGCTGGGAGCTGAACATCCAGGGATATTCAATATTCAGGAGGGATAGACAGAGAGGAAAAGGAGGTGGGGTAGCGTTGCTGGTTAGAGAGGAGATTAACGCAATAGAAAGGAAGGACATTAGCTTGGAGGATGTGGAATCGATATGGATGGAGCTGTGAAACACTAAGGGGCAGTAAACGCTGGTGGGTGTTGTGTACAGGCCACCTAACAGTAGTAGTGGAGTTGGGGATGGCATCAAACAGGAAATTAGAAATGCGTGCAACGAAGGTAAAACCATTATAATGGGTGACTTCAATCTACATATAGATTGGGTGAATCAAATTGGCAGGGGTGCTGAGGAAGAGGATTTCTTGGAATGTACGCTGGATAGTTTTCTAAACCAACATGTAGAGGAACCAACGAGAGAGCAGGCTATTCTAGACTGGGTATTGAGTAATGAGGAAGGGTTAGTTCGCAGCCTTGTTGTACGTGGCCCCTTGGGCATGAGTGACCATAATATGGTTAAGTTCTTCATTAGGATGGAGAGTGACATTGTTAATTCAGAAACACGGGTCCTAAACTTAAAGAAAGGTAACTTTGAGGGTATGAGACGTGAATTGGTCAAGATGGACTGGCAATTGATTCTTGAAGGGTTGACGGTGGATATGCAATGGAAGGCATTTAAAGACTGCATGGGTGAACTACAACAATTGTTCATCCCAGTATTGCAAAAGAATAAATCAGGGAAGGTAGCGCATCCATGGATAACAAGGGAAATCAGGGATAGTATCAAAGCAAAAGATGAAGCGTACAAATTAGCCAGAAAAAGCAGCCTAACAGGGGACTGGGAGAAATTCAGAGACCAACAGAGGAGGACAAAGGGCTTTATTAGGAAAGGGAAAATAGATTATGAAAGAAAACTGGCAGGAAACATAAAAACTGACTGCAAAAGTTTTTATCGATATATGAAGCGAAAAAAATTAGTTAAAACAAATGTAGGTCCCTTGCAGTCAGAAACGGGTGAATTGATCATGGGGAACAAGGACATGGCAGACCAATTGAATAACTACTTTGGTTCTGTCTTCACTAAGGAAGACATAAATAATTTGCCGGAAATAGCAGGGGTCGCGGTTCAAATGAGATGGAGAAACTGAGTGAAATCCAGGTTGGTCAGGAAGTGGTGTTAGGTAAATTGAATGGATTAAAGGCCGATAAATCCCCAGGGCCAGATAGGCTGCATCCCAGGGTACTTAAGGAAGTAGCCCCAGAAATAGCAGATGCCTTAGTGATAATTTTTCAAAACTCTTTAGATTCTGGAGTAGTTCCTGAGGATTGGAGGGTAGCTAATGTAACCCCACTTTTTAAAAAGGGAGGGAGGGAGAAAAACGGGGAATTACAGACCAGTTAGTCTAACATCGGTAGTGGGGAAAATGCTAGAGTTAGTTATTAAAGATGGGATAGCAGCGCATTTGGAAAGTGGTGAAATCATTGGACAAATTCAGCATGGATTTATGAAAGGTAAATCGTATCTGACGAATCTCATTGAATTTTTTGAGGATGTAACTAGTAGAGTGGATAAGGGAGAAGCAGTGGATGTGTTATATCTGGACTTTCAGAAGGCTTTCGACAAAGTCCCACACAAGAGATTGGTATACAAACTTAAAGCACACGGTATTGGTGGTTCAGTATTGATGTGGATAGAGAAATGGCTGGCAGACAGGAAGCAAAGAGTAGTAGTAAACGGGTCCTTTTCAGGATGGCAGGCAGTAACTAGTGGGGTGCCGCAAGGCTCAGTGCTGGGACCCCAGCTATTTACAATATATATTAATGATTTGGATGAGGGAATTAAATGCAACATCTCGAAGTTTGCGGATGACACAAAGCTGAGGGGCAGTGTTAGCTGTGAGGAGGATGCTAGGAGGCTGCAGGATGACTTGGATAGACTGGGTGAGTGGGCAAATGCATGGCAGATGCAGTATAATGTGGATAAATGTGAGGTTATCCACTTTGGTGGCAAAAACAGGAAGGTAGACTATTATTTGAATGGTGACCGATTAGGGAAAGGGGAGATGCAACGAGACCTGGGTGTCATGGTACACCAGTCATTGAAAGTAGGCATGCAAGTGGAGTATTGCATACAGTTTTGATCTCCTAATCTGAGGAAAGACATTCTTGCCATAGAGGGAGAACAGAGAAGGTTCACCAGACTGATTCCTGGGATGACAGGACTTCCATATGAAGAAAGACAGGATAAACACGGCTTGTACTCGCTGGAATTTAGAAGATTGATGGGGGATCTCATAGAGACTTAATAAATTCTTAAGGGGTTGGACAGGCTAGATGCAGGAAGATTGTATCCAATGTTGGGGAAGTCCAGGACAAGGGGTCACAGTTTAAGGATAAGGGGAAGTCTTTTAGGACCGAGATGAGAAAATCGTTTTTCACACAGAGAGTGGTGAATCTGTGGAATTCTCTGCCACAGAAGGTAGTTGAGGCCAGTTCGTTGGCCATATTTAAGAGGGAGTTGGATGTGGCCCTTGTGGCTGAAGGGATCAGTGGGTATGGAGAGAAGGCAGGTACAGGATACTGAGTTGGATGATCAGCCATGATCATATTGAATGGCGGTGCAGGCTTGAAGGGCCGAATGGCCTGCTCCTGCACCTAATTTCTATGTTTCTATGTATCCTCTGTAAGAACAGCTTGGTTACCCTGGTTCAGGGTATACCATCATGGAACTGGCTGGCAATATGTGTCATATTGACCAGGGAAGCACTGCCTCATCGTCTGTGATTGAGGTTATCAGACTGCTTAGTAGAATGACGTAGTTGAAGTCTTTCTCAACACATGTTTAAATTTCTGCTCAGTTAGTAGAGTTGCCGGTTCATTGGAATCATCATTGCCATCCTCTCTGGGATAGGTAGCTACCAGCAGGAAGCTGGTCTGGCATATCATATTTTTATCCGACCTGCAGGTTCATGTTGTGAATCAACCATGTATTTATAGTAATCTATGGGCTCTCAATACCAGTATTCCTGATTGAGTGGCGGGTCGAAGAGATTGGGTTGTGCACTCTGGCGACTCAGACAAGTAGTTTCAGTCAGAGGACTGCGAAGTAATTCCTGATTCAGGCTTGCATTATGCTAAATTCCATTCTGAGGTAGAACACTGACAATTCGTGGTGACTCTTATAGTCAAGAGTTGACAGGGTACTTGTATTCCCACATCAAGGGGAGACTGTGTTTTGAGCTCTAGTCATAAGGTTCTGATGATATGTTATCAGCGAAATGTATCAATAACTAGACAATGCATCTTCCGCGGCAAGAGAAGCCAAAACATTTTCCGTCCATATGGTCAATAGAGGAACAGTGGTTCTGAGGGGAATCAGTGAAATCTCATCAGAGGATGAGTGGTCTGGCCAAGAGCTAGAGGGGTATATTTCTGATACTTCTCAAGATTACAGAAACATGGAGCATGCCGAATCAGGTTAGCATTTGGCTAATCTGATCATGTGTTTAGTTACCCAGTTGAAATGGATGATTGGGTTTCTGCAATTTAACTGATTCAGAGAAATGATCTTGAAGATGCATATTTTGCCATATCTATACACATGAGGCACAGATTAGCCAGTGGTGGAAACCAATGCAGCCCTACTCAGATCTAAGAAAATTTTGCAAAAAACTTGAGGGTTATCAGTAGATACCTCTTATGATATTAAGTATGAGGCAACATGAAATTTAATAGTGGCAATTTTACCTATTCATTCAGACCATGGTAAGGCGACTGAAGCAACTCCTATTTTACTCGCTCACGAGTGATGGGTGGGGCAGCCTGTCTTCTCGGGCACCTAGCTCTGTACGATTATACGGGAAATTTGTGAACAAAATATGTCAGTTACTTTTTAAACGGAAGTAACAGAGGTTTTGTGTGGCTTTCAGTTTGAGCCAAGAGAAGCGTTTATGTGATAGCACAATTGACACTGCTTGTGCTGCTTTGTCATTCTCTATAGTATTATAAATGGACAATAAATGATTGGTTATTCACCCGCTGTTCACTAATGTTATGCAGGGTGTCTTTTATATGACCACTCTAATAGCCTACACTCATTATAGTGTGCGATGTTTATCAGTAAATTATTATGCAAACATTCTTCTACTGTATTCCTAATGGGAGCAGTATTTTTAAGATGATTATGCTTTCAGTAAATAATCTTAGCACAAAGAACACAGTCTTTACTCTATCTCTGCTCGGTCTCTGGGTCATAACTGACATTAGGGTAGTTTGAAATGGGCATGATTGCGTACATTTGAAGTTGACAAAATACCCACCAGAGCAGAGATTGGGGGTGTCATTAGGTATTTAACCATATAACCATATAACAATTACAGCACGGAAACAGGCCCTCTCGGCCCTTCCAGTCCGTGCCGACCATTTGCTTTCCCCTAGTCCCATCTTCCTGCACTCAGACCATACTCCTCCATTCCATTCCCTATCCACTTTACTTTTAAATGTTAAAAATCGATCCTGCCTCCACCACTTCTGCTGGAAGCTCATTCCACACAGCCACCACCCTCTGAGTAAAGAAGTTCCCCTCACGTTAGCCCTAAACTTCCGTCCCTTAATTCACATGTCATGCCCTCTTGTTTGAATCTTCCCTACCCTCAATGGGAAAAGCTTATCCACATCAACTCTGTCTATCCCTTTCATCATTTCAAAGACCTCAATCAAGTCCCCCTTAACTTTCTGCGCTCCAGCAACTTGTTCAACCTTTCTCTGTAACATAGTTGCTGGAACCCAGGCAACATTCTAGTAAATCTCCTTTGTACTCTCTCTATTTTGTTGACATCCTTCCTATAATTAGGCGACCAAAATTGTACACCATACTCCAGAATTGGTCTTACCAATGCCTTGTACAATTTTAACATTACTTCCCTACTCCTATATTCAATACTCTGATTTATAAAGGCCAGCACACCAAAGGCTTTCTTTACCACCCCATCTACATGCGATTCCACCTTCAGGGAACTAGGCACAGTTATTCCTAGATCTCTCTGTTCCACAGCATTCCTCAATTCCCTACCATTTACCATGTACGTCCTGTTTTGATTTGTCCTGCCAAGCTGTAGCACTTCACTTCACTTCACACTTATCAGCATTAAACTCCATCTGCCATCTTTCAGCCACTTTTCCAAATGGCCCAAAACTCTCTGTAGACTTTGAAAATCTACTTCATTATCCACAACACCACCTATCTTAGTATCATCTTACTTATCCAATTTTCCACCCCATCATCCAGATCATTGATGTACATGACAAACAACAGTGGACCCAACACAGATCCCTGAGGCACCCCACTGGTCACGGCTTCCAACCTGACAAACAGCCATCCACCATTACTCTCTGACATCTCCCATTCAGCCACTGTTGAATCCATCTTGCTACTCCGCCATTAACACCCAAAGATTGAACCTTCTTAACCAACCTTCAATGGGGAACCTTGTCAAAGGCCTTACTGAAGTCCATATAGACAACATCCACAGCTTTACCCTCATCAATTGCCCTATTAACTGCTTCAAAAAATTCAAGAAGGTTGTCAAACATGACCTTCCAGGCACAAATCCATGTTGACTGTTCCTGATCAGATCCTGTTTATCCAGATGCTTATATATTTTATCTCTAAGTATTCTTTCCATTAATTTTACCCACCACTGACGTCAAACTAACAGGTCTATAATTGCTAGGTTTATTCTTTGAAACCCTTTTTAAACAACGGAACAACATGCGCAGTATGCCAATCCTCCGGCACTATTCCCGTTTCTAATGACATTTGAAATATTTCTGTCATAGCTCCTGCTATTTCTACACTAACTTCCCTCAATGTCCTAGGGAATATCCTGTCAGGACCTGGAGACTTATCCACTTTTATATTTTTCAAAAGTGTCAGTACTTCCTCCTCTTTAAATCTCATAGTTTCCATAGCTACTCTACTTTTTTTCCCTTACCTCACATAGTTCAATATCCTTCTTCTTGGTGAATACCGAAGAAAATAAATTGTTCAATATCTCCCCCATCTCTTTTGGCTCTGCAGATAGCTGTCCATTCTGTCTCCTAATGGTCCAATCTTATCCCTCGTTATCCTTTTGCTATTAATATAGCTGTAGAAACCCTTTGGATTTACTTTCACCTTTCTTGCCAAAGCAACCTCATATCTTCTTTTAGCCTTCCTAATTTCTTTCTTAAGATTCTTTTTAGATTCTTTATACTCCTCTAGCACCTCATTTACTCCATGTCTCCTATAATTATTGTAGATATCTCTTTTTTCGAAACAAGTATCCAATTTCCCTTGAAAACCATGGGTCTTTCCATTTTTTACTATTTCCTTTCACACTAACAGGGACATAAAGATTCTGTACTCTTACAATTTCCCCTTTAAAGGTCCTCCATTTCTCTTCTACATCCTTCCCATAAAACAGAGTGTCCCAATTCACTCCTTTTAAATCCTTACGCATTCCCTCAAAGTTAGCCTTTCTCCAATCAAAAATCTCAACCCTAGGTCTAGTTCTGACTCCCTAATTATATTGAAACCAATGATATTGTGATCACTGGTCCCGAAGTGCTCACCAACGCATACCTCCGTCACTTGACCTGCCTCATTTCCTAACAGGAGGTCCAGCACTGCCCCTTCTCTGGTCGATACCTCTACGTACTGCTGCAAAAAACTATCTTGTACATATTTTACTAACTCCAAACCATCCAGCCCATTTACAGAATGTGTTTCCCAGTCTATTTTTGGAAAATTGAAATCTCCCACAATCACTACCTTGTGCTTACTACTAATATCTGCTATCTCCTTACATATTTGCTCTTCCAATTCCCGCTCCCCATTTGGCGGTCTGTAATACACCCCTAAAAGTGCTGCTACACTGTTCCCACTTCTCAGTCCCACCCAAATAGCCTCCCTAGACGAGCCCTCTAATCTATCCTGCCAAAGCACTGCTGTAATATCCGCTCTGACAAGCAATGCAACACCTCCACCTCTGGTCCCTCCAATTCTATCACACCTGAAGCAACGAAATCCTGGAATATTCAGTTTCCAATCACAGCCGTCCTGCAACCATGTTTCACTGATTGCCACAACATCATATTTCCAGGTGCCAATCCAGGCTCTAAGTTCATCCATCTTTCTTACAATGCTCCTAGTATTAAAATATACACATTTAAGTGCACTATATACATATTTAAGTGCACTGAGCTTGCTAGTACCTATGAGATGAAAGATAGTTTCTTTATTGTTATTCAATAGTCTCAAGATATTGCTGATGGCTCATTAGCAGCCAATAGAAAGAATAGTTCCCTTTTATCATACAGCAAGAGGCTTACATAGTGCATGTTAATAAATTAACAATTTGGTTGAATAGGTCAGAATATTTGCAGATAGAACTCTGCACAGTGTTGCATAAGTTATTGACCAACTCCAAGTCAATAGGTAGGTTAAGAATAATGGCCATGTATGCAAGTTAGTATCGTGGTATTAATAACCCATGTTTTTTCTACCATTAATGGTTTATCTATTTAAGTGTTTCACACAGAGACTGGGTTGCTGCATGAAACCACAGAGCTTTGAAGACTTCACATAGACACTCACATGACTTTGAAATAAAATAGAAAGAACTTAAACGTTTGAAGTTTGATCTTTATGTTAAAATGAGGGAAAACGTGCCCTCCACTCCCAACCCTACATCTCATAAAGATCATTTGGTAGTTCTAAGGTCATTAATCTTTCTATACTTTAAGTTCAGCAACTAGTCTGTGGTTTCATACAGCTGCTCTGAAGATTGACGCGCATGCGGGCTGGTGGGCTCTTCAAGTATTCCCCCACTTCAACTTCTCATAAAATAAAGATCAAACATCAAACGGTAAGTTCTCGTTTAATCTTTCTATTTTATCTAACATTGTTCGGAGAACAGTCCCATTGTTTCAATCTCTTCACATAAACTTTGTCGACCATCCCATACAAGAGTATGGTGATTGTCAATGCAACTGATTAATGTGATAAGATAACTCGGATAAAAGTAAGCTAACACAATGTGAACCAACACCGTGGGATTTAGGAAAATTCACTTTTGATTATAAATGGTTCTCATTCCCTGTCCCAACTCCACTGATTTACATAATATTGGACACAGAATAAATAGAAAGAGTTGCGGCCAACACCAGTTTGGAAATTTTAAGATGTTATAAGTAACAGAATTATACTTGAAATTATGATTCTGCTACCAACGAAAAGGTTAAAATTGATCAAAAGCAGAATTAATCTCTAATTCAACCTTTCCCTTGTGTCTCATATGAGATACTATTGCATGATCAGTTACTGGCCTCATTGTTTTGTATTATAGTGTCCAGTAAAGGCTGATCGATACCACGTGTAATGTTTGGAATTGCAATCTAATAGAGATACACAACGTTTATAAGCAGAAGAATATACATGGAGACTGGAACTGGGAGGGGGGGGGGGGGTGGGGGGTTTCAACAACACAGAGGAAATCAAAGTATCTGCTGGTAGGTTATTGAAAAATGGTGCAAAGGGACGGATTTAAATGTCTAGGGCATTGGAAAAATTCTGGGGGACCAGTACAAACAGGACGGTCTGCACCTGGGCTGGAATGGAACCAATGTCCTTGGGGGAGTGTTTGCTAGTGCTGTCTGGGAGGATTTAAAATAATGTGGCAGGGGGATGGGAACATTAGCAGAGAGAAAGAGGGGTGTAAAATGAGGGTAGAAGCAATAGGTGGCAAGGTGAAAAATAAAGTGGCAGGCAGACAAATCCAGGGCAAAAATCAAAAAGGGCAACTTTTCAACATAATTGTATAAGGGGTAAGAGTATTGTAAAAAATAAGTCTGAAGGTTTTGTGTCTCAATGCAAGGAGCATTTGTAATAAGGTGGATAAGTTGAATGTGCAGATAGTTATTAATGAATATGATATAGTTGGGATCATGGAGACATGGCTCCACGGTGACCAAGGCTGGGAGCTGAACATCCAGGGATATTCAATATTCAGGAGGGATAGACAGAAAGGAAAAGGAGGTGGGGTTAGCGTTGCTGGTCAGGAGGAGATTAACGCAATAGAAAGGAAAGGACATCAGCTTGGAGAATGTGGAATCAATATGGGTAGAGCTTCGAAACTCTAAGGGGCAGAAAACACTAGTGGAGTTGTGTACAGGCCACCTAACAGTAGTAGTGGAGTTTTGGATGGCATCAAACAGGCAATTAAAATGGGTGCAACAAAGGTAAAAACAGTTATAATGGGTGACTTCAATCTACATATAGATTAGGTGAATCAAATTGGCAGGGTTGCTGAGAAAGAGCATTTCTTGGAATGTATGCGGGATAGTTTTCTAAAACCAACATGTAGAGGAACCAATGAGAGAGCAGGTATTCTAGACTGGGTATTGAGTAATGAAGAAGGGTTAGTTAGCAGTCTTGTTGTGCGTGGCCTTGGGCAAGAGTGACCATAATATGGTTGAGTTCTTCATTAGGATGGAGAGTGACATAGCTAATTCAACTTTGAGGGTATGAGACGTGAATTGGCCATGATAGACTGCCAATTGATTCTTAAAGGGTTGACGGTGGATATGCAATGGAAGACATTTCAAGACCGCATGGATGAACTATAACAATTGTTCATCCCAGTTTGGCAAAATAATAAATCAGGGAAGGTAGTGCATCTGTGGATAAACAAGGGAAATCAGGGGATAGTATCAAAACATAAAAAACTGACTGCAAAAGATTTTATAGACATGTGAAGAGAAAAAGATTAGTGAAAACAAATGTAGGTCCCTTGCAGTCAGAAAAGGTGAATTGATCATGGGAAGCAAGGACTTGGCAGACAAATTGAATAACTACTTTGGTTCTGTCTTCACTAAGGAAGACATAAATAATTTGCCGGAAATAGCAGGGGTCGCGGTTCAAATGAGATGGAGAAACTGAGTGAAATCCAGGTTGGTCAGGAAGTGGTGTTAGGTAAATTGAATGGATTAAAGGCCGATAAATCCCCAGGGCCAGATAGTCTGCATCCCAGAGTGCTTAAGGAAGTAGCTCCAGAAATAGTGGATGCATTAGTGATAATTTTTCAAAACTCTTTAGATTCTGGAGTAGTTCCTGAGGATTGGAGGGTAGCTAATGTAACCCCACTTTATAAAAACGGAGGGAGAGAGAAATCGGGGAATTACAGACCAGTTAGTCTAATATCGGTAGTGGAGAAAATACTAGAGTCAGTTATTAAAGATGGGATAGCAGCACATTTGGAAAGTGGTGAAATCATTGGACAAAGTCAGCATGGATTTATGAAAGGTAAATCATGTCTGAAGAATCATAGAATTTTTCGAGAATGTAACTAGTAGAGTGGATAAGGGAGAACCAGTTGATGTGTTATATCTGGACTTTCTGAAGGCTTTCGACAAGGTCCCACATAAGAGATTAGTATGCAAACTTAAAGCACACGGTATTGGAGGTTCAGTATTGATGTGGATAGAGAACTGGCTGGCAGACAGGAAGCAAAGAGTAGGAGTAAACGGGTCCTTTTCAGAATGGCAGGCAGTGACTAGTGGGGTACCGCAAGGCTCAGTGCTGGGCCCACAGCTATTTACAATATATATTAATGACTTGGACGAGGGAATTGAATGCAATATCTCCAAATTTGCGGATGACATGAAGCTGAGGGGCAGTGTTAGCTGTGAGGAGGATGCTACGAGGCTGCAAGGTGACTTGGATAGGTTGGGTGAGTGGGCAAATGCATGGCAGATGCAGTATAATGTGGATAAATGTGAGGCTATCCACTTTGGTGGCAAGAACAGGAAAGTAGACTATGATCTGAATGGTGGCCGATTAGGAAAAGGGGAGATGCAATGAGAGAGACCTGGGTGTCATGATACACCAATCATTGAAAGTAGGCATGCAGGTGCAGCAGGCAGTGAAGAAAGCGAATGGTATGTTAGCATTCATAGCAAAAATATTTGAGTATAGGAGCAGGGAGATTCTACTGCAGTTGTACAGAGCCTTGATGAGACCACACCTGGAGTATTGCGTACAGTTTTGGTCTCCTAATCTGAGGAAAGACATTCTTGCAATAGAGGGTGTACAGAGAAGGTTCACCAGACTGATTCCTCGGATGGCAGGACTTTCATATGAAGAAAGACTGGATAGACTCGGCTTGTACTCGCTAGAATTTAGAAGATTGAGGGGGGATCTTACAGAAACTTACAAATTTCTTAAGGGGTTGGACAAGCTAGATGCAGGAAAATTGTTCCCGTTGTTGGGTAAGTCCAGAACAAGGGGTCACAGTTTAAGGATGAGGAGGAAGTCATTTAGGACAGAGATGAGAATTTTTTTTTTCACTCAGAGAGTGGTGAATCTGTGGAATTCTCTGCCACATAAAGTAGTTGAGGCCAGTTAATTGGCTATAATTAAGAGGGAGTTAGATGTCGCCCTTGTGGCTAAAGGGATCAGGGAGTATGGAGAGAACGCAGGTACAGGATACTGAGTTGGATGATCAGCCATGATCATATTGAATGGTGGTGCAGGGTCGAAGGGCTGAATGGCCTACTCCTGCACCTATTTTCTATGTTTCTATGTTTATATCTTTCAATTTACTTCGGAGTCACGTGAGTGACTACGTGAAGAAGCCCCGCCTGGCGCTGGAACGGCATTATGTCGACGCTGACGGCAGAGCATGAGCTGCAGAGGCAGCTCATCGACAGCGGTAGGTACGGGCCCGCAGGTAAGTGCAGTTGAAAAACTTTCAGGGTCTAAAAACTCCGTGGCTGGTATTGAACACCAGGATTTTAAACAAATTTAAAAGCAAAAAATAAGTAAAAGTTAAAATAAAAGGAAATAATCTGTATAAAAACAACGGAGTTTTAAAAGAACGTCCCAGGAGGAGCGATCGGGATGGGAGATTACGGAGCCGGTTCCGATACCGGTGGCCGTCAAAATTACATTAGGAAGACTTTAGTCGCTCCACAAACTTTTTGGCGGGGGGGTGGGGGGGGGGAGGGGAATTTTACAAGTCAGAAAGGCCATAATTTAAAAAGTTCAATAAAAGGCCTTCAGACTAAAAAACAAAAGCTTTATGGCTTGAAAAATAATGGAAAAAAGATTCCAAAAAATAAAAATAAAATAAATAAAAAAATTCGACCAAAAAGGGTTAAAAGGCCCAAAAACATTCCCTAACCTACCCTAAGGGGGTTTCATATATTAAAATATATGATGAAATATTGTGGGAATATCTACCTCAGACATGTTTGAAGGTAGTCTCCTTGAGGAAAAAACTCAGGAGTAACAAGGGCAGTAAAAATAAAATGGAAAACTGACCCTAAAAGTGCACTGATAGTGGTGGCTGGTCATGAAGTACCCACCACAGCACCAAAAAATAAATAAATATATAAATATATAAATTTATATTTATATTTATATTTATATTTATATTTATATTTATATATATATTTATATATATATATATATATATATATATATATATTATATATATATATATATATATATATATATATATATATATATATATATATATTATATATATATATATATATATATATATATATATATATATTTATAGACAGGTGTAGGTACACACCTGAATAAGAAGTGAGGCCATGGAAAATAACCATGGAAACCAAAATTAGTTGGTCTCTCACTAAAGCTGTTATGGTTAAAACAGCAGAATATTAATAAAACTTTCATGTTTTATTCAAGTACACTTCAGCACAAAATATATATAGAGGTGTACTAGGTACGATACCCGAATGCATGAGTGAGTCCATGAAAAGTAAACATGGAAACTAAAAATTAATTGGTCTCACCAAAGCTGTTATGGTTGAAACAGCAGAATATGATAAAACTTTTATGTTTTATAAAGATATCAACGGTGAATCCGTTTATGATATCTATGTCTCAATTATATGAGATATAAGGAAATACGATTTCAAAGTATTTCAAACTGGTGCATGGCATTCCTATTCAATGGAAAACAAATAAAACATTGTGCAAATAACCAATACATTTAAAATAAAAATAAATTGCCATCAGTTTGTGGAGCTCAATGGGAAGAAATATATAATATTAATTTTAGTTATATATATGTAATTGTGTAGGGACCAAATCTGCACTCTAGATTTGCAGATCAATACAAATCAGGTTATGTTAAACTCCTGATTATTATGGAATAAAACCTGCCTTATGATAAATCAAAAATATTGATTACAAAAGAACAGTCTTTAAACTTTGGGGGGAAAAAATTATGATCCAATATAAAGATTTGATAATGGATCAAAACAAAGGCAGAAGTATGATAAATAAATATAATCCAACATAGCCTTATCCGAACCCATATAATTGGGAAAAGAAGGCTTGAAGTACGTTGAAGAGGTGCAAACAACTTGTTACACAATAAGTTCATGAAATCTCCGATTGTTGGGGATTACAGGTGTATTATGATCATTAATTTAATATAACTAAGGACTACAAAAAATTGTAGAAGGGATTGGTTCACCTGTATAAGAAAACCTAAAAAAATGATTTTAGGTTTGCACCCAAAGTAACTCCAATAAAGAAGGGGTACGTACATATATATATTATAAAATTACCTCAGTGTAAAGATGTGATGGTATAAACCATACAAAACATCATTATATATACACTTTCACAGTGTAAGAACAATTTATTAAAATGGAAACATCTTCAACATTGAAATACAGTTGTTATTAACAAATTGTTAATCAAATATTACAGGTGCTTGAAATTTATTAAAATGGGTCAAGTGGTGTAAGTTAAAACATTGTCTAAAGGATTAAAACCAGTTCTAGGCTGTTAAGCAGAATACTGGAAGAATAATTGTACTGATAAAAAGATCAGCACTTGCACTAATGAGGACATGGTCATGGTTTATCTTGATCACATTTAAATTGGAAGGTTATAAAGAGTCAGCTGCAAATTAGTGCTGCAATTACAAGCCTGTTGAAAGGCAAGGACCTGACCCATCACATAAAGCCTATGTTAGGCATTCATAAATATTCATAAATTACTATTCTGGATTTAGGAGTAATTCAGCACCATAAGAGGGGGAAAATTGTTCCATGATACAAATATGTCTCATTGCTTTGTTGACATACTTTGTCCCTCCATTAGAAAAGGAGCCTAGGTAAAGAGTAAATAAAGCTCCAAAAGAAGGAATACAGAAGCTTATAAGAATATGTATGCCTTTGTGAGAGGCTTATGCAAATACCAAATGATACATTATCATTATTAAAGTAATGGATAATAAAGGTTCACAAGCTGCTTCAACTATAAGCTTAGCAGCTGTTGCAAGCTGAAGCAAGTATTAACAGATGATGGACAGCTTCTGTGAATATTTGGGTAAGATAAGAATATTATCTATTCTTATAAAAATAATTGATACGTCTCTTGTTGGGATACGGACAATAATACCAGGTAATTGCAAATGGATTGTCCTAAGAAATTTCTCCAAACATTTGTATTAATTATTGACGTATAGGGAGTTAGAAACATAGAAACATAGAAATTAGGTGCAGGAGTAGGCCATTCAGCCTTCGAGCCTGCACCGCCATTCAATATGATCATGGCTGATCATCCAACTCAGTATCCCGTACCTGCCTTCTCTCCATACCCTCTGATCCCCTTAGCCACAAGGGCATTATGGTTATGGATTAAATATCGATTGTTCTATTATGGAAGTGTCCATGTCATATCAAGGTGAACAATACCACGGCTGTGGCATATATTAAATCACATAAGATAAGTAAAATAATAATCATGTGATTATCTGAGTAAACAGATGTGGCATATTCTAAAATGTTTTAGTCCAGCTGTTTATCTCTAAGAAAGAGACAATGTTATCGCAGACAACAAATTAAGGGGGGAAAATACATTGTCATTAATATGGATTACTTACGATTAATCTGGTTGTATACAGATTAAATCACCAATCTTTCAAATGTTCTCGTGGGGAAACCAAGAACAGGAAAGGTGGATGCTTTTCTCTCAATTACATGAGGAAAGATGTTCTTTTATGTTCCTCATTTTTGTCTGATAGGGCAGTGTCTGATGAAAATGTAGCAGGACACTGCCAGAGGCATTTTGGTGGCCCAAAAACGGATCCTTCGTGGTTTTCATAAATATTGAGTGATGTTGAACCACTTGTGATGATTCATAGTTGCAGTAATTTATTGTTGTACAAAGGCATCCATGACATGAAAATATGAATTTGACTATCTGCAGGTTGACCAGACCATTACAACAGTTTGATGGTCAAAGAAGTCTATGAATGTTTAACTAATATAACAACATAACAATAAAATAATTATGTATAAAAGAAGTGTTATACCTGCAATTTGCAGAAATATGTTTAAAAAACAATATTTTGTAATAAGAAATTGGAAGTCTGTGTATACAGTAAAGTTATTTGTCATATTAGATATATGTGAGTTCCTTGTGGATTGCATATATATAAAATCTGTCCAAAATTGCAATACATAAGTCGGGAGATCAATATAGTCCTGAATTGCCTTAGGCAATGGACTCCAATTCTATCAATGATTCAAAAAAGTTAACATTGAAAGTAATAATGCTGATGACTTTAGTATCAACATAAGAGTGCAAACATTGCAAATATTACGTTATAATTGCATGTGGATACAGATTACATTATCATATATGTTTATGAATTTACCAAACAAAGCAGACCAAGAAGAGCTGAAACCAAGGTAAACCTATAAGCATATCCTGTCGGCCTTAAATTGTGTGTGTGTGTGAACATTGATGAAAATATGTTGAAGTAGGTAAGAGTCTCTGTGGTGATGAGACAGCACTGCTTATTACACACAAAAAAACACATTAGGTTTCAGTAAAAACTGATGGTTCTAGAGAAATGTATTCTAGATGGTTAAAAATTGAATAACACTCAGTGGAACTAGACACTGAAATGTGGAAAATCACTCTGTTAAGGAGGTAGATGCATTCACAGAATGGCACAGGATGAGCCGCTCGAGCAAAGATGCAAGGCCACAGGAAGGTGTAAAATAAATATTAAATTAAATGGAACCAGTCATGGTGTCAGGATTGGACACGGAGTGTTGGGTTCTCTATAATTGTTGCTTTGTTCATACCATCAAATTATATATATCAATTGATATTTTGTGATAAACTTGCCTTTCAATGGAAAGGGCATTACTTTTATTCTTTTATAACGTGAAATAATTTATCACATAACTTGAGGCAATGTTTGGAGGAAAAAAATGTGTTATTTTGCTCATTACTGTGTTGAATGAGCCAGAGTGTCGTATGGAATGAGTCTACGACATAAAAAACACAGAAAGCTTCAAAATCTTCACATAGTCACTCACGTGACTCCGAAGTAAAATAGTAAGATTAAACGAGAACTTACCAGTTCGAAGTTTGATCGTTATTTTATGAGGAGTAACGATGAGGGATTACGTGCCCTCCACTCCCGACCCTCATAAAATAAATGATCATCTGGTAGTTCTAAATCTATGTTGAGCCTTACTATCTTACTCCGGCTATTGTGTTCTGTGTTTTTCATGCCGCTGCTTTGAAGTATGCCGTTCCAGCGCCAGGCGGGGCTTCTTCACGTAATCCCTCATCGTTACTCCTCATAAAATAATGATCAAACTTCGAACTGGTAAGTTCTCATTTAATCTTACTATTAGTGAGCTTCTTGTTTCAAGCACAGAACCTTGTCTGGGTCTACCTGCCATAGCACATGAGTTAGTGGCTTCACGGGCTTCAGCATGATAGTCAGCTACATTTATTCCAGCCAGGCCTGATGTTATATGTCTTATTTTTATGCTTGCAGTAGGGCATACTGCCAACATATAATGGGCTTTTTGGTTTTTTTTCATCAGTAAAACAGTTTATTTAATTTTCTAATTCATTCTGCTGGAGTGTTTTTACAGTTGTTGGTTTACTTCCTTGACTAATTAACTCACAATGCTTCCACAAAACATGTTGAATGGCTTGAATGTTAATGCTACAGCTGGCATATGGCTGCTTGCTGCACTGATATTTTTTTTGTTTAATATTTTTATTAGAAGCATTGCATATTATCTAAGGTACAACAGCACTTCAAATACAAATCAGACTTATCACAAACGTTGTACAAATATTACGGGATAATTTATATATGCTACTGTTCTTGATTTTTTTTTTGGGAAGGTAAGGGAGTGAAAAAAAAGTAATAGTATAAATCAATAATCAAGACGTTGTGATTGAATAATAAGGATTATATAATAAAAAAATAAAAAAAATAAAAAAGATATAATTAAGACGTTGTGATTAAATAATAATGATTATATAATAAAAAAATAACAAGTAAAAAAGAAAAGATAAACAAGAAAAAAAAAACAAAAAAAACCAATTATTATATAATTAAAAATTAAATGAAAGAATCGTTACATTGAATGGAACAGTTTCATATAACAATATCTCTTGAGACATGCATACAGATCCCAATACATTTTTCATCTAATCCTGCACCAGGGTACTTGTTGAGTTACGATGCTGAGCTCAGCTACCCCTTTAAGTAATCAATGAATGGAGACCATATCTGTTCAAAAAGTTCATATTTGTCCATTAGGACAAACCTAATTCTCTCCAAATGCAACATCTCCGACATTTCACTGTCCACATTTTGATTGTGGGGGATAATGTTCCCTTCCAGAATTTTTATATTCATTTTTTTCCAATTATCAAACAGTAATCAAGAAAATTTCTTTGACTTACTGTTAATATTAAGCTTGAGTCAGGGACTCCTAATATTACTAACTTCAGATCAGGGTCCAATTTAGTTTTAAGAACCTCAGAGATGATTCCAAAAATATCAGCCCAATAACTATTAAGTTTTATGCATGTTACAAAACTATGCATTAAGTTGGCTTCTAAATTCTGACATTTATCGCAAATAGAAGAAATGTTAGGAAAAATTCTATTCAATTTTGTTTTTGAGTAGTGTAATCTATGTATTACTTTAAATTGTACCAAAGTATGTCTGGCATTTAATGAGCATCGGTGTATATGTTGTAAACTTTCTTCCCAAGTGTCTTTCATTATAGATAGACCTATTTCATTTTCCCATATCTGTCGGTATGATTCTGTTGTTGTTCCCTATCCAAAAGAGTATTATATATGCACGCTATGAATTTTTCTGTATTTGGGTGCTTGTTAAGCCACTCATCCAATAATTCTGGCTCTCTATTCTTATAGTCTTGCATGTTTGACTTGATATAGTCTCTAATTTGTAAATACCTGAACAAGTTAATTGGGTGTAATCCATAGATATTTATTTATTCTTGAAATGATAGAAATTTTCCTTTCCTGTAAAGATGGTCTATCCTTATAATTCCTAAATTTTTCCAATGTCTAAACCCCTTAACCAATATAGAAGGTTTAAATAAAGGATTATTCATAATTGGTAAACAGAGTGACATATTATCCAGATGTAAAGTCTTAATTATTTGTTTCCAAGTACGTATATTGCTATAAATTATAGGGTTATCCCCGTAAGTTTTTTTTTTGTACTTCACTTGGAACAAGAAGAAACAAACTTATATCAAATGGAAAACAGTCTTCTATTTCCATCTTTAGCCAAGCTGGTTCCTGGTCCATTTTTACCAGCCAAAAATTCATATTCTTAATCTGAACCGCCCCAAAATAATATAAAACATTAGGTAATGCTAATCCTCCATTTATCTTGGATTTACATAAATGTTTTTTACTTATTCTGTGATGTTTATAATCCCAAATACATCTGTTAATAATAGAATTGATTTTTTTGAAAAAAACTTTTGGGGGAGATAAAGGGATAGCTTAAAATAAATATTATATTCATTTTAAGCTATCCCTTTATATCTCCCAAAAATTGTGGTAAAAAGACCATTTTTATAGCATTTATTCTGCCAATCATTGATATTGGTATTGTTTTTCAGTATAAAATATTCTTTTTTAATTTATCCAATAACTGAGGGTAATTAATGGGCTTTCTATATCATTATACATGAGCAGGGGGAGTCTAGAACTGACCTTGGCATGGGAATATTCAGAGGTAGGATATCAGGGGCTGCGTCAATTCTATGGAACAAGAAGCTTAACCCATACTGGACTTGACCCATATCAGACTTAATACTGACTGGTGTATTGCAATACAGTTTGCTCACAACGACAATAAATTTGTTATCCTAAATGTATACACACCCTATGAATGCCATCAGAATGCAGATGCATATTTGAATAGGCTTGCTTTCATATTTTCCTCCATTCAAAACAATAATTATTCTAGTGTATATGTCATTGGGGGTATGAATGCAGATATAGAAACATAGAAACATAGAAACATAGAAAATAGGTGCAGGAGGAGGCGATTCGGACCTTCGAGCCAGCACCGGTATTCATTGTGATCATGGCTGATCGTCCCCAATCAATAACCCGAGCCTGCCTTCTCCCCATATCCCCTGATTCCACTAACCCCTAGATAAACTCTCTCTTAAATCTATCATGTGATGTGGCCTCCACTGCCCACTGTGGCAGGGAATTACACAAACTCACAACTCTCTGAAAATGTTTTTTTTCACCTCAGTCTTAAATGGCCTCCCTTTAATTCTAAGACTGTGGCTCCAGGTTCTGGAGTCGCCCAACATTGGGAACATTTTTCCTGCATCTAGCTTGTCCAGTCCTTTTATAATTTTATATGTTTCTATAAGATTCCCCCTCATTCTTCTAAACTCCAGTGAATACAAGTCTAGTCTTTTCAATCTTTCCTCATATGACAGTCCCGTCATCCCAGAGATCAATCTTGTGAACCTACGCTGCACTGCCTCAATTATAAGGATGTCCTTCCTCAAATTAGGAGACCAAAACTGTACACAATACTCTAGAGGGTACACAAAAAGCTGGAGAAACTCAGCGGGTGCAGCAGCATCTAAGGAGCGAAGGAGATAGGCGACGTTTCGGGTCGAGACCCTTCTTCAGACCTTCTTCACAATACTCTAGATGTGGCCTTACCAGAGCCCTATACAACTGCAGAAGAACCTCTTTACTCCTATACTGAAATCCTCTTGTTATGAAGGCCAACATTCCATTAGCTTTCTTCGCTGCCTGCTGTACCTGCACGCCAACTTTCAGTGATCGGTGTACAAAGACGCCCAGGTCTCACTGTAATTCCTCCTTACCTAACCTAACCCCATTGAGATAATAATCTCCCCCCTTGGTTTTGCCACCAAAGTGGATAACCTCACATTTATCTATATTATACTGCATCCGTCACGCATCTGCCCACTCACTCAACCTGTCCAGGTCCCCCTGCAACCTCCTAACATCCTCTTCACAGTTCACACTGCCACCCAGCTTTGTGTCATCCGCAAACTTGCTAGTGTTGCTCCTAATTCCCTCTTCCAAATCATTATTATATATGGTAAACAGTTGCAGCCCCAACACCGAAGCTTGCGACACTCCACTCACTACTGCTTGCCATTCTGAAAAAGACCTGTTCACTCCTACTCTTTGCTTCCTGTCTGCCAACCAATTTTCTATCCACGTCAACACCCTATCCCCAATACCATGTGCTCTAATTTTAGTCACCAGTCTCCCGTGGGGGTCTTATCAAAGGCTTTCTGAAAATCTAGAGACACTACATCCACTGGCACCCCTTCATCCATTTATACTTGTCACATCCTCAAAGAATTCCAGAAGATTAGTCAGAAGATTAGATTTTCCTTTCATAAATCCATGCTGACTTGGACTAATCCTTTTACTACTATCCAACTGCCCCATTATTACTCTTTAATAATTGACTCCAGCATATTTCCCATCACCGAAGTCAGGCTAACTGTCTGTAATTCCCTGTTTTCTCTCTCGCTCCTTTCTTGAAAAGTGGGAATACATTAGCTATCCTCCAATCCATAGGAACTGATCCCGAATGTATTGAACATTGGAAAATGATCACAAATGCGTCCACTATTTCTAGAGCCACCTCCCTGAGGACTGGCATGCAGTCCATCAGGCCCCGGGGATTTATCAACTTTCAGTCCCATTAGCCTACCCAACACTATCTCTTGCCTAATGAAAATTTATTTCAATTCATCGATCTGTCCTCCAGTACTTCTCGGAGATTGTGTCTTCCTTAGTGAAGACAGATCCGAAGTACCTGGTCAACTCTTCTGCCATTTCCTTGTTCCCCATAATAAAATTCACCCGTGTCTGCCTTCAAGGGACCCACATTTGACTTTGCTATTATTTTTCCCTTAACATATCTAAAGATATCTCAAGAAGCTTTTACTGTCCTTCTTTATCTTCCTGGCCAGCTTCACTTCATACTTCATGTTTTAGCCCCTATTGCCCGTTTTGTTTCCTTCTGTTTTCCTATGAAAGTGTCCCAATCCTCTGACTTCCGGCTACTCTTTGCTGTATTATACATATTTTCTTTTAGTTTTATTCTATCCCTAACTTATTTTGTCAGCCGCGGTTGCCTTCAACTCCCCTTAGAATCTTTCTTCCTTTTTGGAATGAAATGATCCTTTGTTTTCCGGATTATGCCCAGAAATTCCTGCCATTGCTGTTCCACCGTCATTCCTGCTGGTATTCCTTTCCAGTCTACCTTGGCCAGCTCCTCTCTCATGCTTTCATAATCGCCTTTGTTCAACTGCATCACTGCCACTTCCAATTTGACCTTCTCCTTCTCAAATTTCAGATTAAAAGTAATCATATTATGATCACTACCTCCAAGTGGTTCCTTTACCTTGAGTTCTCTTGTCAAATTTGTTTCGTTGGACAACACTGAATCCAGAATTGCCTTTTCTCTGGTCGGCTCCATTACAAGCTGCTCTAAGAATCTACCTTGGATGCACTCTACAAACTCTCTTTCTTGGGGTCCTGACCAAACCTGATTTTCCCAGTCTACTTGCATATTGAAATCCCCTTCACCACAGAGGCATTACCTTTGTTACATGCCAGTTTTAATTCCTGCTACACCCTACATCCGGGCTACTATTTGGGGGTCAGTAGATAACACCAATTAGTGTCTTCTTGCCTTTGCAATTCCTGAACTCAATCCACAGTGACTCCACCTCATCAATCCCTATGTCTTCATTCGCAAGGGACGGAATTCCATTCCTCACCAGAAGAGCCATCTCAGACAGGATCTCATTATTTACCAATCATATGTAGCTATGTTACAAAACTTATCTTCAGCAACGCTGCAGTTCTGCCACTGGCCGTGTGCTGGACTTTGGTGCCTTTGGGGGGGGGGGGGGGGGGGGGGGGGGGGGGGGGGGGGGGGGGGCGGGATTAAAATGCCGTTTTCTCCTGCTTATCGGAGGCGGACTTCCTTGGGCTGCTAAGCTGCTGAAGAACAATTGATCGGACTTCCGTTCCCGATTTTTTAATTTATTTAATCACGGGGCGATTTAATAATTACATTAAAATAAAAAGCGACTTCTAACGCCCTCAATGCCTACAACGTGATGGATTGCATGAACGGGACAAAACAAAATGTAAGTCGTGTATTTTACATATGAACTTGTTTCTCGGGATGGCTCTAATCAAATTTTACAGTGCGAAAATGTGATTTGGGTCCCATACGAACCGGCAGTGTTTTTCCTGCTGATATGGGGTTCAAATTCACCGCAAATGCAACGTTCCAATCGATCGCGTTCCAGAAAAACCCACTCGCAAGATGATTTAAATGCTCTTTTTTTTTGGACAATCATGTCATAATTGTCATCTAATCGTGTCATCTAAATTGTCTTAATTTTATGTTATTGTCTACCCTTAGTCAATATTTTTATACTAAATATCAGTTTTAGTCCCATGTATTGTGCAAAAAAATAATAATTTTAATTGTATTGAGTGGATGTTTCTAGATTAATTTATGGGAATTAAACATTAAATTCCTTCCATCGGGCTTATAAATTCATGACAGTGAGATTTAAAAATCATTTAATATTGTGAATTCTTGTGTGAATGGGATTAGTTTGTTATTTGGATACTTAGGCTATTTAAAAAATATATCCTTTTCTTAAGAAATGGAACCTACAGGACATTCTTAATGGAAAGTAGTGGGCAAGAAAGGCATGTCATGTGTGGTTTGAAGAGCAAAAACTCGTAGTTTACAATGCCAAAGTTGCAAAGTTGAGGAAAAGCAAAGTGTACAGAGTTGCTTATTGGTTACAATCTTATGAGTATGATGATGCTAATGATTATGATAGGCCAATGTACCAGCTAGCAACTGATCTTCTCCATAAAGACTTGGTCTATTGCTAGAAATTGTAATTTATTTACCTATCTGTTATGGATTTACAGAATATAATACAATAATATTAAGGTTCTGTTCTTGAGAATATCACATTTTTGAATTTTCAAGGCAGTCTGGGTGTTTATTACTATTTCCGTCACAATGGTCAATTTTGTAATTTACTACAATTAGGTAATTAACTCATTATACGCTTTAATTTCAGGTCATCCAAGTAAGATATTTATATTTGTTTCAGAATGCTTCAATCTATAATAACTGAAAATGTCATTCAGTTCTCTTAATTTTTAAGATAGTTATGGGCTTTTGACTGACCTCAATCACAGCTTTTGTGTTAAGTCAATCGAAAAGCAAATGGGAACAAGATGCTAGTTTCTGAGTATGAAAATGGCCATAACTTTTTTAATACTGAAGATATGAAAGTGAATTAGGTGTCAAATTAAACTTCTTTTTATGCTTTATCTGATTGCAGACTTGATTTTTTAAATCTCAAAATTTTGTAACATTGCTATCATATGGCTCAGTTCTGTCAAGATAATATGTTATATTGTCAAGTAAAGTGCTTTTACCTACAGATATTTATACTTGTATTAGTGAGGCCTGGCACACTACATCATGGCTGGACCATTGTATTAGTACTGATCTCCCCATCATTGAAGTGATTGTTTGGAGGTATTGCCTCAAGAAAGCAGACAACATCACCAGGGACTGCCACCACACTAGCCATGCTCTCATGCCACTCCAACGATTGTGAGGAAGGTAGAGGAGCCTGAAAAATATAATGTTAGATTCAGGAGCAGCGTCTTCCCAACAACTAAAAGGATATTGAACAGCATGAACTCCATCCTAATTCTGAATTATAAACACCTAGATTACATTAGGGGCATGGAGATTTGTTTTCATCTTTGAACCATATTGTGATTGGTATCTGCTAAGTACTATGCTTAAACATCTGACAGCCTATGGTTTTAGAGGCAAGATGTTAGCAAGGATGAAAGGAAGGCAAAGAGTGGGAAAAAAGGGGGCTTTTTCTGGTTGGCTGCCGGTGACTAGCGGTGTTCCGCAGGGGTCAGTTTTGGGTCCACTACACTTCACTTTGTATATTGATGATTTGGATGATGGAATTAATAGTTTTGCGTCCCAGTTTGCAGATGATATGGAGATAGGTGGAGGGTCAGGTGGTGTAGATGAAACAGGGAGTCTGCAGAAAGACTTGGACAGGTTGGGAGAGAGTGGAAAGAAGTGGCTGATGGAATATACTGTATCAAAGTGTGCGATCATGCACTTTGGTAGTCGGAAAAAAGGCATAGACTATTTTCCTGGGATTGCTGGTGCAGGATATCCAGAAAGCTGATTTGTAGGTGTGTTGTAGAGGTCAAATTGAGTTGAAGAATTCAGTTTAATGGTTCAATTCAGTATGGTGATGAATCACTGGTATCCTACACCCTAGAAGCATGTGGAGACTGCAGGTATTTAAAGAGGAGGTAGATCTTTTTTTGAAAGACTGCAGAATTTTATGTGGGTAACTGGCATAGATCGAGGCATGGTGCAGATTATCTACAATCATACTGAATGATGGGATAAGCTTGAGGGGCCGAGAAGCCTCTCCTGCTCCTGTTTTCTTGTTCTTAGTAATCCAAAAGTTACTTACTATAATATGGACACTCTCACAATTCCTTTGATTCTCTGCAACCCATGTCCACTAAGGGATTATTTACAATAGTCAATAGACTATCAAAATATCTTTGGAATGTGGCCGGGACCCAAAGTGAGAATGTGCAGACTCCACAAAAACATTATTGCAAGTTAGAATGGAACTAAGGTTCTTGGGGCCTTGAAGCAACACTATCTGTTGTGTGTTACACAAAATGCTGGAGAAACTCAGCGGGTGCAGCAGCATCTAAGGAGCGAAGGAGATAGGCGACGTTTCGGGTCGAGACCCTTCTTCAGACTGGCAGTCTGAAGAAGGGTCTCGACCCGAAACGTCGCCTATCTCCTTCGCTCCTTAGATGCTGCTGCACCCGCTGAGTTTCTCCAGCATTTTGTGTAACCCTCAATTCTCCAGCATCTGCAGTTTCTTCGTTAACACTATCTGTTGTGTTACTGTTCCATCTCATCAATGAAGACTGGAAATGTGATTTTTTTGTAAGGAAAACAATCAAGCTGGAAATAAGTTGATCATTTCCATAATATTGTTTGTTAGATTGTGTTTTGAAAACCCAATTGGAATATTAGTATTCTTCATGAAATAACATTTCCTATTTTTTTTACATATAAATGATTTCTACAAAAATGTAGATGGGCTGATGATTTGCAGATGGCACACAAATAGCTGGAATGATGGATTTGTGAGGAAAGTTGTTAAGAGATAAGTGGGAAGTAGGGAAATGGCAGATTGAGTTTTTAACCATACAAATGTTAAGTCCTGCACTCTGGGAGGTCAACTGTCATGGGGAAAGTACCTGGTAAATGGCAGGCTTCTGAAGAGCATTGATGTAAAGAATAATCTTGAGGTTGAAGTCCATAGTTCCCAGAAAGTGGCAACACATGTAGAGAGAGTGACATACAGAAATCACACAGCATGCGTTCATAAGTGATAGAAACAGTATCTGGCTATTCAGCTCATCAAGTCAAATCCGCTATTCAATCATGGCTGATCTATCTTTCCCTCTCAACCCCATTCTCCTGCCTTCTCCCCATAACCCCTAACACCTGTACTAATCAACAATCTATCTATCTCTGCATTTAAAATATCCATTCTGTTGCGATGAATTCCACAGATCCACCACACTCTGGCTAAATAAATTCTTCCTCATCTCCTTCATAAAGGAATGTCCTTTTATTCTGAGGCTGAGACCTTTGGTCCTAGACTTTCCCACTAGTGGAAACATCCTCTCCACATCCACTCTATCAGTCCTTTCACTATTCAGCACGTTTCAATGAGGTCCATCCTCATCCTTCTAAACTCCAGTAGAGGCCTAGAGCCTTTAAACGCTCATCATATGTTAACCCATTCATTCCTGGGACCATTGTCGTAAACCTCTAATGGACCCTCTCCTTATAAAGCTTCAATATTACACCTCTGTTTTTGTAATCTAGTCCTCTCATAGTATAAGCTAGCATTTCAGTTGCATCGTTTACTTCCTTCATTGATTGGGGCATTGAGTTTAATTCAGGAAGTCCTAATGCAGCTTTATAGGAGTTTGGTTAGGCTGCATTTGGGGTATTGCATACATTTGGTTGCTCCATTGTAGGAAGGATGTGAAGGCTTTGACAAGGATGGAGAGGACATTTACCAGAATGAAGCATGGATTATGGGGTGTTTACAACAGGGAGAGGTTGGTCAGACTTGGATTGTTTTATTTTAAATGTTGGAGGTTGAATGGAGACCTGATTGAGGTATAAAATTATGAGAAGCATAAACACAGTGGACAGTCAGATTTTTTTTACCAGGGTGGTAATGTCAAATACTGAGGGTATAGCTTTAAGATAATAGGGAAAGTTTAAAGGTGATTTGTGCGGTAGTTATTTTACACAGAGAGCGGTGGATGCTTGGAAAATATAAGCAGGGTGGTGATTGAGGCAGTTGCAATGATGACATTGAAGAGGACTTTAAATAAGCACATCGATCAGCAAGGAATGGAGAGATGCACATTGTCAGAGATGTTAAAAGTAGATATGTCATAGTGACATTTAAGAACCGTTTAGATGGAATGGAGGGCAATAGAATATGCGCAGGCAGATGGGGGTATATTTAATTTGGTAGCATTGTTGACAAAGTCATCATGGGCCAAACAGTCCGCTCCTGTGCTGTTCTGTTCTATGTTCTATATTTTATCTACACATGGCTCCACTGCCACCTTTTGGTTGAGCTCTGAAAATGCAAGCAAATAAATTGTATTTTTGCATCAAATCGCTATTCTTTCTCTCAGGTAGAGAAGGGAAATAGCCTGTAGTTTAAATAACAAACATTATTTTAAACCTACAATATCTGGACAGTGTGGCTTGTAGGAGTTTGATGAGTAATGCATGTAACCGAGGGATAAACAAGTTGTTGAGCAATACCATTTTCCCATTTCTAACTCGGCTACACATCTATCAATGGTAAAACCCGCAGCTATCCACTAACCTCACCTCTTCAAGTCCAAGTAATGAATCGATGTTGTCTTATCTCATTCTCAGTTACTACCGGTATCCACTGCTGTCGAGCAGGCCGTGACTTGTTACAAAGTTTGTCTGTCACCATCTCTTGAAAAAATGAGGGCATAGTGGTAGAGGAGGGTCCTATATCACAGATTATGGCCCTGTGAACTGGTAAGTTACCACAATGGTGGGCAATTGACCTGCAGCCACTCGCATTATTTCAGAATATGCCTAACCCTCATATTACTCTATGTTATGATCCCACCGGTGTAAATGCTGAAAACGAAGAATATTACTCTGACCTTTTAGGTAATTGGCCCCGGTCACTATTCGTGGTCACATAGAGAGACCCTGTGGAACGGCCCTTCTGGCCAAAATGTTGCCTTCCCTATGGCGACATAATCCATTTATCAGGCCACACATGACTATTACTGTAAATGAGGGACACACTGCTAAAGAACTGGGAGGTTTAGCCTACACCTTGTACAATAAGGCAGATCTGACGATGAAGAGCAGACTCCATGAAGGTTCTATTATGCTCTGGTCAGTTGAGAATACCTCGACAGGAAAGATTGCCCACCACAGAGCATTAGGTCCCCCGGAATTTGAACAGCATTTATGGTCCACCAGTTCTCTAGAGGTAGGTCCACTAACTGTGACCCCATCCACATCGACATAAAGCCAGGACTACCACTACCAGCTATACAGCAATAAAGCCAGAGGCAACGGAGGGCATGCGACAATTGATTGATGGTTTGCTAGCATAGGGAATTTTAATCCCATGTCAATCTCCGTGTAATACACCCATCTTTCCGGTCCCTAAACAGGGAAGGGAGGAATGGTGATTAGTGCAAGATCTATGAGCAATTAATGAGATTGTCGAACCACGGCAAGCTGTAGTTCCCAATCCGGCAACCATCCTTAGCCATATACCTGCAAATGCTACAGTGTTCAATATCGTGGATTTACAACATGCTTTCTTCGCCATCCCGTTACATCCGGACTCTCAGTACTTGTTCGTGTTCACCTATGAAGGTAAACAATATACCTGGACACGGCTTTCACAAGGGTTTGTCCACTCACCCATGATCTTTTCGCAAGTTTTAAAAACTCAGCTACAGACTATTCAGCTGACTGGTGGCTCAACCATAATTTAGTACATCGATGATCTGTTACTGGCCAGCCCATCAGCGGAGGCCACCTAACAAGCAGGGCCGGATTTAGATGAAAAGGCTCTAAGCTGTTCCACATGTGAGGCCCCTCCCAATCCCCCACCCCCTCGACTAGAGGAAGATGGTCCACCAGATTGACACCGATTTGCAGCCGAGCGTGGCCAATGAGATAAGGGGCTGGAAAGCTGCACTTTTATTTATTTATTTCTTGCCAGTGCTAGTGTTGAGTTATCGGCTTAAAACACTATTATTCTGAAATGGAGGGCAAGGAAAATTACTGATGGGTTGTTTAGAGACTACAGTGCGTTGTGACAGCATATGTAAGAAAGGCCTAAGACAGTGTCAAAAATATTATACACCTTGCAGGGCTCTCACTTAATTTTTTTTCACTGTTGTCAGCCGGGAAACCTTGGCAGCTTTTTAAGTTGCCAAATGACAGTTTAGGTCGTTTAAGATGGCTTGCGTGACGTGTGTGATAATGTGCTTGGACGAAGTGCGTAGTCACCAGTCGGAATTATGCTCAATGAAGCATTCACATATTATTTCTGCTTCAAATAAAGTCACAAACTAAACATATTCACCAATCAAGACATGATACAACAATGACATGCAGCAAAATTATAATACAGTATCTCATCGCATTACACGTTGCAATGAATGCAATTTCTATTATTTCTTTCCACTTCCGAACAAAAATATGGTTGGATTATTCAGCATATGATCAACCTCAGTGAGACTAAGCGCAGGCTTGGTGATCGCTTCGCACAACACCTCCACTCAGTTATCAATAACTAACCTGATCTCCCCGTGGCTCAACACTTCAACTCCCCCTCCCATTCCGAATCCGACCTTGCTGTCCTGGGCCTCCTCCATGGACAGAGTGAGGATCACCGCAAATTGGAGGAGCAGCACCCCATGTTTGCTTGGGTAGTTTACACCACAGTGGTATGAACATTGGCTTCTCTAATCTCACGTAGTCCTTGCTTTCTCCCTCCTTCCCCTCCCATTCCCAACTCTCCCTCAGCCTACTGTCTCCGCCTCTTCCTTTCTTTCTCGTGTCCCCCCTCCAACATCAATCTGAAGAAGGGTCTTGACCAGAAACGCGCCTATTCCTTCGCTCCATAGATGTTGCCTTACCCGCTGATTTTTACCAGCTTTTTTGTCTACCAATGGGATCCCACCATTGGCCACATCTTCCAATCTCCTCACCCTGTTGGCTTTCCGCAGAGACTGCTCCCTCCGTAACTCCCTGGTCATTTCATCCCTTCCCATTCAAACCACCCCCTCTCCTGGCAATTTCCCTTGCAACCGCAGGAAATGCTACACTTGTCCTCCCCCCTTGACTCCATTTAAGTACCCAAGATGTCTTTCCAGGTGCGGCAGAGGTTCACTTGCACCTCGTCCAACCTCATCTATTGCATCCACTGCTCTAGGTGTCAGCTGATCTAAATCGGTGAGACCAAGCGTAGGCTTGGCGATCGCTTCGCCAAACACCTCCGCTCGGTCTGCAATAACCAACCTGATCACCCGGTGGCTCAGCACTTCAACTCCCCCTCGCATTCTGAATCTGACCTTTCTGTCCTCTTCAATGTCCAGAGTGAGGCCCACCGTAAAATGGAGGAGCTGCACCTCATATTTCGCGTGGGTCGTTTACACCCTAGCGGTAAGAACATTGACTTCTTCAATTTCAGTTAATCCCTGCTTTCTCCTCCCCTTCCCAGCTCTCCCTCAGCCCACTGTCTCCGGCTCTTCCTTTCTTCTTCCTGTCCCCCCCACCCTCACATTAGTCTGAAGAAGGATCTCGAACCGAAACATCGCCGATTTCCTTCGCTCCATAGATGCTGCCTCACCCACTGAGTTTCTCCAGCATTTTTGTCTATACATTCACACAAGTTCTGTTATCCCACTTTCCTCACCCACTCCCTACACATTTTACAGAGACAAGGGGCAATTTTACAGAGACAAGTTAACCTACAAAGCCAATGCGTCTTTGGGATGTGGTAGGAAACCCACACGCTTGCAGGGAGAATGTGCATATTCAACAGACAGTGCCCAAGGACAAGATCAAACACAGATCTCTGGCGTGTGAGGCAGCAAGTCTACCAACTATATTTTGTTTTCCAACACACAAACATTTATACATTGATAACTTTGGTTACTAAAAAAATGAAAATGTCCATTTTCATTTTAAAATCTCCAAGTGACGCTATGTCCCACTTTACAGCTAATGTATGTTTTAATTAAGTTCAAGACTATGGGGCAGTACATTAGCCATAAAATAGTAAGATTAAATGAGAACTTACCAGTTCGAAGTTTGATCTTTATTTTATGAGGAATAACGATGAGGGATTACGTGAAGAAGGCCCGCCTGGCACTGGAACGGCATACTTCAAAGCAGCGGCATGAAAAACACAGAACACAATAGCCGGAGTAAGATAGTAAGGCTCATCATAGATTTAGAACTACCAGATGATCATTTATTTTATGAGGGTGTGGAGTGGAGGGCACGTAATCCCTCATCGTTACTCCTCATAAAATAAAGATCAAACTTCGAACTGGTAAGTTCTCGTTTAATCTTACTATTTTACTTCGGAAGAGTTTGAAGCTTTCTGTGTTTTTCATGTCGTAGAATTTATTCCATACGACAGTCCGGCTCATTTAACACAGTAACGAGCGAATAACACATTTTTCCCCAAACATTGCCTCAAGTTATGTGATAAATTATTTCACATTATAAAGAATAAAAGTAATGCCCTTTCCATTGAAAGGCAAGTTTATCACAAAATACCAATTGATATATATATTTTGATGGCATGACAAAGCAACAATTATAGAGAACCCAACACTGCGTGTCCAAACCTGACACCATGACTGGTTCCTTTTACTTTAACATTAATTTACACCCTCCTGCGGCCTTGCATCTTTGCTCGAGTGGCTCATCCCATGCCATTCCTGTGAATGTATCTACCTCATTAACAGAGTGATTTTCCACCTTTCAGTGTCTAGTTCCACTGAGTGTATCCAATTTCTAACCATCTAAAATACATTCCTCTAGAACCATCAGTTTTTACTGAACCTAATGTGGTTTTTGTGTGTAATAAGCAGTCTCATTACCACAGAGACTCTTACCTACTGCAACATATTTCATCAATGTTCACACACACACACACACACACAACTTAAAGCCAACAGGATATGCTTATAGGTTTACCTTGGTTTCAGCTCCTCTTGGTGTGCTTTGTTTGGTAGATTCATAAACATATATGATAATGTAATCTGTATCCACATGCAATTATAACGTAACATTTGCAATGTTTGCACTCTTATATTGATACTAAAGTCATCAGCATTATTATTTTCAATGTTTAACTTTTTTGAATCATAGATAGAGTTAGAGTCCATTGCCTAAGGCAATTCAGGATTATTTATCTCCTGACTTTATATTTTTTACAATTTTGGACAGATTATATATATATATATTTTATTAATATCTACATATATATCCCTTTCCATATCGGGATATTATGAATGCACCTGATAACTTCTTGGTTAATATATTGTCCGTTAATAGGACGGTAACACTCTGAGCCCTATTATTGGCTCTATCAATTAGATACTCAGAAAAATGCAATCCACAAGGAACTCACATATATCTAATATGATAAAATAACTTTACTGTATACACAGACCTCCAATTTCTTATAACAAAATATTGTTTTTTTTTTAAGACTTATTTCTGCAAATTGCAGATATAACACTTCTTTTATACATAATTATTTTATTGATATGTTGTTATATTAGTTAACATTCATAGACTTCTTTGACCATCAGCTGTTGTAATGGTCTGGTCAACCTGCAGATAGTCAAATTCATATTTTCATGTCATGGATGCTTTTGTACAACAATAAATTACTGCAGGGTTTCACAAACCTGGAGATCCCAGCGGGTGCAGCAGCATCCAAAGAGCGAAAGGAGACAGGCAACGCCTCGGGTCGAGACCCTTCCTCAGACTTCAATAAATTGCTGCAACTATGAATCATCACAAGTAGTTCAACATCACACAATATTTATGAAACCATGAAGGATCCGTATTAGGCCACCAAAATGCCTCTGGCAATGTCCTGCTACATTTTCATCAGACACTGCCCTATCAAACAAAATGAGGAACACAAAAGAACATCTTTTCCTCATGTAATTGGGAGAAAAGCATCCACCTTCCCTGTTCTTGATTTACCCACAAGAAACATTTGAAAGATCGGTGATTTAATCTGTCTGCAACCAGATTAATCGTAAATAATCCATATTAATGACAACATGTTTTTCTCCCAAATTTGTTGTCTCCGATACCATTGTCTCTTCCTTAGAGATAAACAGGTGGACTAAACATTAAAATATGCCACATCTGTTTACTCATATAATCCCATGATTGTTATTTGACTTATCTTGTGTGTTTTAACATATGCCACAGCCGTGGTATTGTTCATCTTGATACGACATGGACACTTCCATAATAAAACAATCGATATTTAATCCATAACTCCTTATACTTCAATAATTAATACAAATGTTTGGAAAATTTCTTAGGACAAACCATTTCTGCTCACCTGGTATTATTGTCCATATTATTGTCCACAGTCGCAACAAGAGACGTATCAATTATTCTTATAAGAATAGATAATATTCTTATCTTTACCCAAACATTCACAGAAGCTGTACGTCATCTGTAACACTTGCTTCAGTTTGCAACAGCTGTTAATCTTATAGTTGAAGCAGCTTGTGAACCTTTTTTATATTACTTTAATAATGATAACGTATCATTTGATATTTGCATAAGCCTCTTCACAAAGGCATACATATTCTTATAAGCTTCTGTATTCCTTCTTTTGGAACTTTATTTATTCTTTACCTAACCTAATGGAGGGACAAAGCATGTCAACAACAATGAGACATATTTGTATCATGGAACAATTTTTCCCCCCTCTTATGGTGCTGAATTACTTCTAAATTCAGAATAGTAATTTATGAATATTTTATTAATGCCTAAGCATACGCTTTATGTAATGGGTCAGGTCCTTGACTTCCACCAGGTTTGTAATTGCAGCACTAATTTGCAGCTGACTCTTATACCAATTTAAATGTAATCAAGATAACCCATGACCATGACCTCATTAGTGCAAGTGCTGATCTTTTATCAGCATAATTGTTCCTTCAGTATTCTGTTTAACAGCCTTAACTGGTTTAATCCTTTGGACAATGTTTTAACTTGCACAGCTTGACCCACTTTAATTAATTTCAAGCACCTGTAATATTAATTAACACTTTGTTAATAGCAACTGTATTTCCATGTTCTAGATGTTTCCATTTTTCTTACACTGTGAAAGTGTATATAAAATGATGTTTTGTATGGTTTATACCATCAAATCTTTACACTGAGGTAATTTTATAATATACATGTACGTACCCCTTCTTTATTGAAATTACTTTTGAGTGCAAACCTAAATCAATTTTTAAGGTTTTCTTATACAGGTGAACCAATCCTTCCTTAGTTATATTAAATTAATGATCATAATACACCTGTAATCCCCCACAATTGGAGATTTCATGAACTTATTTTGTAACCAGATGTTTGCACCTCTTCAACGTACTTCAAGCCTTCTTTTCCCAATTATATGGGTTTGGATAAGGCTAAATTGGATTATACCACTTCTGCCTTTGTTTTGATCCATTATCAAATCTTTCATTGGATCATAGTTTTTTCCCCCCAAAGTTTAAAGATCAGTAGTCTGTTCTTTTGTAATCAATATCTTTGATTTATCATAAGGCAGGTTTATTCCATAATAATCAGGAGTTTAACATACCTGATTTGTATTGATCTGCGAATCTATAGTGCAGATTTGGTAATTATATATATTTCTTCCCATTGAGCTCCACAAACTGATGGCAATTTATTTTATTTTAGAAGTATTAGTTATTTGCACAACGTTTTATTTTATTTTATTTTCTTTTTGATAGTAATGCCATGCACCATTTTGAAATACTTTGAAATTGTATTTCTTATATCTCATATAATTTGAGACATGGATATCATAAACGGATTCACCGTTGATATCTTTATAAAACATAAAAGTTTTATCGTATTCTGTTGTTTCAAGCATTATAGCTTTGGTGAGGTTTTTCCCATGTTTATTTTTCATGGTCTCACTCATCATTAGTTCTGCTGTTTTAACCATAACAGCTTTTAGTGAGACCAACTTAATTTTTTGGTTTCCATGGTAATTTTCCATGGCCTCACTTTTTATTCAAGTGTTGTGCATACATATTATTTGGTGCTGTGGTGGGTATTTCATGACCAGCCACCACTATCAGTGCATTTTTAGGGTCAGTTTTTGCATTTTATTTTTCACTGCCCTTGTTTCTCCTGAGTTTTTTCCCCCTCAAGGAGACTACCTTCAGAAAAATCTGAGGTAGATATTAGCACCATATTTCATCATATTTGTTTCCCTTTTTATATGTGAAACCCCCTTAGGGTATGTTTAGGGAATATTTCCATTATTTTCCGTCTGAAGGCCTTTATTAACTTTTTTAAATTACGGCCTTTCTGACTTACTTAAAATTTCCCCCCCTGCCAAAAGTTTGTGGAGCATCTTAACCTCCCTACCGTATTTTTAACGGTCACCAGTATCGGAACCGGCTCCGTAATTAATCTCCCGTCTCGATTGCTGGGTATTCCCCCGGGACGTTCTTTTCCAAACTCCGTTGTTTTAACAGAGTATTTCTGTTCTATTTTAATCTTTTACTTTACTTTTGTTTTTAAATTCATTTTAAATCCTGGTTCAATACACCAGGCACGGAGTTTTCCAGACCCTAAAAGTTTTTCAACTGCATTTACCTGCCGGTTCCGTACCTACCGCTGTCGAGGAGGTGCCTGTGCAGCTCCTGCTTCTGCCGTCAGCGTCGACGTAATGCCATTCCAGCGCCAGGCGGGCCTTCTTCACGTAGTCACTCACGTGACTCCGAAGTAAAATTGCTGCCTAGAAGTGCCAGAGACCCGTAATTGATCCTGAATATGGGTGCTGTCTGTATAGTTTGCTCCTTTTCGCTTTGATCGCACGGGTGCTCTTGTTTCCTTCCACATTCCAAAGGTGTGCAGGAACCTATTTAAGACCCAACCCAAAACGTAATATTTTCCTTTTGTCCAGAGATTCTGTCGGACCTGTTGAGTTACTCCAGCTTTTTGTGTCTATCTTCAGTTTAATCCAGCATCTGCAGTTCCTTCCTACACACGCGATGCTATACGATAGAACTTTATTAATCCCAGGAGGAAAATTGTGTATGTGAGTTTATATATCACACACACACACACACGCACACATGCACACACACACATTTATATAGTTATATATTCATATATAAATATACACCATTTTGTTTTCTCGTTTATAACATTGTTTACAGATTACTATGTTTACAGAATGTGTTGTACTGCTGCAAGTAAGGATTTCATGGCTCTAACTGGGACGTGAGAGAATAAAACACTCTTGACTCTTGACTTACTCCGCTAATGTGTGGGATAGAAACATAGAAACATAGAAATTATGTGCAGGAGTATTCAGCCCTTCGAGCCTGCACCGCCATTGATCATGGCTGATCATCCAACTCAGGTACCTCCCTCTGATCCCCTTAGCCACAAGGGCCACATGGAACTGGCCTCAACTACCCCTGTGGCAGAGAGTTCCAGAGACTCACCACTCTCTGTGTGAAGAAAGTCTTTCTCATCTCGGTCTTAAAATTTCCATCCTTAAGCTGTGACCCCTTGTCCTGGAAATCTGTATAGATTAGTGTATGGGTGATTGGTGGTTGGACTCAGTGGGCTGAACTTAAATTAAACTAAAAACACTAAAACCAGAGTGAGTCTAAAGAAGGGTCTCTACCCGAAACGTCAACCAATTTCTCCTATCCAGAGTAGCTGGCTGCTCCATGGAGTTCCCCTGCACAATTAAAGCATGGAATAGTCTTCAACCTACCATAGTTACCGAACCAGACGCAACTAAATTTAAGGTAGACAAAAATGTTGGAGAAACTCAGCGGGTGCGGCAGCATCTATGGAGCGAGGGAAATAGGCAACATTTCAGGCCTAATCCCTTCTTCAGACCGATGCAGGGTGGGGGGGGCGGGAAGAAGAAAGGAAGCGGAGGAGCCAGAGGGCTGAGGGAGAGCTGAGAAGGGGGGGGGGGGGGGGGGAAGACAGCAAGGGCTACCGAATATTGGATGTCAATGTTCAGGCCACTGGGGTGCAGACTGCCCAAGTGGAATATGAGGTGCTGCTCCTCCAGTTTCCGGTGGTGCTCACTCTGACAATGGAAGAGGCCCAGGACAGAAAGGTCGGATTCGGAATGGGAGGGGGAGTTAAAGTGCTGAGCCACAGGGAGATCAGGTTGGTTAATGCGGACCGAGCGGAGGCGTTGGGTGAAACGATCGCCAAGCCTACGCTTGGTCTCACTGATGTAGATCCGCTGACATCTAGAGCAGCGGATGCAATAGATGAGGTTGGAGGAGGTTAGCTAAATTTAGGTACCTCTTTTTTCCCCAAGATCCCTTTTTTGCTTAATTCCAAGTCAAGAGTCAAGAGAGTTTTATTGTCATGTGTCCCAGATAGGACAATGAAATTCTTGCTTGCTGCAGCACAACAGAATATGTAAACATAATACAGAACAGGAGATAAAAGTTCAGTGTGTTTATATACCATAGACAATACATATACACAATAAATAAACAGATAAAATGCAATAGGTTGTTATTGTTCAGCCCTCCACCACCTCTAGTTTAAATTCCATTTAGAATATTTATGGAGGACCAGGAAATCAGAAGCAAGAGTTACTCCGGGGTGTTACTCCAGATCCAGGGTCAGGGAGTGATTCTCAGGGTCAGGGATTTGGTTTTCAGTGGTCACGGCGAGGCGGTGACCGGACAGCAATGGCGGCCAGATATCCCACAATTCAAAGCGCCCAGTACCGACCAGTTGGCGTGGCATTGCGCATGCGTAGGGCAGCTGATGATGTGTTGGCCGTGGAAGTGCGCATGTGCAAGGGGGAGGATGTGCTGGCCGTAGCAGTGCACATGTGCAAGGCGGCCGGCCGTGCTGGCGGGTGAGGAGCAGGCAGAGAGCGGAGACCCGGCGGCCCGGACATGGATACGGATGGCGGGCGGAGACGGAGATTGACAGAGAGAGATAGAGAGGGGGCCCGCTCAGAGTTGAACGGCAGGTTTCCTGCCTTGGCCGGAGGCCCCCTAGATTTCTAGGCACTAGGCTTCAGCCTATGAAGCCTAGTGGTAAATCAGGCTCTGTGTGGCCCCCCTAGATGGTGAGGCCCTAAGCTTAGGTTTGTCAAGCTTATATGTAAATCCGGCCCTGCTAACAAGACACCCAGGCACTGCTGATAACCCTGCATTCTTAAGGTTATATAACCATACAACCATATAACAATTACAGCACAGAAACAGGCCCTCTCGGCCCTTCCAGTCCATGCCGACCATTTGTTTTCCCCTAGTCCCATCTACGTGCACTCAGACCATACCCCTCCATTCCCTTCACGTCCATATACCTATCCACTTTACTTTTAAATGTTAAAATCGATCCTGCCTCCACCACTTCTGCTGGAAGCTCATTCCACACAGCCACCACCCTCTGAGTAAAGAAGTTCCCCCTCACGTTACCCCTAAACTTCTGTACCTTAATTCTCATGTCATGCCCTCTTGTTTGAATCTTCCCTACCCTCAATGGGAAAATCGTATCCACGTCAACTCTGTCTAATCCCTTTCATCATTTTAAAGACCTCAATCAAGTCCCCCCTTAACCTTCTGCGCTCCAAAGAATAAAGACCTAACTTGTTCAACCTTTCTCTGTAACATAGTTGCTGGAACCCTGGCAACATTCTAGTAAATCTCCTCTGTACTCTCTCTATTTTGTTGACATCCTTCCTATAACTAGGCGACCAAAATTGTACACCGTACTCCAGAATTGGTCTTACCAATGCCTTGTACAATTTTAACATTACTTCCCTACTCCTATATTCAATGCTCTGATTTATAAAGGCCAGCACACCAAAGGCTTTCTTTACCACCCTATCTACATGCGATTCCACCTTCAGGGAACTATGCACAGTTATTTCTAGATCCCTCTGTTCCACAGCATTCCTCAATTCCCTACCATTTACCATGTATGTCCTATTTTGATTTGTCCTGCCAAGATGTAGCACTTCACACTTAACAGCATTAAACTCCATCTGCCATCTTTCAGCCCACTTTTCCAAATGGCCCAAATCTCTCTGTAGACTTTGAAAATCTACTTCATTATCCACAACACCACCTATCTTAGTATCATCTGCATACTTACTTATCCAATTTTCCACCCCATCATCCAGATCAGTGATGTACATGACAAACAACAGTTGACCCAACACAGATCCCTGAGGCACCCCACTGGTCACTGGCTTCCAACCTGACAAACAGCCATCCACCATTACTCTCTGACATCTCACATTCAGCCACTGTTGAATCCATCTTGCTACTCCGCCATTAACTCCCAAAGATTGAACCTTCTTAACCAACCTTCCATGGGGAACCTTGTCAAAGGCCTTACTGAAATCCATATAGACAACATCCACTGCTTTACCCTCATCAATTTCCCTAGTTACCGCTTCAAAAAATTCAAGAAGGTTTGTCAAACATGACCTTCCAGGCACAAATCCATGTTGACTGTTCCTGATCAGACCCTGTTTATCCAGATGCTTATATATATTATCTCTAAGTATCCTTTCCATTAATTTGCCCACCACTGACGTCAAACTAATAGGTCTATAATTGCTATGTTTATTCTTTGAACCCTTTTTAAACAATGGAACAACACGCGCAGTACGTCAATCCTCCGGCACTATTCCCGTTTCTAATGACATTTGAAATATTTCTGTCAAGCGAAAAGTGGAATCTAATCAGTCTACAGAAAGATTGCTCACTCAGACTCGCCTGACTTCAATTCTGAGATTTGAGCCTCCCACAACACCTAAAGGCATGAGAGCTTTCCTAGGACTTGTGAACTTTTGCCAGCAATGGATTCCAAATGTTGCTCTGTTTTCTCAACACCTCTCGCCTTTATCTTCCGTTAAAGTACCACAGAAATATACTATGACAGCGGAGCAGTTACAAGCCTTTAATGAATTAAAAGATGCCCTGGCTGCAGCTCCAGCGCTAGGAAGACCCATTTATAACCTACCGTTTGAGCTTTATGTTTCCGTAAGAGATGGTTGTGCTACGGTGGTACTGACACAGTACCACGGGAATCTCCGACAACCGGTAGGATACTATTCCTCTAAATTAGATGCCGTTGCCTGCACCCACCCACCATGTCTACAGATCCTTCCAGCCCTACATGCCATGGTTAAAGCTGTTGCCAACATTACCTTGTACCGATCTGTTTCCATCTATACTGAACATGCTATCTCAGCTTATGTTCCAGGCACGGTACGATCGTTATGAACTAGCTCTGTTGACTAACAACTACTTACGTTTCTACTACTGTTCAGTTATTAACCCCGCGACCTTTTTACAAGACTCACCTAACACATGATTGATATGCCACATGACTGTTTAGCCTATAATGATGCTTTTACTCAGTCTCGTACAGACCTCATTGACGCTCCCCTACCTGATGCACCTGACATTTTTGTTGATGGGTCCACCTTTATTGATCCGATGGGCTACCGATGTTCGGGTTATGTAGTAACTAGAGACCTAGATGTCCTTGAAAGTGCAGCTTTTCAACAGCCCCTATCTGCGCAGCAAGCAAAGCTTTTTGCATTAACCAGTGCCTGTATTCTCATGACCGGACAGATTGCAAATATTTTTACACTTTCACAATATGCCTTTGGAGTAGCCCATGATTTTGGTGCCCTTTGGCAACATCGAAGGGACTAACTGTAACAAGGACACCAATTAAAAATGCCCTGTTTGTTTCCAATTTGTTACATGCTATTTATTACATTACCAGAGATGCTAGCCATAATAAAGTGTGCTGCACACACAACTTCTAAGGATCAGATTTCCTGTGGCAACGCACTGCCGATCACGCTGCTCGCGATGCAGCAACTGCCCAGACCCTTATTGTACCCTCGGGAGATTCAAGTGTTTTCCACTCAGCCCTTGCCTTGTCAGACATGCAGGAAATCTTACAAATGCGGGGGGATGCCCCAGCAGAGGAAATTGGCAAATGGCGCCAGGCGAATTGTTGTCAAGAGACCTTCTGATTCTCTTTGGGTTACTTTGACTGCAAAGTTTGCGTTTTATTGCCCATCTTTTTATATTATGTACACTCCCTTACACATAATGTTAAGGGAGAAATGTTAGAAAATTGTAAAGCCACATGGTGGCACCCACATTTGACGAAAGAAGTATTATGAATTGTATCCCAGTTTCAAATTTGCCGGAAACACAACCCTGGAAAAGCTGTACGGACCGAACCAGGACGTATGCCTGTGCCGCAGCGGCCGTTCCAGTGCATTCAAATTGATTTTATTGACTTGCCTAGAGTGTATCATTATAAGCATTGCTTAGTTATTATAGATCTTTTCAGTCGATGGGTTGCGGCAGTCCCTGCTACTAATGCTACAGCCCAGTCCACTGTCGTTGTTTTGCTACGTGAAATTATGCCTCTATTCTGACTTCCTACTATTATCAGCAGGGCCGGCATTAAGCCGATTGGATAGATTTCTCCCAATTGGGCCCTGTGCCCAAGGGGGGCCCCGCGTTCATACGGAAATACAAATTTGCTTTGTTAAATTAAGATTTTTTTTTAAACATTCGCTATTTGGATTTATTTACAAAACAAACATGGATAACAACTGCTGCACGGCCATCAGAAACAAATGATTTGTTAACTACTACTGTAGTACTTGTTAACAGCCAGTAGTTAACAAGTAGTCATACAATGTGTCATCAATACATCGATCCACATTCCTCAGTAAATGTAATTGTGTTTTGAACAAGTATTAATGACGCTACATTCCTTTGAATACAATTCATGCGGCATCATTAATACTTGATCAAAACAGAATTACATTTACTGAGGAATGTAGATCGATGCATTGATGACACATTGAGAATTTCTTAAAACTCACCATCATGATTGAGGACTTCTTCTTGGTGAGCTTCTTGGTCTGCAGCAGGTTAGTCATTCAATTTACCTACCGACCCACGTTGTGTCTCTCTGTCTTTCGCTCTCTCCCTCCCTCTTTCTCTCGCTCGCTCTCTCTCTCTCCCGCTCCCCATCTCGTCTCTCTCTAGCTCTCTCGGCATTCCCGGAATCATTGACGATTTGTGGTAGACAAAAATGCTGGAGAAACTCAGAGGCAAAATGCTCACTTAAAACAATACAATGCAAAGAGTAGGAGTGAACGGGTCCTTTTCAGAATGGCAGGCAGTGGCGAGTGGAGTGCCGCAAGGCTCGGTGTTGGGGCCGCAACTGTTTACCATATATATTAATGATTTGGAAGAGGGAATTAGGAACAACACTAACAAGTTTGCAGATGACACAAAGCTGGGTGGCACTGTGAACTGTGAAGAGGATGTTAGGAGGTTGCAGGGTGACCTGGACAGGTTGAGTGAGTGGGGAGATACGTGGCAGTTGCAGTATAATATCGATAAATGTGAGGTTATCCACTTTGGGGGCAAAACAAGGGGGCAGATTATTATCTCAATTGGGTTAGGTTATGTAAGAGGGAGGTGTAGCGAGACCTGGGCATCCTTGTACACCGGTCACTGAAAGTTGGCTTACAGGTACAGCAGGCAGTGAAGAAAGCTAATGGAATGTTGACCTTCATAACAAGAGGATTTAAGCATAGGAGTAAAGAGGTTCTTCTGCAGTTGTATAGGGCTCTGGTGAAACCACATCTGGAGTATTGTGTACAGTTTTGGTCTCCTAATTTGAGGAAGGACATCCTTGTGATTGAGGCAGTGCAGTGTAGGTTCACAAGATTGATCCCTGGGATGGCGGGACTGTCATATGAGGAAAGATTGAAAAGACTAGGCTTGCAATTACTGGAGTTTAGAAGGATGAGGGGGGATCTTATAGAAACATATACAATTGTAAAAGGACTGCACAAGCTAGATGCAGAAAAATGTTTACCAATGTTGGGTGAGTCCAGAACCAGGGACCACAGTCTTAGAATAAAGGGGAGGTCATTTAAGACTGAGGTGAGAAAAAACGTTTTCACCCAGAGAGTTGTGAATTTATGGAATTCCCTGCCACAGAGGGCAGTGGAGGCCAAGTCACTGGAAGGATTTAAGAGAGAGTTAGATAGAGCTCTAGGGGCTAGTGGAGTCAAGGGATATGGGGAGAAGGCAGGCACGGGTTACTGATAGGGGATGATAAGCCATGATCACAATTAATGGCAGTGCTGGCTCGAAGGGCCGAATGGCCTCCTCCTGCACCTATTTTCTATGTTTCTATGTTTCAACATGCCGCCAACTCAGGATTGTTTCTTAGCCCTCTAACAGGTGTTTCAATCTAACCTCGTAGCTCGCTGATAATCGATTCATAGTTATTAATTTTAATTCCTGGTCCATATCGATCTTCTCCAAATGCAAACGCTTCACGTTACACTTCTTGTGTGGTGGTAAGGAGGGGGGGGGGGGGATGCTAGGATAAAATACCATATATTTTTGCATTTATATAGCGATCCTGTTGCAACATTTTAAGTCGAAAGTTGTATTTTATTTCAAAGTGGGAATTTGAAGATAGGGACAGAGATGCTACACAGAATTTTTTTTGATTTTTTAGATTTTGTTTGTGCATTAAAGCATTTAATTAGAATGTCAAATATATGAATCATGGCAAAATCCTCAGAGATTTTGGTAGGATGGAAACGTTACAGCAGCTGAGTAAAAGATTGGTCAAATGGTAGGTTCAATGAGGATCGGGCGAGGGGGATTGGGGGTGGGTGAAAAGTACCTATAGCTTGGGACTTGCCCAAATGAGTACTGAGATGGATTATCATTCCACACCAAATATCTTAGACAATAATACCTTTTATGCAATTATCACAACATTTTGCTGGAGATGGATCAACGGACTATGTATGGTAAATGCTCGTAAATTAGTAAAACAAATGTTCTTCTTTAAGTACTGTTGTTTCTGGGATAGGGTGACTGATAACAAATAATGTACATTCTATATTTTGTCATAATGTGGCTGCAACAATGGCATATTTTGTGATATTTGTTGAGATAGAAAGATACCACTGAGTTTGGGCAAAATATTACCTTGCAACATTCTGTATGTCTGATAGATATTGTGAAATGGAACTCAGAAATTATGGGAGGGTTACATAAAACTACAATTCAAAGGTAATGAATATACTGAGTATTCTTATTTCCATCATGAACGTACAATAGTGATATAGGATACCAGGTCCTACTACGGTAAACTCACAAGCTACCACATGTTAAAAAGTATCAAATTTTTACATCCCGAGTATATTTCACTCGTGGATATTTTTCAACATGTTGAAAAATCTTCACGAGTTACCACGTTATCCGAGTACCTGCCGTTAACACTAAGAAACGTCCCGAGCTCTGACGTACCTGCTACGTTCATTCTATGTGCTTACTACAAGTTTAGATTTTTTTTAAACTCGGGAGAGCTCTTGGGTGAACTCGCACAGTGGGACAGGGCTTCACACCCACTGAGTTTCTCCAACATTTTTGTCTACCTTTGATTTTCCACCATCTGCAGTTCCTTCTTGGACGTTTTGAGGTGATGGCTGCATCTGCGGTTCCTTTCTCTTGGGAGAGGGGGGGCAGAGTCCTGGCCCGTGGCGGCTCCTGATAAATGATATGTTCCCTGCGCAGGTGCTGCCTTGCCTGCTGAGTTCCTCCAGCACTCTGTGTTTTTTGTTTGGCTCTGAAGTTGAAGGTGGACCCCCCTGTGTCTATGTTCAATTCCCTGTCTGTGGTGGCTCAGTGGGACGGGCAGGGGCTCTGGGGAGAGGGTTGCGATTCTGGTTGAGACCCTTCTTCACACAATCACAAGTACTCTCACCGACGAGAGTTCAGTTCAGTCTGAAGAAGGGTCTTCTCTCCAGAGTCGCTGCCTGTCCGGCTGAGCTACTCCAGCTTTTGTCTATCTTCAATTTCAGATAAAGTTTCTCATGGGGGCTTATAGCGCCTACCCCCCCCCCCCCCCCCCCCACCCCTTCCTTCCCAACCTCAGCCTCACGGACCTTAGCGTACCCCTAGTTCCTAAAACCCATTTCCATCACTGATTGCAATATAAATGTAACACCACATTGCAGATTCTACAGAGATTTTCGTGGTTTCTGTAAATATGAGTAAAAGACTAAGGGACATCGGCAGAACATATTTGAGTGGCAGTAAGAAGAGGGGTATAGCCAAGGCAAATAAGGCCGAAGCAGTAAAGGAGAAAGGTGCATTAGAGGAAGGGAGGGAATGAGGGAAGTGAGGGAGTGAGTTGGAGGGTGGGAAGGATGGAAAGGAGGGAATGATTGTGGGAGAGGAGGAAAGAAGTGTGAATGAGGGGAGAGGGAGGGAATGAGGGGAAGGGAGCCTTTTTTTAATACTGAAGATATAAAAGTGAATTAGGTGTCAAATTAAAATTATTTTTATGCTTTATCTGATGGGATAAATTGCAGACTTGATTTTTAAAATCTCAAAATTTTGTAACATTGCTAGAAAATGCTGTTGCGCCGCCCCTAGTAACCGGCCGGAAGTGGACACCATCTGATGCAGTACAGCAAGCTTCATCAGCCCTGAGGCACAAAGACGTCGTGGGGCAAGTGCAGCAGGGAAGAGGAGGCTTTGGCCTTACGACAAGTAAACCAACTTGGCGAAAGGCCACAACATCAGAGCGGAGGACATTGGTGGTTGAGGAGGTGCGGCGACAGGAGGAGGCCGCAAAAAGTGCAAAGGCGGTCTCTCTTGCCAAACAGGGGCAATGGATGCAGTGGGAAGGTGTGGAGCGGAGGAAGATCAGCTGGAAAGAACTTTGGGAAATGGAATCAAGCAAGATCAGCTTCATCATCAGAGCGACATACGACGTCCTTCCATCACCAAAGAACCTCAATCAGTGGTACGGCGAGGATCCAACCTGTGCCCTCTGCCCAACTCCAGCGACCCTCAAACACATCATGGTAGGCTGCAAGACCAGCCTCACGCAAGGGAGATACACGTGGAGGCATAATCAGGTATTAAAAAGCCTGGCAACAGCCCTTGAGAACAGGCTGTGTGCGACCAACTCCTTGCCTCCGAGAGCAAGCAACCCCTCCCACTTAAGGGCGACAACCTTTGTCCGAGAAGGACAGAAAACACCTAAACATCCTTCCACTAGATCAGAAGAAGGAAACCTATGCAGGGCCCGTGACTGGAGGATGTTGGCGGACATCGGCCGACAACTAATCTTTCCACCTGAAATTGCTTCAACCAACCTCAGGCCAGATTTGGTGTTCTGGTCCCTTTCACAGAAGACTGCTTACATCATAGAGCTCACAGTTCCATGGGAGAAACTCTGTTGTGGAGGCCTATGAGCGTAAGAAGCTGCGCTACACAGAGCTTGCAGCAGAGGCAACGCAGCGTGGCTGGAACATCAACGTTTATCCAGTTGAAGTGGGAGGCAGAGGATTTGTTGCGTCATCTACCATCAGACTGCTGAAGGAGCTTGGAATCCACGGTCAGGCTCTGCAGAAGACCATAAGATCACTCTCAGACGCGGCTGAAAGAAGCAGCTGTTGGATTTGGCTCAAGCGGAAAGACCCATGCTGGGCCCCAAATGCGTCATGGTGAATCTTTGAGGCAGTTTGACACGGGACACACGCTGAGGGCTGATCATCCTGCAGCGGGCCGCCCTTGTGGAGGGTGTATAGTGATAAAAGGCCGAAACACCCAGTGATGCAAGGGTACACTACTGATGATGTGTCCTGTGCCCAGCTGTCCTGAAGGTTACCCAGGCCAAGATATACGTATACGTACCCCCCCCCCCCCCCTTGATGTTGAGCGTCGACCACTCTCAGCAATCAATGAATGTCGTGAAATGCTCCCCACCTACTGGCACAAGGGACTTCTTAACATCTAGTCCTGTGTATTTGATTCCTGCATCTTGGAGGCCGAAGGTTAGGTTGTTAGTCAAGAAAGAAAGACTTTGTTATCCCACAGTACAGCAACATCAAGAACGGTGTTGCTGTACTGAGGGATAGCCAAGTCTATCCCTCATTGCATGCAGCTGATAGAAAGTGGCTCTAAAGTGGGATGCGGGAAGCAGATATTTCAGGGCAGTCATTTGTCTCAAAAACATGTTTATCTGTGTGATAAGAAATTCATAACATGCTTTATCATTTAAAATTTCAGGATTAAATCTCCATTGTGTCTGCTTATTTATTTCTTATAGAAACTACAAAATTCTTATATTACAAAATTCTTATAGAAACTTACAAAATTCTTATAGAAACTTACAAAATTTCTTATAGAAAACTTACAAAATTCTTAAGGGTTGGACAGGCTAGATGCAGGAAGATTGTTCCCGATGTTGGGGAAGTCCAGGACAAGGGGTCACAGCTTAAGGATAAGGGGGAAATCCTTTAAGACCGAGATGAGAAAGACTTTCTTCACACAGAGAGTGGTGAGTCTCTGGAACTCTCTGCCACAGAGGGTAGTTGAGGCCAGTTAATTGGCTATATTTAAGAGTGAGTTGGATGTGGCCCTTGTGGTAAGGGGATCAGAGGGTATGGAGAGAAGGCAGGTACGGGATACTGAGTTGGATGATCAGCCATGATCATATTGAATGGCGGTGCAGGCTCGAAGGGCTGAATGGCCTACTCCTGCACCTAATTTCTATGTTTCTATGTTTCTATCAGTCATTCCACTTAGTTTGATAATAAATGTTAAAGGAGCATGGTCCCAAATTATAATATGATATTTTGAGTTATAAGTAAATGGGATAAGTTTAGAGTCTACTAAAAAGTATTCTATCCTTGAGTAGGTTTTATGTACCAGTGAGTAAAATGAGTATTCCCTTCCAGATGGGTTTTCAATTCTCCAAACATCCTTGATATTGGTAGTACTAATGTATGCGTTTAGTAATTCGCTTGTCTTAGATTTTACTTTTCTTTGTCTTGATGATCTATCGAGATAAGAATCTAGTGTACAATTTAAATCTCCACTGATTATCAAATTATGTTGTGTGAGCTCCGGGGTAGTATTAAGTATATTCTTAAAAAACATAGGGTTGTCAAAATTTGGTCCATAGACATTGAGAAAAATCACTTTTTTTAGATATAATTCACCCACTAGTATAATATATCTACCATTAGTATCCGCAATAGTTGATATGTGTTTAAAAGGTATATGTGGCGCACCTAAGACGGTGTGCCCACCTTGATTTAATTTATTTGATGGTGCATTGGCAGTTTATAATGTGCAGCAGTGAGGGGGAACTTCTGTGTCACTCCAGTTGCTGCGGGGACTGGAAACAGCAGGGCACTTCCCCCCCATCTCGGCAGAAGCAATCTGGGGATGAATTAAGATGCACTGTGTCCTCATTTGCTATCTCACACCTGCTTTTATACAGGTCGGTAGACTGTCAGGACCACACATATATGCACTTTCGGGGTTTGAATATGGTTGTGTGAAGTTTCTGTGTTATTTTGGATGTTAAGAATGTTGAAGTTAGTGGGTTACTGGTTGTTAATGTTTGTGTGTGTGTGCTGTGTTGGAAGATATAATAACGTGTAGCATGGGCATATTTCTTATTAGGTCACTCCATAACCTGTGGTGGTTGCAGACGTTGTAATGAGGATATGGCATAGGAAAAAGCCCAAATGTCAACTTTTAGCATGTTGCTGGAAATGTGCAGTGAAGGTTAATTAAGTGCCTAATAATATTTATTGAAGTGTAAAATCATAAATACAAGTGTGTAAATCGCACAGAGAGTGTATTAAGTACAAGGGAAACATAGGAAAGAACAGGCTGTGAGTGAAACTAACAAAGTGGGTGTGTTAGGGAGAGACAAAATGGATGACTGAACCAATGATTAGAGCAATGTTTTGTGTTTACATGATTATTGAATAAAACAACCAGGAGAAGCAATCTGGGATGAATTAAGACGCACCGTGTCCTCATTTGCTATCTCACACCTGCTTTTATACAGGTTATCTATCTGCTTCAATCACAAACGGCGGATCGAGGAGCATTTCCGAAACAACTCTGACCCCAAGCGCATGTGGCAAGGAATAAAATCCATTGCCGATTACCATAAAGTCAACACCCCCCCCCCCCCCCCCCTCCCAGACAATGCCTCCCTTCCTGACGAGCTAAACCATTTCTGCACCCGCTTTGACCGGGACAACAAAACTCCAGCCATCAAAGTTGCTCCACCCCCGCGTGAACAACCCCTCAGTCTCTCCACCTCTGCTGTACAAGATGCACTGAGCAAGGTGAATGAGCACAAAGCTGCCGGCCCCGATGGCATCCCCGGGCGGGTGCTCAGGGCATGTGCTGGACAACTATCCCCGGTCCTCACTGATATTTTCAATCTGTCACTGGCCCAGGGTGTCGTCCCCACTTGCCTCAAGACATCTACCATTGTGCCAGTGCCCAAACAATCAGCGACAGGGAGTCTCAACGATTTCCGGCCAGTGGCACTCACCCCTGTCATAGCCAAGTGCTTCGAGCGGTTGATCTTGGCTCACCTCAAAGCCAGCCTCCCCCCCACACTGGACCCCCATCAGTTTGCCTACCGGTCCAACAGGTCTACAGAGGACGCCATATCGGCGGCCCTACACTCTGCCCTGACCCACCTGGACAGCAATAACACCTACATCAGGCTGCTGTTCATTGACTTCAGCTCCGCCTTCAACACTGTCATACCCGCTAGCTTGATCACCAAACTCAGCGGTCTTGGCATCTCCACTTCCCTCTGCAACTGGATACTGGACTTCCTCACTAACAGACCACAGTCTGTTAGGATCAACAACCTCACCTCCTCCACTATAACACTGAACACTGGCGTACCACAGGGCTGTGTGCTCAGCCCTCTCCTCTACTCCCTCTTCACCCATGACTGCATCCCTAGGTATGGCTCCAACGCCATCATAAAATTTGCCGACGACACCACGGTGGTAGGACTGATCAGTGACAACGATGAGTCAGCCTACAGGGAGGAGGTCCAGCACCTGACAACCTGGTGTGCCGATAATAACCTCGTCCTCAACTCCCAAAAAATGAAGGAAATCATTGTCGACTTCAGGAAGAACAGAGGGGGCAGACACACCCCCATCCATATAAACGGGACTGAGGTGGAGAGGGTCTCCAACTACAAATTCCTCGGAGTACACATCTCGGAGGATCTGTCCTGGTCCCTCAACGCCTCCAAGCTGATCAAAAAGGCGCAGCAGCGCCTTTACTTCCTGAGGAGGCTCAAAAAAGCCCACCTGTCCCCCCTGATCCTGACCAACTTCTACCGATGCACCATTGAAAGCATCCTGACCACCTGCTTTACGGTATGGTACAGCAGTTGCACCATAGCAGACAGGAAGGCACTACAACGGGTGATGAAAACCGCCCAGCACATCATCGGTGCCCCGCTCCCTGCCATGGATGCCCTCCACCGAAAACGGTGTCTGAGACGGGCTGGGAAGATCATCAAGGACCCCTCCCACCCTAACCATGGTCTGTTTGCCCTCCTACCATCGGGGAGGCGGTACAGAAGCCTCAGGTCCCGCACCAGCAGGATGAGGAGTAGCTTCTATAATAACACCATCGCACTGCTGAACTCAAAGTCCCGCCGATTGATTTCCACACCTGTATTTATTTATCTGTATTTACCTGTATATTGCTATCACTTCGTACTGTCACTGAACTGCATTTCGTTGTACCCATACCTGTATCTGTGCAATGACATTAAAGTTGAATTGAATTGAATTGAATTGAATTGCTTTACGGTGCCCAACCATGGGACCCATAACATATACCTTTATGAATTAAAATTGTGACACCTCTGGCCTCATGGGAGAATGAAGAATGATAAGTTTCAGCAATGCATTTTGCTTTCAATCTATGTTGTGCGTCGTTTCTAAGGTGGGTTTCTTGAAGAAATGTTATATCTGCTTTGAGTGATTTTAAGTGTGCTAATACCTTACGTCTCTTGATTGATTCATTAATTCCCTTAACATTCCAACTACACAAAGTGATTCCTTGACCCCCGTTTTTTCTATTAACGTCTTGCATCTTGTGGTTAGGGTGGTCTATAAAAGAGCAGATAGCTCAGCAAAGTAAACCAGACATTCCACACAAACACAGGACAGATGAGTTGTAAATCTAATTCAAATAAATCTTCCTCCATTTAACCAAAATCTTCCTCCATTTAAAGCATTTATACGAGGAGCATTAATCTCCGCGCAAGCCTTTCATAAAAAAGAGAACCGCGCCAAACAATTGGTATTGGAAATGGAAATAAGGCATTTAGATATGGAAAATGCAATCACGCCTTCTACGAAAATAGATAATAAAATTGCTGCACTCAAATATAAGTTAAACCAAATATATTCAGACCACATCATAAAACTTTATCAAAAGACTAAACAGCTACATTTTGAATTCGGTGATGAACCACAAAAATCACAACACGTCAACTCCGGAAACAGGAAGGGGAAAAAACAATATATAAAATTAAATCAGATACGGGAAAAATGTTAACATTACCCAAGGATATTAATGATAGATTCTCTCACTACTATCAAACACATTACTCAACCAAAACGACAGTGGGCTCAGCAGGAATGGAATTATTTTTTACAGAAATGCAATCTTACAGGTTTAGACCTGAAAGAGGGAATTATTAGGGGCTGAAATATCAGTAAAAGATATTGAAGAATCTATTAGTTCTTTAAAAAATGGAAAGGCCGCTGGCCCAGATGATTTAAATAGCAAATTTTATAAAAAAAATTCATGATCTGATCTCGCCACACCTACAGACATTATACTCAAGCATTCATGTAACGGAAACTTCCAGAAACTTTAAATGAATCAACAATAATACTTATACCAAAAACGGATAAGGACCTTGAAGACCCAGGTTCATATAGAGCAATTGTTCTCTTAAACACCGATCAGAAAATATTAACCAAAATTTTAGCACATAGGTTAAGTTTAGTGATTCATAAATTAATACACCCCGATCAAACAGGCTTTATTCCAAAACGTTATTCATATTATAATCTGAGACGATTATTTACCATTATGTACTCAAATAGAATAGCTAATGTAGATTTAGCAGTCATCTCGTTAGATGCTGAGAAAGCATTCTATCAAGTGGAATGGCCCTACTTATTTTCGGTGATGGAAAAATTTCAACTAGGTGAGAAGTTCTGTACTTGGGTTAAGCTTTTATATACCAACCCAACAGCTAGAATAATGACAAATCAAATGCTATCAACAAAATTTGATTTATCTAAAGGTTGTAGACAAGGATGCCCGCTATCCCCGTTACTATTCGCTCTTGCTATTGAAACACTAGCAGAAAGAGTTAGAGCACACCCAGAAATATATGGGTATAATACTAAAAATACAGTTAACAAAATGTCTCTATGATGTATGATGATGTATTATTATATATTACAAATCCAGAAATCAGCATCCCTAACTTGTTCTTAGCATCTTATAACTCAATTTGGTTTATTCTCGGGATGCAGAATTAATTGGAATAAGAGTGAGATTATGCCAATAATGGAACCTAATTTATATATATTGCAACAATCACCTTTTAAAATAGTGAATGAAAAATTTAAATACTTAGGAATTTACGTGACAAAGAAATATACTTCTTTATTCAAATCAAACCGTGCCTTTACTTAACAAATTGCATAAGAATATTCTATATTGGAGAACACTTCTCATTTCAATGCTCGGTAGAATTAATGCTATTAAAATGATTTTCCTCCCTCAACTACTATACCTCTTTCAATCAATTCCGATATATCTCCCAAAAAATGTCTTTAAAAAAGTCGACTCTATTGTAACAAGTTTTATTTGGGATTATAAGAATCACAGAATAAGCAAAAAACACTTATGTAAACCCAAGACGAATGGAGGATTAGTCTTACCAAATTTCTTATTTTATTTCTGGGCAGTCAATGTCAAAAATATAAATTTCTGGTTGGAAGATATGGATCAACAATGATCTCCTTCGCTCCTTAGATGCTGCTGCACCCACTGAGTTTCTCCAGCTTTTTGTGTACCCTGGATCAACAACCAGACTGGTTAAAGATGGAAAAGGAGGATTGTCTGCCTTTTTGAAATTGGTCCAATTCTGTTAACTCCTACAAAATTGAATTAAAAAATCTATAGTGAAAATCCAATAACACACAGTGGTATTCGAATTTGGAAACAAATAAAAAAGACATTAAAATTGGATAATTTATCACTTTCTCTCCCTATTGCAAATAATTCTTCATTTAAACCTTCAGTATTGGATAAAGGTTTTGCACAATGGAAAAATTATGTAATTAAAAAGATGGAACATCTTTATAGAAAAGGTACGTTCCTCTCGCTTCAGGAGATACAACAGAATTATGGATTACATTCAAATAATTATTTTAGATATTTACAACTTAAAGATTATGTTAAATCACATACACAAGAATACAGAACTAGAGAGCCAGAGATTCTAGATGAATGTTTGAATAAACACCCTAACACAGTCAAATTAATATTTTACATTTATAATACTCTTTTAGATACTGAGATTCCGTCGTCAGAATTATATAGACAAGCATGGGAAAATGAATTAGTTCAACCCATAACGAAAGATATTTGGGATGAAAGTCTACAACATATGCATCAATGTTCGTTAAACGGCAGACATTCTTTAATACAATTTAAAGTACTACATAGATTGCATTATTCTAAAACAAAATTAAATAGAATTTTTCCTAATATCTCTCCTATCTGTGATATATGTCAATACTCTGAGGCTAATTTAACCCATACCTTTGTAAGTTGCATAAATATTAAAAAATTTTGGATGGATATTTTTTAAATTATTTCCGTAGTGGTTAATACTCAACTGGAGCCTGATCCTGTTAATAATATTAGGCATATCAGAACAATACCTAAAACTTTGTATCCATAATACAACTTGGGAGATAGGTCCGTAGGTCAGAGAACAAAACTATTCATCTAGTCCTGGGTTCAAGCTTCAGTCAGGCCTCCGCGTCGGCCCATTCTACCCCTTCAGATAATCTATGAACGGAGACCATATTTTGGTAAATAATTCTGATTTGTCAATTAAGACAAATCTAATTTTTTCCAGATTTTGGTTTATATATAAACCAAATAAATTTCATTGATTACAGTATAATAACTGGGAAAAAATTAATATTAAAATTTTGGAAAAACCCAGCAACCCCCACAATCAAAATGTGGATTATGGAAATGTCGGAGACCTTAAATCTGGAAAAAATTAGATTATGAGGTTAATCGATATCGGTGAGACCAAGCGGAGGCTTGGCGATCGCTTCGCCGAACACCTCCGCTTGGTCCGCAATAACCAACCCGACCTCCCGGTGGCTCAGCACTTCAACTCCCCCTCCCATTCCACATCCGACCTCTCGGTCCTGGGCCTCCTCCACGGCCAGAGTGAGCAACACCGCAAGCTGGAGGAACAGCACCTCATATTCCGCTTGGGGAGTCTGCATCCTTTGGGCTTGAATATTGAATTTTCTCAATTCTGTTAACCCTTGCTGTCTCCTCCCCTTCCCACCTCTCCCTCAGCCCTCGGGCCCTGGCATTCCCTCTATCTCCATCTCCCTCCCCCACCCCAGTCGCACCAGCTTCTCATTTTCACACCACAATCAGCTTACAATGGCTTGTTCCCTTTATCACCGATACTTTTTTGCATATCTTTCACTCATTGTTCCTTATCTCTCCACATCACCGTCTATATCTCTCGTTTCCCTGATCCCTGACCAGTCTGAAGAAGGGTCTCGACCCGAAACGTCGCCTATCTCCTTCGCTCCTTAGATGCTGCTGCACCCGCTGAGTTTCTCCAGCTTTTTGTGTACCCCCAAGTCTATCCAGTCTTTCCTCATATGAAAGTCCTGACATGCCAGGAATCAGTCTGGTGAACCTTCTCTGTACCCCCTCTATGGCAAGAATGTCTTTCTTCAGATTTGGAGACCAAAACTGTACACCATACTACAGGTGTGGTCTCACCAAAACCCTGTACAACGGCAGGAGAACCTCCCTACTCCTATACTCAAATCCTCTCGCTATGAATGCTAACATACCTTTTGCTTTTTTCACTGCATGCTGCACCTGCATGCCTACTTTCAATGACTGGTGTACCATGACACCCAGGTCTCGTTGGATCTCCCCTTTCCCTAATCTGCCACCATTCAGATAATAGTCTACCCTCCTGTTTTTGCCACCAAAGCGGATAACCTCACATTTATCCACATTATACTGCATCTGCCATGCATTTGCCCACTCACCAAGCCTATCCAAGTAACCTTGCAGCCTCCTAGCATCCTCCTCACACCGCAATACGCAATGTGTTATCTGCAAACTTGGAGATGTTGCATTCAATTCCCTCGTCCAAATCATTAATATATATTGTAAATAGCTGGGGTCCCAGCACTGAGCCTTGTGGTACCCCACTAGTCACTGCCTGCCATTCTGAAAAGGACCCGTTTACTCCTACCCTTTGCTTCCTGTCTGCCAGCCAGTTCTCTATCCACATCAATACTGAACTGCCAATACCGTGTGCTTTAAGTTTGTATACTAAACTCTTATGTGGGACCTTGTCAAAAGCCTTCTGAAAGTCTAGATATAACACACACACTGGTTCTCCCTTATCCACTCTATTAGTTACATCCTCGAAAAATTCTATAAGTATCGTCATACTTGAGTTACCTTTCGTAAATGTATGCTGACTTTGTCCAATAATTTCACCACTTTCCAAATGTGCTGCTATCCCATCTTTAATAACTGACTCTAGCAGTTTCCTCACTACCAATGTTAGACTAACTGGTCTGTAATTCCCCGTTTTCTCTCCCTCCCTTTTTCAAAAGTGGGGTTACATTAGCTACTCTCCAATCCTCAGGAATTACTCCAGAATCTAAGGAGTTTTGAAAAATTATCACTAATGCATTCACTATTTCTGTGGCTACTTCCTTGAGTACTCTGGGATGCAGACTATCTGGTCGTGGGATTTATCGGCCTTTAATCTGTTCAATCTACCCAATACCACTTCCCAGCTAACCTGGATTTCACTCAGTTCCTCCATCTTATTTGACCCTGGTCCCCTGCTATTTCCGGCAGATTATTTATGTCTTCCTTAGACAGAACCAAAGTAGCTATTCAATTGGTCTGCCATGTCCTTGTTCCCCATGATCAATTCACCTGTTTCTGACTGCAAAGGACCAACATTTGTTTTAACTAAACTCTTTCTCTTCACATATCTATAAAAACTTTTGCAGTCAGTTTTTATGTTCCCTGCCAGTTTTCTTCATAATCTATTTTCCCTTTCCTAATTAAGCCCTCTGTCCTCCTCTGCTGGACTCTGAATTTCTCCCAGTCCTCTGGTAGGCTGCTTTTTCTGGTTAATTTGTATGCTTCATCTTTTGTTTTTATACTATCCCTCATTTCCCTTGTTATCCATGGATGCACGACCTTCCCTGATTTATTATTTTGCCAAACTGGGATGAACAATTGTTGTAGTTCATCCATGCAGTATTTAAATACCTTCCATTGCACATCCACTGTCAACCCTTTAAGAATCACTTGCCAGTCTATCTTGGCCAATTCACGTCTCATACCGTCAAAGTTACCTTTGTTTAAATTCAGAACCTTTGCTTCTGACTTAATTATGTCACTCTACATCCTAATGAAGAACTCAACCATATTATGGTCACTCTTGCCCAAGGGGCCATGCACAACAAGACTGCTAACTAACCCTTCCTCATTACTCAATACCCAGTCTAGAATAGCCTGTTCTCTCGTTGATTCCTCTACATGTTGGTTTAGAAAACTATCCCACATACATTCCAAGAAATCCTCTTCCTCAGCACCCCTGCCAATTTGATTCACCCAATCTATCTGTAGATTGAAGTCACCCATTATAATGGTTTTATCTTTGTTGCACGCATTTCTAATTTCCTGTTTGATGCCATCGCCAACTTCACTACTACTGTTAGGTGGCCTGTACACAACTCCACTAGCGTTTTCTGCCCCTTAGAGTTTCGCAGCTCTACGCATATCGATTCCACATTCTCCAAGCTAATGTCCTTCCTTTCTATTGCATTAATCTCCTCTCTCACCAGCAACACTACCCCACCTCCTTTTCCTTTCTGTCTATCCCTCCTGAATATTGAATATCCCTGGATGTTCAGCTCCCAGCCTTAGCCCCCCTGGAGCCATGTCTCCGTGATCCGAACTATAGCATAGTCATTAATAGCTATCTGCACATTCAACTCATCCACCTTATTACGAATGCTCCTCTCATTGAGACACAAAGCCTTCAGGCTTGTTTTTACAGCACTCTTACTCCTCATACAATTATGTTGACAAGTGGCCCCTTTTGATTTTTGCCCTGGATTTGTCTGCCTGCCACTATTAATTTTCACCTTGCTACCAATTGCTTTTACCCTGATTTTATACCCCTCTTTCTCTCTGCTCACACATTTAATAAACCCACCACGTCTTATTCTCTGTTTATTATTTTTTTCTTCTTTCCCCCTCCATGTTGGGTCTGAGTGCTTCCCTTCTCTGCCTCCTGCCTCAGACCCTGACTACTAGTTTTCTCTATTTGAGTCCCTCCCCTAGAATGCATCTACTGCTCCTGCCCGTGGGTCTGGCTCCCATGACACGTCAATTGGTAACTGATGATTAAGCCTGGAAGCAAACAGATCAATGAAGGATAATGTAATTAAACACTTTGTGATTTAACATCCATTCTTTGTTGTCATTGAAATCTCGTGACCTGGTGTCTGCCACTGTGTTATATCTACCTGGTAAATAGATAGCTGAAACCCAGATGTTTCTCACAATACACCAGTGCCTGATGAGATTAGAACATTTATCACAGGATACAGACTTACTTCCACCCATGTGATTTTACTTCGGAGTCACGTGAGTGACTTTGTGAAGACCCCACCAGCACGCATGCACGACATATCGTCACTCGCATTTGCAGTCGACAGCTGGGGGGGGGGGGGAGTGCATTCCTCTGCCGGCAGCTTCAAAAAAGGCCCTCAGGTAAGTTTTCACTAACCTTGACAAGGGGTCACAGCTTAAGGTCCTTTAAGACCGAGATTTTTTTTGTGTCTTGGAACTTCTGCCACAGAGGGTAGTCCAGTTCATTGGCTAAAAGAGTGAGTTGGATGTGGCCCTTGTGGCTAAGGGATCAGAGGGTATGGAGAGAAGGCAGGTACGGACTGGATGATCAGCCATGATCATATTGCGTGCAAAAATGGGGTTTCCATTCCAGAAAAACTATGGACTGGAGGGCAAAAAGAAGGCTGCGCCAAAGCATGCCTCTACGGACCGCGGGACTTCAGAGTGAAGCCAGCGGCGAACATCCCCAGAGCTGACCGCAGAACCGGTAGCACCCGCAACGCGGGCCGGGAAAAAAGCGCGGAAGTCGGGGAGCCCCGCTCAGTCGGCAGCAGCAGGCCAGGGAGCTGCATACTTGCATGAGGACCGGCGCGGGAGCGGGGTAGACAAGCCCCCAACTCCATACCGCTTCAGCCCGCACAGACCCGGGACGGCGGTAAAAAGTTGCGTAAATCAGGGCCTGTCTCAACGGCACGCCCCAACACTCCACCGTTACAGTTCGCTAGAGGGCGGACCAGTGGGAAAACTGCACCTAAGCCGCGTAGCCCCTCAGGAGCGGCTGGCACCGGCTCACCACCGCATCAGTCTGCTGGATTGCGGACCGGTGGATCATCAACACAAGAGTTGTGTAGCCCCGCAGGAGCGGCTGGCACCAACTCACCACCGCTTCAGTCTGCTGGATTGCAAACCGGTGTTGGAAAACACAAGTTGAGTAGCCCTGCAGGTGTGACTGGCACCGACTTTGCATCGCATTAGTCCCGAAGACCCAGGACTGGTGGTAAGCCCGCGCGGATGTTGTGTAGGCCCGCTGGAGCGGCTGACACCGACTCCTCACCATCGCAGTCGCACCAAACAGGCAGAAAAACCAACAGGAAGTTGTGTAGCCCCGCAGGAGCGGCTGGCTACACAACGCTTCAGTCCGGAAGACCGCGGACAAGCAGCAAATCCACGCGGGAGTCGTGTAGCCCCGCAGGAGCGGCTGGTACCGACTACCTACCTCAGTCCGACAGACATCACCTCGACGAGGTGCGGACTATTGGTAGAGGACCCATTTGTTCATCAGAACTTGGGGAAGACAACATGCCGTCCGCATATAGCGGCGGCGGTCGCATAGCTCGAATGGAGCGCATGGTCGAGCAGCAGCTCGAGAGGGACCTTCTCCATCAGGAGCGTGCATCCCTAGGATCGCGAAGATCCACGGCAGGACCCATGCCAGGGCTGTCCAACGTCTCTCCCGCCTCAGTAGGGAGCGCCAGAAGTCAGGCACTAGCTGACTTTGAAGAGGGGTTGGCGGAAGATCCTTTGTTGGAAGAGATGCCAGAAGAGGAACTTCTGGGAGTGGTGTCGAAGTTCGCCGAACCATCCCAGAAAGGGCAGCCTCTTCAGCCGCGGCTAGTGGCAAGCATTAATTACCTGATGATCCACCAGCTAAGAGAACAGGTACTTTCGGAGGCAACCAACAAATACAGGGCTCCGGAGAATTGCGTGTTGCTGAATGTCCCTACTGTTAATACACCCGTATGGGATAACATCAGCCCCGGGATCAGGACTCAGGAATTAAAGATCCAGAAGATGCTGAAATTATTGACCTCCGGCATCACTACATTTGCCAGGTCAATAGACGGTACGGACATGACGGAAGAGCAGCAAGATGCATCAGCTCTGCTATGCAACACACAGTACAAAATAAACTGCTTTCGGAAGAGCTCTATCCGTCCTACATTAAACCCCAAGTTTGCAGGTTTGTGTAAAGCCAATGTTACGCCACCACCAAGACAATTGTTTGGTGATGACCTGCCTAAACAGGTTAAAGATCTGGACGAGGAAGCCAAAGCGGTTGGATTAATTAAACCGCCTTCCTCGAGCAGACCACAGGCGTACCATATGCAGCATCCATATGCAACAACAAACAGGCCTCAGGGTCAACCCATCAGAGCAACGAGAACTTTCCCTAAGGTCGTGCCCTATCCACAGAGGCCTTTTTTAGGCCAGGGCCCACAGCGACCAGCCTGGAAGATGCACCCACATCCCAGCAACACAACTACCCAAGAAAGACCAGAAGATCAGGCCCCACCGGTAACCATGAAGGTAAGGGGGTCTGGTTCTCTTGGGGGTGCTGCATGCGGAACCTCACTAGTAGGAGGGAGGTTGCATCTGTTCTGGAATGCATGGAGTCATTGAACTTCTGACACTTTTATATTACAAAGTATTCATAGGTACAAAATCGAATCCATAAACGGACAACTTCTCCCAGCTCAGCATGTACCTAGCCGGAAATTTGTACTCTCACAAAGAGAAAGTGGAAGGACATGCAGAACGATTAAGGTTATACTCCAAGGGGGTTATACAAAAAATTATACATGAACCTCTTGGGTTAGTATCTAACATCTTTACTAAAACCAAAAAAGATGGTGGGAGTCGTATCATAATTGATTTAACCCACTTGCATACTTTTGTTCAATATACCCATTTCAAAATGGACATTTTTGAAATGGCTAAATAATTGATTTCCAGAGGGTGCTTCATGGTCTGCATCGACCTAAAAGATGCATTCTATTCAGTGCCCATAGTTGTCTGGATGGGGCAACTATGGCAATACAAAGCCTTACCTAATGGACTCACAACAGCCCCCAGGTTGCTTACCAAAATACTAAAACCAGTATTGGCGTCTCTAAGAATACAAAACAACATAGTCATGGCATATCTTGATGATATTTTAATTGTGGGAAAAACTTTGGAGTTAGCTAAATCAGCTGTGACAGCTACCAAGTCACTGTTCGAAAAACTGGGTTTCGTCATCCATCCAGACAAATCTAAGTTCAACCCCTCTGTGATTATGGACTACTTGGGATTCACGGTTAACACCAATCATAAGATTGTCACTCTCCCAGAGAACAAAGCAACAGACATAATAGAAGCATGTAACAGCCTCGCTTGCGCCAGGAAACCGACTACCAGACATGCTGCCAAGGTGATTGGAAAACTTGTAGCTACATTTCCAGCTGCACGATTTGGGCCGTAACATTATCAAAATTTGCAAAGAGCTAAGATCTCAGCGTTAAAAACAAATGCTGGACATTTTGACAGACCTATGCAGCTGCCAAACAAGGCACAAATTGAGCTACAATGGTGGATTAGCAACATTCGTAATTGTTTCAATCCCATCATAATTGTAAACCCGTCAGTCGTGTTACAAACCGATGCAAGCGCCTAGGGCTGGGGAGCTACCGACACCACTTCCAGTTGTGGCGGCAGATGGGATTTGCAGAAATCTACTTTACTCCAATCACAAGGTATAAACTATTTGGAAATGCTGGGAACATTTCACGGGCTGCGAGCTTACTGCGCAACTATGCATCATACGCATGTCCATCTACAGATAGATAATACCACAGTGGTGGCATATTTAAACAATATGGGTGGTATCAAGTCAATATCTTGCAATGAATTGGCAAACATAATTTGGCTCTGGTGTATTGAAAGAAATATTTGGATTTCAGCTACATACCTTCCGGGTAAGCTTAATACAGTGGCAGACACCAGGTCACGAGTGTTTAATGACAACACCGAGTGGATGTTGAACCCCCAAATATTTGCTAATATTGTAGCCAAGTATGGAACACCAGATATCGACCTCTTTGCGTCCAGCTTGAACCATCAGATACCAACATATGTCTCTTTGGAACCAGATCCTGGGGCAGTGGCGATGGTCGCATTCTCGCTACGTTGGGGAAATTGTTCTTCTATGCATTTCCCCCTTTCTGCCTCATCCGTCAGGTATTGCAGAAGATTCAGCTAGATTCTGCATCTGGGATTCTGATAATACCCGACTGGCCCACACAACCATGGTACCCGGATGTCTTCGGCATTGTGGAAGAACCATGGGTGCAAGTCCCTAAATGTCCGAATCTAGTAACCCATCCTATAACAGGAGAATGTCAACCATGCCATGGTCATCTGAACCTGTTGGCTTGCAGGTTCTGAAGAGGCCATTACTAGGATTCGGGCTGTCAATGAGGACCATGGATATCATCACAGCATTGTGCAGAGAGTCCACGAGGAAGCAGTACCTCACCCACATAAGAAAATGGGAGGCCTTCTGTACTCGGACCAAGACCACCTACGACTCTGCAATGATCACTGATGTGCTAGAATTCCTCGCAGGCCTTCACTATGATGAGGGCCTTAGCTACAGTGCCATCAACAGTGCCAGAGGTGCATTGTCATCCTATCTCATTATTGGAGTAGGATCTCACCAGCTGGTATCAAAATTTATGAGGGGTATATTCAATTCGAACCCTCCACGACCACGCTATAATATAACCTGGGACATTGGGGTTGTGTTGTCCCTACTCAGGAGCTGGTCACCGGTTTCAGACCTACCACTGGATAAACGCACCTTCGAAGTGGTGATGTTAATGGCACTGATCACAGCACAATGAATCCAGACCCTCCACCAACTAAAACTGGACAGGATGGTTTCGACCAAGACCACCTACGACTCTGCAATGATCACTGATAGAATTCCTCTCTTTATAGACGTTACTCAAAGTAACCCTCTTTATAGACGAGTTACTCAAACATCACAGGCCTGGGACAACTGGTCTGAAATTGGAATTCTGAGCATATCCCGTTGATGTATGACTCTGCATAACCACCTATCTCCGACATTACATTAATGTCACTCAAAACATCAGGAGAATGGAGACAGGACTGTTCATCAGCTTCAAAAACCCACATCACAGGGTGATGGTCCAGACTATCTCCAGGTGGCTCAGGGTGGTATTGGGAGCAGCAGGTGTAGATACTGACATTTTAAAATCTCATTCTACTAGGGCTGCATCCACATCAGCGGCGAGGACCATGGAGGTACCCATGGATCATGTCCTCGCAACAGCAGGCTGGGCCAATGAAGGAACATTCCAACGGTTCTATAATAAACCTGTGGCCGCTCCCGCCACGTTTGCGGATTTAGTTTTAAGTGCTGTCCCTTAAACGTTTTTACCCGAATTCAGGGGTTTTTGTTTGTATTAATAAATACGTTATTCTTTTTCAGCTTTGTTCAAGTCTGAAATACGTTAACATACTTCCTCCATCAGTAATTACAGCAGTGTGTGAGCATGGATGTGGTCCAGGGCATGGAATCACAGAGCTTTGAAATCTTCACGAAGTAACTCACGTGACTCCAAAGTAAAATAGTAAGATTAAATGAGAACTTACCAGTTTGAAGTTTGATCCTTATTTTATGAGGAATTACGATGAGGGATTTCATGCCCTCCGCTCCCAACCCTCTTTCATAAGGTCAATTGGTATATTAGTGTCTCATAATCTTACTATCTCCAGTCAGTGCTGCTATCTGTGATTCCATATCACTGCTTTGAAGAATGTCGCGCATGTGTGCTGGCGGGGTCTTCACGGAATCCCTCATCGTAACTCCTCATAAAATAAGGATCAAACTTCAAACTGGTAAGTTCTCATTTAATCTTACTATTAATGTACGCTACTGCTGTAGTGTTGTCAATCTGAAGTTGGACATGCACATGATGCATGTTGGTACAAAAAGCCTTTAACCCATAGAGTGCTCCTAACAACTCTTAGTAGTTAATACCGTGTGACTGAAGCATCGATGATTCCTGCAGATCCCATCTGCCACTGCAGCTCAAAACGGTATTGGTAGCACCCCATCCTAGTGTACTGGCATCAGTCTGCAGGATAACTGATGGTGTACCGACTAAAATAGTACTAGAACAACACTGAATATTGGTAACCCACCATTGTAACTCAGCCAGGGCTTCAGCTGGCAATTGCATGGGTCTATCAAAATGACCTCTATGAAGCATGAGTGCCTGTTCCTTTGCATGCTGTAAGTTTTGGTAGTGCAAAGGCCCGAACTGAGCAGCTGGGAAAGCCGCCAATAATTTTCCAATTATACTAACCACATATCTAATAGAAGGTTGATTATTAACAAAGAGTTTCCTGCAGGCTTCAATTAACTCTAATTGCTTGCCCCGAGGCAGAGTCACTGACTTGTGTACTGGGTTACTGGTGAATCCCAAATAGTCAATTATCATAGATGGCACCAATTTAGACTTAACTGGATGGATTAAGAACCCCAGTTTCTTAAAAAAAAAAGGTTTTGTAGCTGACACAGATAATTCAGCTAATTCCAAAGTCATCCCAATGACTAAGATGTCATCCAAATATGCCATGATGATACGATTCTGTGCCCCGAGTAGCCCCAGGACTGGTTTTAGCAATTTTGTGAATAGTCTGGGGGCTGAGGTTAATCCATTAGGCAATGCTTTAAACTTCCACAACTGCTCCATCCAGTTAAACTTCAAAAATCTCCTGTGATCTTCATGAATCACTGAATAGTAAGCATTTTTAGGTCAATGCTCGCCATGTAACATCCCTTGGAAAGCATTTGTTTGGCAGTGACAAATGTTTCCATTTTAAAGTGTTTATACTGCACAAAGGAGTTGAGCCCTGTCAAATCAAGGATAATTCGACATCCTCCATCCTTCGTTTTGCCTAGTAAATATATTGGACACAAACTGGTGAGGCTGACGACTCAACCTCTCAATTACCTCTTTCTTGAACAAAGACTCAGGTTCTCCTTGTGCACTCATACACTCATGTTGTGAAAACACAAAAGTGTGGCTAGGTGTACTCTGAGTGGGTGGAGGCGAGTCAGAAATGAACTCAATTTGGAAACCTTGTATACTGTGCAGTATAAACGGGTCAGATGTTATCCAATGCCATTCATGTAAGAAAATTTGCAATCTCCCCCCAACTTGTAATTGATCCACCGCAGGCTCACCTTAGTGGTTACTGGCAGTATGGTCTCTCGAGGTCTGGGGGGTAGGGCTGATGGAGGATGCCGTCCCCGCATCTTGAACGTGGCCCGGCTTGGGCCCTACCCTAAAAAAAGGCTTCTGTGCCTGTTGCTCAGAACCATGTCCACCATATCTGGTGAACCATCTGGTATGGAGAGGAGGGTAGGGGTACAGTTGCGGGAAAGATGATACCTTAGGAGGTGCCTTCATGAGGCCAACAGATTTTCCTCCTCATCCAGCTCTTCTACCTGTTTAGACAGGTCTTCTCCGAACAGGAGGTTTGAGGGTTGCACATTCCCCGTCTTGCACAGCCGAGCAAATTTTGGGTTTAGAGCAGGAAGTATGGCATTCTTCCTGAGGCAATTGATTTCAAAATGTGCATTGCACATTAATTCCATCACGTCCTGCTGAGTATCAGAGAGGGGTGCCCCATCCACTGACCTGGCAAAGGCCGTGATGCCTGATGCAAGTAGCCTGAGAATTTTTTGAATTTTTATCTCTTGGACTCTGACGCCCTCTCCAATGAGTCCCCAGATAGATTGGTTTGCAACCGGGACACTAAGTGAGGCACAGTTCAGTGGAGTATGATATTTGGCAGTTGTATCCTCCATCGTTTGGTCTTGGAGTTGATGGGAAGCCAGATAGCAAATCTGGATGCCATAGGAGATACATCCAATGTTTGCCCCTCATGCCATGAAGCATGCCGCCCAACTGTGCCTCGTACTCTGGGTCAGTATAACACTGACCTCGTACGCTTCCCTCATCAGAGAGGGAGATATTCTGCAGCCCTGACACAGGTGCTGCTGCTTCAGGTTCTCTGTAATCCCCGGGCCCTGATAGCTCAGTCCTTTGGAGCATATAGTTCTGGAGTAACCTCTCCACTAGGTTCCCCATGTGGGCCAGCCGGCCAATAACGCTGCCCATAGAAGCAGGGGAAATTTCCATCTCCTGGCCTGACTCATGCAAGTCCAGGGCCCTCACAGACTTTCTGGTGCCTTTCCACTCCCATGGCAAAGGCACTTTCTGGCCGCACCAAGTCTGTAGCCTGCTGGCTGCTCTGCCAGCGGTCCTGAAGGCGAATTCGGTGCCCGCCCGTTGCCCACAGTCCAGCAGTCTTCCGCAGCCGGTTTCATCATGGCCCGCCTCTTTACCTTGGACATGTTCTCCCGAAGTCTGATGCTGAAAAGGTAAGCAAAAAACCCCGAACCGGGAGCAACGACCTCAGCTAAGTTATGAACACTTACCTGAGTTTAAAACTTACTGCATGTCAGTCGTTGCGCAATGCGTCAGACGTAAATGACGCGCATGCGTGGGGATGGCCTTCTTCACGTAATCACTCACGTGATTCCGAAGTAAAATGGAGGATATCCACAGGGGACTGAAGAGTGAGATGTGTTCACATTGATCATATATTTTACAAGTTATTGCCATTTTAAACTTTAAAAACTTTGCAGTCACGATCCCACTTGTCAGCTGCGCCTGCGCAGTTGCCGTGACTTGAGTCACAACGGGGTTCTCAGGCGTCACAACGGCAACCCGTCAGCCGCGCCTGCGCAGTTTTGGACTATGGGTGAGTGGTGAATATAGCGTTGGGGGAACAGACCCAAGGGGTCCGCACTTGCTCTCGTGAAATATAAATGCATAATGGTAGATCATGGCTAGGTTAATTGGCTTCTGTAAATTTCCTCTAGTGTGCAGGATGTGAAAGTGGGATAATATAGAACTAGCCTGTTTCCATGCTGTATCTCTCAAAAATTCTAAAAAAAATTCCTTCTGAATTGGATATTTCGTTAAGACTGTTGAACTCAATGACGTTTACAATTGATATAATGTGAACTTCACATGCTACATGCAATACATTTATTAAGTATAAGGAGTACAGGGGTTTATAACATGCTGAGAGATTTTATTTACAGTGAATATGCATCAACTATCATTTTTGTGGAACCAAATGGATCACCATAACATTCCCTTCAGAACATGTTGGTTTGGAGTTTGATGCTGATAGGCTTTCACTGCTGGTTAACAGTTGAAAAAAAGGCGATGTCGTTTTCAGTCCAATGGGTAAGTAGGATGTGGTCCAAAGATTCTGATAAAACAAGAATATCAGCAGTTAGCCCACACAGTATTTTTATTGTCTAATGTGAAATACCGTGAGAGAAACTTTGGTGTCTATTGACAGGCAATTTGCAACAGAAAATCCTTCCAATCAAATCTACATCACAAACGTATTTTTATATTGCAGTTGCTTTAATCCAGTTGAACTCAAAAAGAGATGAAGAAACAATGATATCTAAGTATTGTCCAGGACATTAGTAATCCCCCTGCATGGCATCTTTTTTCAGGGTGTCAGGTAGGATGTTATGTGCATACAATATTTGCGTTGCAGCTATTCATAATTTGGATGGGAGATCAGGAAGTGATATTCCAGGGTCTGCCAATGACAGGTAACTGAGTGAGATGGTGAATTGTGAGGAGGATACAAAAAGGCATGGATTGATGTAGACAGATTAAGCAAGTCGGAACATGATGGAAATGCAGTATAATGTATATAAACATGAAGTTGTCCACAAGTCGCAAAAACAGAAAGATCACATATTTATCTTCCCAATGTGAAGAAAAGTATGTTTATGTTGCAGTTGCTATAATCCAGTTGATGATGAAAGATGATGAAACAATTATATCAAATTATTGTCCAGGACATCAGTAATCCCCCTGCATGACATCTTTTTTCAGCATGTCAGGTGGGATGTTATGTTCATAAATATTTGGGTTGCAGCTATTCATAATTTGGATGAGCATCAGGAAGTGATATTCCAGGGCCTACCAATGACAGGTAACTGAGTGAGATGGTGAATTGTGAGGCGAATACAAAAAGGCATCAGGACAGTGTGGACAGATTGAACAAGTCACAACAGGATGGAAATGCAGTATAATGTTTATAAACAAGAAGTTGTCCACAAGTAGCAAAAACAGAAACCCACATTTTTCTTTACATTGGGAATAATAATCTGTCCTTGTATGACTGTCACTAGAACAAATATACAAGCAGTAAATAAAGACACAAAGTACTGGAGTGACTCAGCAGGTCAGGCAGCATGTATTGAAAATAATGTACAAACACTCGCCTGTATCCACCTATCACTTTCTAGGCTTCATCTTGCCCGCACATCTCTTCCAAGTTTCTCCCACTGATCCACATTCCCCAGAGATGCTGCCTGACCTGCTGAGGTACTCCAGTGCTTTGTCATTTTTGTCCACCAGCATCTCCAGTTCCTTAAGTCTGTATTCATACATTTGTGGTCTTGGTAAGATCAGGCTTGCAGTATTGTGTGTTGTGTTCATCTCCTTACCTTAGAAAATATATACTTGCCATGGAGAGAGTACAGTGAAGATTCACCAGATGGTCTCCCTGAATGGTGGGAATAAGATACGAGGGGAGATTAAGTGTAATACTTTGTATTCACTGTCTAGAATAATGTGAGAGGTTTTCATTTAAATTGTGACAGGATTAGACTGATCAGATGAATAAACGAGGCATTCTCTGGACGAAGAGTCTAAAACATAGAACAGTACAGCACAGGAACAAGCATTTTGGCCCATGATATCTGTGCCAAACATAATACTATTTTTAAATGATCTCCTCTGCCTGGATGTGGTCCAGATACCCCCCCCATTCTCTGCATATCCATGTGCCTATCTAAAAGGCTCTTCAATGCTACCTATAGAGTATCTGCTCTCACCGCTGCCCTGATGCTGCATTACAGGCATTCATAACTCTCTGTGTAAAAACAAATCTTTTCATTTCATTTATGACAGGATTAGACTGATCAAATGAATAAACAAGGCATTCCCTGGGCGAGGAGTCTAGAGCATAGAACAGTACAGCACAGGAACAAGCATTTTGGCCCATGATATCTGTCCCAAACATTATACCATTTTGAAATAGTCTAGCAATATTACAACATTTTGAGATTTAAAAAATCAAGTCTGCAATTTATCCCATCAGATAAAGCATAAAAATAAGTTTAATTTGACTCCTAATTCACTTTCATATCTTCAGTATTAAAAATGTTATGGCCATTGTCATACTCTAGCATCTTGTTCCCTATTGCTTTTCCATTGACTTAATTCAAAAGCTGTGATCGAGGACAGTCAAAAGCCCATAACTTTCTTAAAAATTAAGAGAACTGAATGAAAATTTCAGTTATTATAGATTGAAGCATTGTAAAACAAGCATATAATTAGTTAGTTACATAATTGTAGCTAATTACAAAATTCAATTACTAGATCTAAACATCTATCCGTTTCTTAAGAAATGGTTAACATTTTTTAATATCTTAAGTGTCCAAATAACATTCACACAATAATTCACAATATAACATGATTTTTAAATCTCATTGTCATGAATTTATAGGCCAAATGGAAGGAATTTAATGTTTAATTCCCGTAAATTAATGGGCATTTTAATCATCTTGCGAGTGGGTTTTTGTGGAACGCGATCGATTGGAACATTGCGGTTGCAGTGAATTTGAACCCCATATCGGCAGGAAAAACACTGCCGGTTCCTATGGAGCCAAAATCACATTTTCACCAAGGAAATTTGGATTAAAGTCATCCTAAGAAGCAAGTTTATATGTAAAATATGCGACTTACATGTTTTGTCCACTACGCGAGATCCGTCCTGTTGTCGGCGTTGACGGCAATAGAAGTAGCTTTTTATTTTACTCCAGGGATTAAATTGTCCCGCGATATTTAAAAAAAAACTTCCAAGAACGGAAGTCGGAATGATTTTTCTGCAGCTGCTGAACAGCCTGAGAAAGTTCGACACCGACAGGCAGGCGAAAACGGCATTTTAAACCCGTCCCCCCCCCCCCCCCCCCTCAAAAGCGCCAAAGCCGTGCACACGGCCAGTGACAGAACTGCAGCGCCGCTGAAGGTAGGTTTTGTAACATCGCTAAATAATGTCCTCTGCTTGGATGTGATCCAGGTCCCCCCATTCTCTACATATCCATGTGCCTATCTAAAAGCCTCTTCAATGCTACTATCGTATTTGCTCTCACCACTGCCCTGATGGTCCATTACAGGCATTCATAGCTCTTTGTGTAAAAACAAATCTTGCTGCGTGCATTTTTTAAAGCTGTCATCCTCTGTCTAGGAGAGGTCACAACCTCAGTTAAAGGGCAAGAGATTTAGGACAGAGACTAGGGGAATGTCTTCACTTATTGGGTCGTGAACTTGAACACAGGAGGCTGTGGAGGCCGAGTCATTCAAGGCAGTGGATTGGGAATCATGCATGTTCAGACTGAAAGGCAGAGTGGACTCAAAGGGTTAAAGGGACCAGTCCTGCTATTTTCCACATTACTGGTGTGCCATGGGATCGTTCATGCCACCCAAACCAGAAAATGGGATCTCTGTTCAAAATCCCATCTGAAACACAGCATCTCCATTGGTACAGTGCTCCCTCACAATGAGGCTGAGCAAGTCAACTGGAATTCGACCTAGAGTCTGAACATGAGACACAAACCCATGATCTTCTAAACACTTGCTTCAAAGGCGGATTCTTTGAAGACAATTGAGATTCTCTCCCCATACCAAACCCCAGGAGTTAAATGGTTTATGTTATCAGCAATTTTGCAAGTGAGGCAATTTTATACGATCCAACTGTATACTTCTTGAGCATTGATATGTTAAATTTACCAGGATATATTATGGACATTCTTTTATGAAGGAGATGAGGAGAAATTTCTTTAGTCAGAGGGTAGTGAATCTGTGGAATTCTTTGCCACAGAAGGCTGTGGAGGCCAAGACAGTGGATATTTTTTAGGCAGAGATAGAACGATTCTTGATTAATACGGGTGTCAGAGGTTATGTAGAAAAGGCTGGAGAATGGGGTTAGGAGGCCTAACCTCATAGATCAGCCATGATAGTGATAATGGTTTTTATTATTGATATGTGGTAATTATTATTGTACATATCATTCACATTGTACTATTGTTCCTTGCACCATAGTTCTTTGTGCAAGACAGTTGAAAATCCCCTTCCAGACCCGCTTAACTATCTGAGTAAATACTCGTAATGATTTGAGGGAAGAGTGTTGGATACTTGGGAACAAGGTAAAGACCAGATGTTGAGAGAAACTCTATAATTGGTTCATAGAATGTTGCATTGCCTTGGTTAAGAGGATTATAGCTAAAGCCAGCCTTTGTTGCCCGAGGGTACACAAAAGGCTGGAGAAACTCAGCGGGTGCAGCAGCATCTAAGGAGCGAAGGAGATAGGCGACGTTTTGGGTCGAGACCCTTCTTCAGACCGGTCAGGGATCAGGGAAACGAGAGATATAGATGGTGATGTGGAGAGATAAAGAACAATGAATGAAAGATATGCAAAAAAGTATCGATGATAAAGGGAACAAGCCATTGTAAGCTGTTTGTGGTGTGAAAATTAGAAGCTAGTTGGAGGAACAGCACCTCATATTCCACTTGGGGAGTCTGCATCTAGGTAGCGACTAGGGTGGGGGAGAGAGATAGAGAGGGAATGCCAGGGCCCGAGGGCTGAGGGAGAGGTGGGAAGGGGAGGAGACGGCAAGGGTTAACAGAATTGAGAAAATTCAATGTTCAAGCCCAGAGGATGCAGACTCCCCAAGTGGAATATGAGGTGCTGTTCCTCCAACTTGCGGTGTTGCTCACTCTGGCCATGGAGGAGGCCCAGGACCGAGAGGTCGGATACGGAATGGGAGGGGGAGTTGAAGTGCTGAGCCACCGGGAGGTTGGCTTGGTTATTGCGGACCGAGCGGAGGTGTTCGGCGAAACGATCGCCAAGTCTCCTCTTGGTCTCACCGATATGAGACCTTTGTTGCCCGATCCTACTTTCCTTGGGGAAAGTGGTAGTGAGCTTCCTTCTTAAACCAGTACTAATAGTAAGATTAAACAAGAACTTACCAGTTTGAAGTTTGATCTTTATTTTATGAGGAGTCGAGTTGAGGGACTACGTGAATAGAAGCCCGTACAGCCGTTCGTGCGTCAATCTTCAAAGCAACGGTGTGAAATCACAGATAATAATGACTGAAGTATAATGGTAAGATAACAAAGACTAGAACTACCAGATGAGATCTATGAGGGCTGGGAGCAGAGGGCACGTAGTCCCTCAACTCGACTCCTCATAAAATTAAGATCAAACTTCAAACTGGTAAGTTCTCTTTTAATCTTACTATTTTACTTCGGAGTCACGTGAGTGACTACGTGAAGACTTCAAAGCTCTGTGATATCATGCTGTGTGAAACGAGTGTACACAAACACACCTGCTTCATTGACAAATGAAGGGAAAACATTCATAATGCATACAGCCATAACATAGATGTAAAACATGCTGATGCTGTTTAAATGAAACAATAATATTTCCATCTCTCACCCAGATGGAAAATATAACCAGAACATAAATAGAGTTAATAACCCAGGGTCAGCAATGGGTCATTACAGATGTTTGGAGAGTCGTTCGTTGGACCATGCTGCAGCCATAACGATGCGACCCAGCGGAACATAAATACCCTTGCTGCTGATGTTGTAGCAGCCCTGGTGGAATGAGATCTGGAATCAGAATCCATTAGTACATAACACAACTCTGTTTTCCTCATCAGGAATGGCCTGAACAATAAGTTCTCCCAAATTATTTATTTATGTAAGTATTTATTTATTTATTTATTGTGACTAACGACATTGCTAGTCCAGAACTCCAAGCTCTTGATGACCTTGACATATTGTTGTATATATGTGTGCTTACCTTATCAAAGGTCCCCTGGTATGCCTGTGACTATTTTGAGACCCGACCCCCTTCTGGTCTGCTCAAGTATTTATAACATAATATTATATATTATAAATTTACAGACGTTATCATCCTGTACGATCACAATTATGTAGCGACTGAACCTGCTGCACTAAACCAGTGCCAGAAGGATAACTACCTAATAAACTCCAGCCATATTTAAGGATATAGCTGCAGCCTTCTGGTGAAACAGTGTTCACAAATGTCAACATCGCATATGGCATTATATTGGTCCTGGGACCCATGTTGAAGCCTACCCCTTGATAACACAATTAATGGCCGTATAACTCCATAATTAACAAACGATAATTTAGCATGAACTTGAAACTTTAGTAATCAATAACATTTTCCGTGGAACATAAGCATAACAAACTCTTTCATCTCCTGGAAAAGAAAATTCCACGGTTTGGTGCTATGCAAACACTTTGAACACATAGAAGGATAGATGTAACAACCCAAATCTTAGGGCAGTTTATTAACCTGCAGAACATAATTTGAGTTTATCATGCAACAAGTGATTTCCCAAGCCTCAGGCTGAACCAGCAAATTACATTTAAAATAACCAAATAAGGGTATATTATTTGCGACAAACCAGGAATCAATGTGCATAACCACTCAATAGGAACCTTAAGCGGCCTCCTAATGACTTTATTTGAAACCTCAATTGATACACAAAATGGAGGGAGCCATAAAAGTCCTTCCTACTCCTTTTAGCGAAATTGTATGTTTCGCCACTGTAATGCCACTATTTTGCAACCAGTGAAATAACATGAAACCATGTTAGTGTTTCCATTAACCAGAATTTCATAATATAGTGCAATTCAACACCAATTCTGTGTTGCCATTAACCTATACTTGACGATTCTCCTGTGACAACAAGATATGTAACCATTCCATGGGTCTTTAACTGATTGCACCCTCGTCTAACATATGCCATCATCATAATGTATCAACTGAGCATCACAATATGCACATTTGTCCAATCACTCTTTAACCCATATGATGCCCGTAGGGTCTATAGATAGTTGATACCCACAACAGACATTTTTTTTTTTGCAAATCATGCAAATCTGCTCCACCTCCAGACTCGAGATGATATTTGCAACTTGGAATCTGCCGTAAACAGCAACTGTGGCCCGATTTCCGAAACGGTCTTGTAAAACAATCTTGGTCCTTCTACTGAACCAGCGCAATTCTAACCTGCTTGAAAAGCTAGAACAGACCATTTTACATGATTAGACCCCTCAAATAGCTGATAATGTCTCAATCATTTGTAATGTTTAACTAAGTGACCTTACCAAGCTGTAAGTGGTCCCTTAATTGTAGAGTAGCACAGGTACAGTGCGTGGAACCTCTGGTCAGCCTTCATGCTGCCACCAAATTCAGTGAACCGCTTACTGCCAATAAAGACGTGGGACGCATAATCACCAAAACTATGAAACCTTGCTCGTTCCAATAGCTTGTGCTTTGTCCTCCAGGTTTCGCCAATGGAAAGGTCTTACCTGAATAGAAGATTTCGACGGCCAAATGTAATGCCCCCCTTAGAGCGGTATTCACTGCATATGTGTTTGGGATGGTAACTTTCTGGCCAGGCATAGACCTCTGGGCATATGCCCCGAATACCTTGGGCATGCTCTATGGCTCTACCCTCAGACTTGGCATTAGACTATACTGATCCCACATGCTCTCCTCTTACGTGAGGGAGCCATTAAGCAGCCCTGATACAAGGTGCTGCTGGCGCAGCTTCAGCAATATGCCGACTTTGCCATGGCCCCAGCGTCAGAATAATACCGACGCAGCATGCTCTCCTCCTACATGAGGGAGACCTTAAGCAGGCCTGCTAAAAGCGCTGCTGACACAATTTCCTATTTTAGGCCATTAGCACCATATTGTAATTTAATTGAAGATTTACTTAACAACAACTGGAGCAGTAATGAATACTGTTTGTCCATCCTTGTTACTTTATTAATTTCACCTGGAGAAACAAGGTGTGTTAACAATGACCTATAATGCACTTAATAGTTAACCATTTAACAAGATAAGTTTTAAAGAAGGAACTGCAGATGCTAACCGGTCAGATATCCTCAGGTTAGTGGTGGGGGCAGCTGAAAGGTTCCTTAGTGTAAAGCAGTTGCCAGAAAAGTTGCATCAATACATGACGGAGAGTCAGTGTATGGAGAGGTCACAGTTGTCGAGAGCTAGCAGTATGGAGTATGTCAGTAATGTGGATGATGATGATCCTCATTAACATCATAATGTTTTATATACTTCAATGGAATGCCCGGAGCCTGATTGGAAATGGTCAAGAATTAAAGAGATTTGTTGATGAATTTAAAGAAGCACCACAATTATTATGTATCCAAGAGACATGGTTTAAAAGCCCTGTCTAGATTTTGTAATCCCAGGTTATGATTGTGTGCGATAGATAGGTCTGATAGATCAGGTGGGGGTTGTGCAAACTTTTGTTATGACTGGGTTGCAGTTAGGAAAGTTGACATTAATTCTAATCTTGAGGTTTTGGCTGTGGAGGTTTGGAGCAGTCAGAATTCTATTACTGTGATTAAATTATTATAACCCCTGTCAAACCTTGATATTGTCAGATTTTGATGAGATAATGGAGAAGGTAAGGTGTCCCGTTATATGGATTGGGGATTTTAATGCACATAATCCTTTATGGGGTAGTGATCATAGGGATAAAAATGGTGTTATTGTTGAAGAATTTCTAGATAAGTATAAGTTGGTATTGTTAAATGATGGAAGGCCGTCTAGGTATAATATTGTGAGAAAACTCCTGCAGTCACATAGATTTATCAATTGCTTCATCTAACTTAGCAAGAATGGTGTGAATGGGATGTAATGGATAGATATACGCTGGGTAGTGATCATTATCCAATTTTATGTAGGTTTGGTAGGGATTTGAGGAGAGAAGTGGAAAAGAAAATTCCTAGATATAACTTTTCTCAGGCCAAATGGGATAAATTCCAAGAGAAGGCTCAAAGTTTAGTTGGAGAGGTTAATAGTGAGGGTTCTGTAGATAGTTGGAATACTTCTATTAGTCTCATGATTCATGAGGCAGCTTGTTGTACTATTCCTGTGAAGCAGGAACCTAGATCCCGTATGTCTGTTCCTTGGTGGAATAAAGAATGTGATGAAGCTGTAAGGAACAGGAATATAGCCTATCGAAAATTAAGAAAGTATCCAATTGTGGTCAATGCAATGGAGTACAAGCGGCTAAGGGCAGTAGCAAGACGAGTTTGTAAAGGATGCAAGAGGAATAGTTGGAGGAAGTTTTGTGGTTCGTTAGGCCTGAAACTCCTGTAAGGCCATTTGTGGTCAGCTGTGCGTAGAAGGTCAGGAGTATATAAAAGGAGTTTGTTACCAGTGTTGCAGAAGGGTGAGGTGGTAGCAGTTTCCAATAGGAAAAAAGCAGGCAGTGTGTGTTGACAGTTTTCAAGCAGTGCATAGATCAGAGAGCATGGGAGTGGAGAGGTGTAGAAAGAGAATCGAGCTGATGGCAGTTAATCAGTGGAAGTGGAGAGGAGTTTAGAAAATGATAATACCTTTAATCTGTTTTTTACCATAAAAGAGTTGAAGGATGCCAATTATGTCCGGGGGCAAATACCATCCCGGGGGAGAGATAGGTTGTCGTATGAGTTATTTAAAACATCTGGATGATATTGTACTTGATGAAATCTTAGCTTTGTTTGTTAATACTGTGTGGGCAGAGGGTTATTTGCCAAAGGAATGGAAACATGCAGTCGTGGTCCCTATTTTAAAACCGGGCAAAGAGGCATCAGGACCTAGCTCTTATCGACCTATAGCGCTCACAGCAGTGCTCTGTAAAAATTATGGAGAGGATGGGTAAACCAGCAGACTAGTTTATTTTTTATGAAAACTAGAGGACTATTTTGTTGATGTACAGAATGGTTTTAGGAATGGAAGGTCTACAATGGAGTCTGTATCAGTTTTGGATCAGGATATTAAAAGGGGGCATTTAGAAGGAAGGAAATGAGTAGTGACGTGTATTCCTTGATATTGAGAAGGCATTATGATTCTTTGTGGAAGGAGGGATTAATGATTAAAATTTTTGACTTGGGAGTCAGGGGACGAAATGTTCAACTGGATTAAGGATTTTTCTATTGAATAGAACAATACAAGTATGGTTGGTAGTGTCACATCAGAGATGTAGAGATAGAGAATGGAACCCGCAGGATAGTGTTATCAGTCCAGTTTTATTTTAATATCATGATAAATGACATATTTTGTAAATTAGAGAGAGGATTTGGTCTGTCTTTGTTTGCAGATGACGGGGCCATCTGGAAAAATGATGGTCGTAATGTTGAGAGTTTGTTTTAAAACAGATTCAAAGAGTGTTTAGTGTTGTAGGAGGAATGGGGGAACACATGGGGGCTTTAAAATCTCTGCCTCTAAGACTAAATATATGGTATTTGGTTTTAAAAGAAAGTTACCTAAGATAGGGGTTGTATATGTATGGGTCTCTATTGGAGAAGGGGTAAAGGTTTTAAGTTTTTGGGTGTTTGGTTTGAAGAGCGTATGACTTGGGCTGTGCATGTGGGTAAAATTGTGTTGAAATGTTGAAAAAAAGTTCTGAATGTTATGCAGAAGTCTGGTTGGGTGTGAGTGGGGGGCTGACAGGGCGAGACAATGCTGCTAATTTATCAGGCCATGATCAGATTCTTCTCTTGACTACGGGTGTTTTGTGTATGGTCTGCGTCTAAAAACTGTTCTGGCTAGGCTAGATGTGTTGCAGGCAAAGGCTTTGAGGCTTTGCTGTGGAGCCTTCAGAACTTCCCCAGTCCCTGCCCTGATTGTTGAAATGGGAGAAATGCCCTTATGGTTAAGGCGCATTAAGCTAGGGTTACATTTACTGGGCTAAACTTTGTGGGGTGTAATGATTACCTTCCCAGCAGGTGTTTGTTGCAAGAGGTTGATGATGGTAACAAAATATAACACATTTTTTGTCATTATAAATCAGTGGGCTAGGAAGCTGGGTTTGGAACAAGGGGGTATTATAGAGCATACAATATGGTTTACCTGTGCCTTATTTGGGTTCTTCCTGAACTGTTTATTGAGCTTGCTTTTCTTCAGGAAAAAGATAAGCACGAGGTGACTCCAAGAATAGTGGAATATCTTAATTTAATCAGTGAGAGCACTTTGATTGTTTTTACAGATGGATCTAAAGATCCAGTTAGTGGGAGAGCTGGGTTTGGCGTGTATGTGGAGCAGCTTGGGTGAAGATTGGCCGACCATTTCTGATGGAAGCTCTGTTCTCACGACTGAATTAATGGCAATTCAATGGGCTCTATGGTGGATTGAGGAAGCCAGTTTTAGAGAAGTCATTATTTGTTCTGATTCTGCAGCTGCTCTTGAAACTTTAAGAGTAGGGAAATCTAACGCTCGTCCTGACATTCTAAATGAAATCTTGAGTGTGTTTTCTAGAATTGGGTTTGTGTGTAACATCACGTTTTTGCTGGGTTCCCGGGCATGCTGGGTGAGGGGGAATGAGCAGGTGGACCTCATAGCAAAGGAGAGTTTAAGAAGAGAAATAGATATCCATGTATCATTGGGGAGAGTGGAACTGAGAGAAATAAATTAAAGAGGGCTTAACAAAAGAATGGGCAGAGAGGATGGGAAAAGGAAAGTCAGGGGTAGACACTACTTTTCGGTACAAGCTGAAGTTAGAAAAATATGTTTCTGTACATCTCTGTCCCGTAGGGACTCAGTTAGACTGTGTAGATTGAGGTTGGGACATTGTGGGTTAAATTACTGTTTGTGCATTGTAGGGAAACATGTTTCTGGCTTGTGTGAATGTGGGAGTAAGGAGACAGTTTAAGCATGTTTTCCTAGAATGTAAAAAGTATAGGGTAGCAAGAAAGGCATTGTTTGCTAGACTGACAGGACTTGGAGTTGAGGCTTTTTCTGTTTTTATCTTTGTTTGGGCACAGATGAGAAACATCAGCTTGATATCCAGGGCTGTTCTTCAATTCCTGCATGTTACAGGACTGTATGTAGAATTTAGTTCAAAATTTTGACCTGTGGAGGGCAGTAATTGACGCTTAGCAGCGTCTACACTGACGGAATCCTCCCCTATAAGAAGGAAGAAGAAGAAAGAAGAAGGAACTGCAGATGCTGGAGAATCGAGGGTACACAAAAAGCTGGAGAAACTCCAGCGGGGTGCAGCAGCTCTAAGGAGCGAAGGAGATAGGCGACCCTTCTTCAGGACTTGGGTCGGGGATCCAGGGAAACGAGGATATAGACGGTGATGTGGAGAGATAACGGAACCAATGAGTGAAAGATATGCAAAAAAGTATCGGGTGATAAAGGGAACAAGCCATTGTAAGCTGTTTGTGGTGTGAATATGAGAAGCTGGTGCGACTGGGGTGGGGGAGGGAGATAGAGATAGAGGGAATGCCAGGGCCTGAGGGCTGAGGGAGAGGTGGGAAGGGGAGGAGACAGCAAGGGTTAACAGAATTGAGAAAATTCAATATTCAAGCCCAAAGTAACAAGATAAGTTGTCTTACTTGCACAGCTGAATCATATCTATACTTTTAACAATTAATCTAACGACTAGTAAACCTGTTACCAGAGTTTATTGACAGCCATCTGTTGCCCCGGCCGGCATCTCAGCCAATTGAATACCTAAAAGTGAATCCCAACATCCTACACGTCTATTTGATAGACTTAATCTAGCTGGATGGAGGAGCCCAATTTCTCAAATATAGTTTAAGACTTAACAGATCCTGTTATATTGCCTTATCCTAACAATGAACCCTCAACCCCCATGATCACTGTAAATGGGAATACCCTACTAAACAGCTATTCCCATGAAGCAGCCCTGAAGAAGGTACTGCTGGCGCCCATAAAGCAGCCCTGAAGAAAGGTGCTGCTAGCGCGCCCTTTCCCATAGGCCAGTATTTGCCATAGATTTGGCGTTTTCATGAAGCAGCCCTGAGCAAAGGTGCTGCTGGCACAGCCTCTCCAATAGGCTAGCCTGCCACAGCTTGGCATCCCCCATGAGCAGTCTGAGCAAAGGTAATGCTGGCACAAGCCTCTCCCATAGGCTAGCTGCCATAACTTGGCATTCCAATGCCCAACCTCCTCCCTAGGATGCAAGGCCCTTCATTGCAGCCCTTGAAAAGATACTGTTTGGCACAACCGCTCCCATAGGCTGGCACTGCCATAACTTGGTATTCCCCCATAACTTTACTACTGATCCACCTCCTGCCTAAAGGAGTTTCTCTAAATTCATTCGCAGAGGTGAACCTACCAAATCTTTCTTAATTACTCTGACTATTTTGTCAACTGTCCCCATATCCTGGGGATTATTGTGGTTAGGGAACCCCATAAGTGAATTTCCCCTCCCTGGGAATCAATCCCCGGGCACCCGGGCTACTCATTTACTTGAATTAAACCCCATTTCTTGGGGACTACTCCGGTCTGGGAACCGCATACAGTTGAGTTTCCCCACCACCGGGAACCCAAGCTGACCTTTCAGGTCCGTTAAGCCCCATCCTCTAGGGACTACTACGGTCTGGAACCGCACTATTCTCGGGTATCCCCTCCCCGGGAACCCAACATGTGGAGTCACTGACCACGTTATCAGTGACTCCGATCGCAAACCCGACATTCGCCAGCTCCCCGCTCCCGCGGTCGGGCCAGGGTTTTCCCCCCAAAGCCCTAGGCTGGTTCACTCGTCGGCCTCGCGACCATCCCGCAAGAACCCCGGAGGTTCCTGCAGGAAACCTAGAACAGGTAAGAAATAGCACTTACCTGAAACTTTTTTAGACTTACCGTTGGAGGAGCAGCGCTGCTCCACAGTCGTCCGCACGAGCGTCTGACGTAATGACGCACGAACGGCTGTACGGGCTTCTATTCACGTAGTCACTCACGTGACTCCGAAGTAAAATCACATATTGAAACTTCTATGCTGTTCTGTTAGAAAGCTCAGGCTATTGACACATTCCTAATAGTTTCCTTAGATGTCTCAGTTTACTGGAGAGAATCCTGTGGGAAATTGTTATCTTTGTCTGGCTTTATTTGTTTGGCAGTTGTTGAATACTGGATTCAATTGAGTTAATTTGGAGTTGTGCATCATCCGGAAGTGAATTACACCTTGCAATTGAATCGAGACATTCAGTTGATTTTCAGATGATGTGGTCTAGTATAATCCACTCACTACAACATCACAGGGAATCATGGCATGTAATTATACCCTGTAATGCTACAATAGACAGATAATCCCAGATGAAAAAAAGATAGTGAGGGAATACAACTCTCTTTCAACGACAGTTGCATTGAAGTTCTTTTGAGTTTATACCAATCCAATCCTGGATCAAGAAATTCCACTCTGCAATATGCAGTGGCAGAAATCACCTTGCCCCAGATGTGCAACCACTTTTCAGTTGGTGTATGCATGCTCCCTCTCTCTCCCCCTCTCTCTTTCTGCCCCCACTCTCTCTTTACTCTCCCATCTCCCCCCACCTCTCTCTTCCCTCTCTCTCACTCTCCCCTCTCTCACTCCCACTTCCCCTCGCCCCCCGGTCCTCTACCCTTCTCTCATTCTACCTCTTCCCCCTCCCTCCCTTCCCCTCCCTCCCCTCCCCTCCCTCCCCCCCTTTCCCTCTCTCTCGTTCTCTCCCCACGCACACAAGCATGCACGATCACTCACCACTCCTTCCCCTATCTCTCCCCTCTCCCCCCTCTCCCCCTCTCCCCCTCCCCCGTCGTCTCGGTCCCCCTCTCCCCCTCCCCCTCTCCCCCTCTCCCCCCTCTCCCCCTCTCCCCCTCTCACCCCTCTCCCCCTCTCCCCCTCTCCACCATCTCTCCCCCTCCTCCCTCTGTTTTCCCCCCCTCTCCCCCCTCTCCCCCTCACTCCCCCTTTCTCTCTCTTCCACCTCTCTCTCCCCTCGCCCTATCTCCCCCTCTACCCCCTCTCTCCCCCCCTCCCACTCATTCTCTCCCTCTATCTCCACCTCTCTTCCCCATCTCTCCACCCCTCTCTCGCCCCCCTTAACCCAATTACCCTCCGCTCTCTGCCCCCTCTCTCCCCCTCCCTCTCTCTCTCCCCTTCTCTCTCTACCCCCTCTCTTCCTCTACCACCCCCTCTCTCCCCCCTCTCTTTCTCTCCCTCCCTCCTCTCTCTTCCTCCTCTCTCTCTGCCACTGTCTCCCTTCCCCTCACTCTCCGTCTCCCCCCTCTCTCTCCCCCGCTTTCACCCTCAACCCCCCCTCTACCCCCCTCTACCTCCTCCCCTCTTTATCTCCCTCCTCCCCCTCTCATTCTCCTCCCCTCCTCTCTCTGCCCCGTCTCTCCTGACCCACTAGGTCTATCCTCACCCCACTCTCCTACTCTCTCTCTCCCCCACCCACTCTCTCCTCCACTCTCTCTCCTCTCTCCCCTCCTCTCTCCATCTCCTCTCTCCCCCATCCTCCCCCTCTCTCACCACCTACCTCTCTCTCTTCCCCTTTTCTCTCGCCGCCTCCCCGTTTTCTCCCCATCTCTCTCTCTCTCCCCCCTCTCCCCCTCTCTTCACTCCCCCCTCTCTCCTCCCCTCTCTCTCTCCCCCCCCCCCTCTCTACCCCTCTCTCCCCCTCTCCTCTTCTCTCCCTCTATCTTTTGCAATGTCTCCCACCCATCCCCGCATGCCTTGCACCCCTCCACGTCCCGCGGTCTCCACTAACCACGGGGCCTCACCCACTGTGTGTTTCCCCTTTCTGTCACCACAAGCCTCCAGGCTCTCCGTCTCATCTTTCAGGTGGAGGCGGGGGGGGTTTGGTCCGCACGCACTCGGGCCGTGTTAGTAGACTACCAGACAGATATGGCAAGTATGTTTAACTCCATGGTATGGGTACCCTTCCACACTTAATCTTTAGGGGGAAGGCTGTAGATTGATGTTGCATGTTAACCTATCACACATAAGCCAGCATCACTAACTCCACCCCACTGTAACACTTATACTAACACCTGTTTCCGGTACTTCCGGTCTGAGCAGCTGGGATGTACTGACAACCAAACATCCTTTATGCTGTTAAGTTTCAGTGCTGATTAAAGATGTATTTGAATCATGTACTGTGTCTGGTGCTTGTCTACAGATACATAGATAAGTGGAGTGGTAGGTAGTGTTGAAGAAGTAGGAATTCCATAGAAGAACCTGGACAGGTTAGGGGCGTTGCAAATGGTATACAGCAAAGCAACGTTTATGGACATGTACTTTGGTAGAAAGAATAAAGGCATAAACTATTTTCTAAATGGGGAGATGATTCAGAAAACAGACGTGCTAAGTGACTTGAGAACGCTGGTACATGTTCCCCAAAAGGTTTGCAGGTTGAGTTGGTAGTAAGGAAGGCAAATGTAATATGAGCATTCATTTAGAGAGGACTAGAATATAAAAGCAAGGTTGTAATGCTGAGGCTTTATACGGCACTGGTTAGGCTACATTTGGAATATTGAGCTGTTTTATGCACCCTATCTGACAAACGATGTGCTGGCATTGGAAACGGTTCAAAGATGGTTTACGAGAATGATCCAGGGGTTGATTGGCTTCATTTATGAGAAGCGTTTCATGGATCTTGGTCTGTATTCGCACAGGAGCTTAGAAGGATGAGAGGGAATCTCATCAAATAATGAGAGGCCTAAAATGAGTGGATGTGGAGAAGATGTTTCCAGCAGTGGAAGAATGTTGGACCAGAGTGCAAAACCTCTGAACAAAAGGACGTACCGTTAGAACGGTCGTGTGGGTCTCAGGAATTCTAGCATGCCAACTGGCTACTGTTTTGGTGACCGGCTCGAGTTAGTGATAGTGCCCATAATTCAGATTCAGGAAGGAAGGAAGGACGACAGAAATTACATTAAATTGTGGCATAGGGAGATGATTGGTTCGACAAGATCTGGAGAGGATGTAGGCCAATGAAGTGGTGGGGAAACTATTCAGCATATTAAACATTCAGCAGGAACATCAAATTCTCTCAATTCTGTTAATCCTTGCTGTCTCCTCCCCTTCCTACCTCTCCCTCAGCCCTCGGGCTCCTCCTCCTGTTTTTTCCTTTCTTCCCCCCGCCTCCCCCCACCCCCCATCAGTCTGAAGAAGGGTTTCGGCCCGAAACGTTGCCTATCTCCTTCGCTCCATAGATGCTGCTGCACCCGCTGAGTTTCTCCAGCATTTTGTGTACCCTCGATTTTCCAGCATCTGCAGTTCCTTCTTTAACAGCATATTAAAGAGTTGTCTGGAGATGGATGAAATGCTTTTTGAGAGGATCCGGGAGGGGTTGAATCCAGCGATGAAAGAAAGATCACTTGCCATGAGGTTTTGTACAAAACGATATGAAATTTTGAACATGATATTAAACAGTTAAGTATTGTCCATCATTCTAATTGCAGACTATGTGCATTGTGTGTAAATGCAGAAATAACATTATGTAAATATGCCTAACAATATCGCTGCACTGCCTTTATCAAGTTCGCTGGTATCCAACACTCTTCTGTCTGTTCATTTCAATATTTCAGATAGTCAACCGGGTCTGGAACAAATGGGATTTTCAACAGTTTTGTATGAAGAACGCTGGTACAAAGAACTATGGTACGCTGGCAATATAAATGTACAATGATAATTTCTCAAAATCATTATTTTAACCCACAATTCTGAGACTTTTTTTTTGTTAAATATTTTTATTGTAGAAACATATTAATAAAAAATACACTATTAGATACATTCATAATATTATTAATATTAATATTCAGATTTAAGACTTTATGCTTCTATACACTTTTTAATTTTTTTTTATAGTAGGAAAAAATAGAGAAAAATAAAATAGAAAATAAGAAAGTGAATGGAGTGATAATCAATAATCCGTCATTGGAGATATAAGCATGATTTATTATGTATAATTCTTCATCCATTCTATTATTCAGGCCTCAGTCAAGCCCTCGCACTGAGCCACTTTGACCCTGTAAATATTCAATATATGGAGACCATATCCCTCTGAAGAGATCCAACCTGTCCATTAGGACAAGCCTCAATCTCTCCAGATGGAGTGTCTCCGACATTTCTGTATTCCACATTTTGATTGTGGGGGATGTAGGACCTTTCCAGAATTTTAGTATTATTTTTTTCCCAATTATTAAACCATAATCAATAAAGATTCTTTGATTCGTTGTTATTAATTGGTCTGTTTCCAGTATTCCTAGTATTATTAACTTTGAATCGGGGGTCAGAGTTATATTGACATTCGAAATTACCCTAAATATTTCTATCCAAAATTTTATAATTTTTACACAATTTGTAAATGAGTGTGTCAGATTAGCTTCTAAATGTTGACATTTATCACATATGGGAGATACTTTTGGAAAGATGTTATGTAGTTTGGATTTTGAATAATGTAGTCTATGTAGTATTTTAAACTGTATAAGAGAGTGTTTAGCATTTAACGAACAATGGTGTATATGTTGTAAACTTTCGTCCCATACTTCTGGTCTGATAATTTGACCTAATTCGTTTTCCCAAGATTGTCTATATATTTCTGTTGTGTATATATATATATGGACATATTATATATAATATTTCCATTGTATATATATGTTATATATATATATGAAATCATTTTTTCTGTGTTCGGATGTTTTATTTAGACATTCATCTAAAAATTTTCTGTCTTTCTATTTCTAAGTTCCTGTGTGTTTGCTTTTACATAGTCTCTGATTTGTAAATATCTAAAATAATCTTTAGAATGTAGTCCATAAATTTGTTGTAAATCTTGAAATGAAAGGAAAGAGTTTTCCTTATAGAGATCACCTATCTTAATAATTCCCTTGTTTTTCCATTGTAAAAAGCCTTTATCCATCATTGAAGGTTTAAATGTAACGTTATTTACAATGGTAAGGGCTAGTGGTATAGATTTCAGTTTTAATGTTTTCTTTATTTGTTTCCAAATACGTATTCCACTTTCTATTATCGGATTTTCACTATAGATTTTCTTAGCTAAATTAATATTAGCGAATATTATTGAACTAATTTCAAAAGGAGAACAGTCTTCTTTTTCCATATTTAACCAAATTGGTTGGTTATCTGTCTCTTCTAACCAAAAATTCATATTTTTAATATTAACTGCCCAATAATAAAACATACAATTTGGTAGTGCTAAACCTCCATTTATTTTTAATTTACATAAATGTTTTTTATTTATTCTATGGCTCTTATAATCCCAAATAAAGTTTGTAACTAGGGAGTCCACCTTCTTAAAGACATTTTTAGGAAGATATATCAGAATTAATTGGAAAAGATATAATAATTGTGGAGAAAAATCATTTTTATTATATTAATTTTACCTAACATTGAAATAGGTAGAGTTTTCCAATATAAAATATTCTTATTTAATTTATTCAATAGTGGTGGGAAGTTAGATTTAAATAAAGAATCAAATTTTTTTGTTGCATAAATTCCAAGATATTTTTTTTTTTTCATTTGTTATCTTAAAAGGAAATTGTTGTAATATGTGTAAGTTATTTACCATTATTGGCATGTTCACTTTTATTCCAATTGATACTATATCCTGAAAAAGATCCGAATTCAGTTATTAATTTTAACAAATTTTGGATACTAATTTCTGGTTTTGTGATGTAAAGTAATACATCATCCGCGTATAAGGAGATTTTATTTTTAGTATCTCTAGTATCATATCCATATATTTCCGGATGTGATCTCACCTTCTGAGCTAACGGTTCTATTGCAAGTGCAACCAGTATGGGGGATAAAGGGCAACCTTGTCTACAGCCTCGAGATAAATTGAATTTAGTTGATAACATTTGATTTGTTATTATTCTAGCTGTCGGGTTTGTATATAATAATTTGATCCAAGTAATGAACTTCTCTCCCAATTTGAAAGTTTCCATAACTGAAAACAAATAGGACCATTCCACCTGATCGAAGGCTTTCTCTGCATCTAACGAAATAACTACTAGATCTTTTTTAATACCTCTTTTCGAATATATAATATTGAATAACCGTCTCAAGTTATATGAAGAATATCGTTTTGGTATAAATCCTGTTTGATCGGGCTGAATTAATTCATTAATAACTGTGCTTAGCCTATGTGCTAATATTTTGGTTAATATCTTTTGATCAGTATTTAAAAGAGCTATAGCTCTAAATGATCCTGGTTCATCCAGGTCTTTGTTTATTTTAGGTATAAGTGTTATAATAGATTCATTTAACGTTTCTGGTAATTTCTGCTGTGTATATATATATATATATATTCATATAATGATTTCAGACGTGGTACAATCTGATCATAAAATGTTTTATAGAATTCCGAGCCAATACCATCTGGTCCCGGTGTTTTACCATTTTTTAATGATCTAATAGATTCTTGGATTTCTTTTACTGAAATTTCAGCGTTTAATAATTCTCTATTTTGTGAGTCCAACCCCTTCAGGTTACATTTTTTTTAAATGCTTCTATTCCTATCTTATTTTCTGTTGTTTTAGCAGTGTATAAGTTTTTATAGTATTGCATAAATCTCTCGTTAATATCTTTAGGTTGTATTAACAGTTCGCCATTATGTGATTTAATCCTATGGATTATTTTTTTCTGCCTCCATCTTCCTTAGTTGGCGAGCCAATAATTTTTGAGGTTTATCTCCAAATTCAAACTGTGATTGTTTAGTATGTTGATAAAGTTTTACAACTTGATCTGTATATATTTTATTTAATTTATATTTCAATGTTGCAATTTTATTATGTAATATTATAGATGGATTAGCTGCATTCTCTATATCTAATTGTTTAATCTCCTTTTCCAGTTATTGTTGATCCTTTCGATACTTTTTATTATAAAATGCTTGGGAGGAAATCATGATTCCCCGGAGATATGCTTTCAACGTTTCCCATAATAAGGAACAAGATATTTCCGGTTTATCATTTGTTTCGAAGAAAATCTTAATCTGTTCTGTAATATATTCCTGAGTTATTTTGTTTTTTAAAATTTGTGGGTTAAATCTCCACTGTCCCCATTTTTCTGTTTTACCATTTATTTTAATCTTAAATGTTAAAGGTGCATGATCTGAAATTATAGTATTGTGATATTTAGAATTATAAGTGAGTCAAATAAGTTTGGCATCGACCAAAAAATAATCTATTCTTGAGTAGGATTTTATGTATCGACGAATAAAAGGAATATTCTCGTCCAGTAGGATTTTCTACTCTCCAAACATCTTTAATATTAGTAGTTTCCATATATGCATTTAATAAGTCACTAGAATGTGATTTAGTTTTCCTTTGTCTTGTAGATCTGTCTAAGTAAGGATCTAGTGTACAATTTAAATCTCCTCCAATTATTAGATTATATTGTGTTAATTCCGGGATATTGTTAAATATTTTCTTGAAAAACAATGGACTATCAAAGTTTGGTCCATATACATTAACAAAAATCATTTTTTGTGCATTTAATTCTCATATTACAATAATGTATCTGCCATCGTTATCAGTTATAGTTGATGTATGTTTAAATAAAATGCCTTTGCGAAATAATATTGCTACGCCTCTTGATTTATACGTAAAAGAAGAATGATACATTTTATCTATCCATTTAGCTTTTAACCCATGCTCAGCATCTTTTTTTAAGTGGGTTTCTTGAATAAAAATTACATCAGCTTTAATTGCTTTTAAATGTGCTAATACTTTACCTATCTTAATTGGTTCATTAATACCTTTAACATTCCAACTACAAAACGTTATTCCCTCATTCCCCATATTCATTTTTAAGTCTTGCATCTTTTGTCTATGGGGGTCTGTAATAGAGCCGATGGTTCAGCCCGACAGAACCGACCTTACACCCGAACACCGAATAGATGAATTTTAAGTCCCGTGAATGCCTCTCACGTGTATATCTCCTTTGATCCAATGTATAACTCCATTCAAACTGAAAAAAACAATAAAAGTTTATAAAAGAAAAGAAGAAAGGATAGATTAAGAGGTTAGTATTGTGCACAAAGGAAGAAAAAACTACATCTAGCATTATTGTAGTTAGTGCTAGCCATACTAGCATGGCTAACCATCTACTGACTTCCGTAGTTGATGTTACTAACTTAACCAGCTCCCTGGTTTTTGGAATTATTATTCCATAATAATATTTTACCGGGGGTATTACATTAAATAAAGAGAGAAAAAAATATTCAAATTATAATAATTGAAAATATAAAAATACATATATTTAAAACTTATTTGAAAATCTAATTATTAAAAAAAAGAAATAAAAAAAAACATAAGATGAAAGGAAAACAAGAAGTATAAATGGTGTGACTTTAATATGTATTAGTTATTTGTATTAGTAATATGATTATATTAATTATTAGTATCCATGTGAGGTTTTCCGATCCACATCTTTCTCCAGCTTCCATCAAGCGTTATCCAGTTCCATCCGGTCCTGCGTAGTCTTATGAAGTCTTGCAGAGTCTTGTAAATTCTTGTAAAGTCCATAAAAGTCAGTATATTCGATGATAGGACCTTCTCAGGTCTTGATCTGCCGAGCTATTGGAGAAGCTATTTGAGAATATTTCTATTGGAGAAGAAATATTCCTTGTTGTTAAAAGTAACTCTTTAAGTAGCTGGATAAGTCAGGCCATATTTCAAATTTTCCACTCCCCTGAGAAGACTTTTAGACTCATTAAATGCTTTTCGTTTCCTGGAAACTTCTGCTGGGTAATCTCGGTAGATACTGATCCTTTGTCCTTCAAATACCAGGTTTCTGTTTCTCGAAGTTTTTCGCATTATCTCCTCCAAAACGTAGTCATATTGTACCTTTATAATCATTTGTCTTGGGGGGGCATTTAGTCTTGTCTGACGTCTCCTCACTCTATGTGCTCGGGCTAATAAAGGCTTTTGTTCCAGAGATAAAACATGTTGCAGTAGGTTCGCAGTAAATTCTCGAGGATCTTCATCTTTCTCTCGTCCTTCGGGAATACCCACGATTCTTAGGTTTTGTCTTCTCTGCCATCCTTCTAGCTCAGTACATTTCTCGGTTATTTTGGTCAGTAAATCCGTTAGACATTCATTTTCTGTAACCAGCTTTGCTGTAGTCAGCTAGTTCTTCAAGGCTTTTTATACCAGCCGTCTGTTGGTCCAGTACCTCCTCCACAGGATTCAGCCTTTTTTCAAAGTCGGTTTTGACCTTTTTGATCTTATCATTCATCTCCTTTGACATTTCACTCATCATTTCTGTGATTTCTTTCTTCAAGTCTTCTGATATTTTCTTAGCCTTGTTATTAATATTGGAATTAGTTTCAAGTTGTAATTCTTTCATTTGAGTATTCATCTGGTTTATTTCTTCCTTTAAACCAGCAATTTCACGTGAAATAAAAGATTTAAGTTCTTCACTTTCAGTTTTTTTCGCTGTTCTTTTCGATACATCTTCCTGGGATGAGGTCCTACCTGAGTCCGAGGCTTCAGTCAGGCCTTCTGCCGGTCTCTGCCTGCTTGATCGAATTTTCAATTTTTCGGGTGGGCTGCGTGTTGTAGACATAACTAGTTGCGTGCCTGATGACGTCACTCACAGCAATCGGTGCAGAGACGGCAGGCAGCAGGCAGCAGACAGCAGGTAGGTCCGTTAATCCCCCATTTTTTCCCGTTTTTTTCGCGGAGCTGGCTGGCGTTATCCTCTAGTCCTCCATCGCGCCACCGGAAGTCCGAGCGCCACCGGAAGTCCAATTCTGAGACTTATAACCATATAACAATTACAGCACGGAGACAGGCCCTCTCGGCCCTTCCAGTCCGTGCCGACCATTTGTTTTCCCCTAGTCCCATCTACCTGCACTCAGACCATACCCCTCCATTCCCTTCACGTCCATATACCTATCCACTTTACTTTTAAATGTTAAAATCGATCCTGCCTCCACCACATCTGCTGGAAGCTCATTCCACACAGCCACCACCCTCTGAGTAAAGAAGTTCCCCCTCACGTTACCCCTAAACTTCTGTCCCTTAATTCTCATGTCATTCCCTCTTGTGTAAATCTTCCCTACCCCTCAATTGGGAAAAAGCTTATCCACGTCAACTCTGTCTATCCCTTTCATCATTTTAAAGACCTCAATCAAGTCCCCCCTTAACCTTCTGCGCTCCAAAGAATAAAGACCTAACTTGTTCAACCTTTCTCTGTAACATAGTTGCTGGAACCCTGGCAACATTCTAGTAAATCTCCTCTGTACTCTCTCTATTTTGTTGACATCCTTCCTATAACTAGGCGACCAAAATTGTACACCATACTCCAGAATTGGTCTTACCAATGCCTCGTACAATTTTAACATTACTTCCCTACTCCTATATTCAATGCTCTGATTTATAAAGGCCAGCACACCAAAGGCTTTCTTTACCACCCTATCTACATGCGATTCCACCTTCAGGGAACTATGCACAGTTATTCCTAGATCCCTCTGTTCCACAGCATTCCTCAATTCCCTACCATTTACCATGTACGTCCTATTTTGATTTGTCCTGCCAAGATGTAGCACTTCACACTTATCAGCATTAAACTCCATCTGCCATCTTTCAGCCCACTTTTCCAAATGGCCCAAATCACTCTGTAGACTTTGAAAATCTACTTCATTATCCACAATACCACCTATCTTAGTATCATCTGCATACTTACTTATCCAATTTTCCACCCCATCATCCAGATCATTGATGTACATGACAAACAACAGTGGACCCAAACACAGATCCCTGAGGCACCCCCACTGGTCACCGGCTTCCAACCTGACAAACAGCCATCTACCATTACTCTCTGACATCTCCCATTCAGCCACTGTTGAATCCATCTTGCTACTTCCGCCATTAACACCCAAAGATTGAACCTTCTGAACCAACCTTCCATGGGGAACCTTGTCAAAGGCCTTACTGAAATCCATATAGACAACATCCACTGCTTTACCCTCATCAATTTCCCTAGTTACCGCTTCAAAAAATTCAAGAAGGTTTGTCAAACATGACCTTCCAGGCACAAATCCATGTTGACTGTTCCTGATCAGACCCTGTTTATCCAGATGCTTATATATATTATCTCTAAGTATCCTTTCCATTAATTTGCCCACCACTGACGTCAAACTAATAGGTCTATAATTGCTAGGTTTATTCTTTGAACCCTTTTTAAACAATGGAACAACATGCGCAGTACGCCAATCCTCCGGCACTATTCCCGTTTCTAATGACATTTGAAATATTTCTGTCATAGCTCCTGCTATTTCTACACTAACTTGCCTCAATGTCCTAGGGAATATCCTGTCAGGACCTGGAGACTTATCCACCTTTATATTTTTCAAAAGTGTCAGTACTTCCTCCTCTTTGAATCTCATAGTTCCATAGCTACTCTACTTTTTTCCCTTACCTCACAGAGTTCAATATCCTTCTCCTTGGTGAATACCGAAGAAAGAAGAAAGAAAGACTTAATGAAGAAAAAAGTCATAAGGATAAGATGTAGACAAAAGAAGTATCAGGCAGTGCGGGAACAAATCAGCATATTAGAGTGCTGTCTGAGAATGATGAAATAATTTTTGAAAAGTTCAGAAGGGTAGTGTAGAAACATAGAAAAAAGACAGTAAAATAGGTGCAGGGGAGGAAATTCAGCATTTTGAGCCAGCACCACCATTTAATAAGATCATAGCTGATCATCTAATATTAGTATCCTGTTTCTGCTTTTTCTCCCATATCCCGCAATTCCTTTAGCCCAAAGTGCTAAATCTAATTCTCTCTTTGAAACATCCAGTGAATTGGTCTCCATTGCCTACTGTGACTGAGAATTCCACAGATTCACAACTCTCTGGGTGAAGAAATGTTTCCTCATCTCAGTCCTAAGGGATGAAAAAACGTAAAGTACTTCTCTTGAAGGGTTGCACTAGAGGATATTAACTTATGATATTAAACGTTTACGTAATGGGTTTCATTCTAATTACAGGCAAGGTGCATTGTGTGTTAATGCAGAAATATCATTGTCACCCATTATTAGATGTAGAGATTTAGAGCCATAGAATGATAGATGCATACAGTGTGGAAACTGGCCTTTGGCCCATGTTGAGCAAGCTGCGTCATCTATGCTAGTCCCACCCTCTTGTGCTTGACCCATATACCTTAAAAACCTTTCTGTCCATGTACATCGCCAAATGTCTTTTAAATGTTGTTAAAGTACTTGCCACAACAACCTTCTTACTCATTGCTATAAGGTCCCACCACTCTCTGTGTGAAAATGGTTGCCCTCAGTTTCAGATTAATTTTTTCCCTTCTCATCTTGAATCTTGATTACTACACTTAGGGTAAAATAACCTCTGCAACAACTTTACCTATTTCATTCAAGTCATTTTCGTCTACATAAGATAATTCCTTATCCACCTGCACTTCAATTTGGCTTTGGAAGGTCAACAAGGCACTGGAGATATGTAGAACCATCCAACCAAGGGGATAGTATCAGCATCATTGAATGATCTCCCGTGCATTCAATTATTACATAAATCACAAGAACCGGCAGCTCCACATGTGGATTTTCAGGAGGTAGGAAACAATGAGATTGGGGACTGTTGAGCATAGATCAGCAGGTTTCCCATTGTCCTTGAACATATGATACTTGCACGGTAAGGCTGGATTACATCCAATACCTGCCAAACTTTGGATTGAACCATGCTAGGTGAAATCATATAGAAAGAGTCAGCATAGAACACTATGAAGGACTATAAAACATAAGACCATAAGATATAGGAACAGAATTATGAAATTTTGCCCATCGAATTGGCCCTCCCATTCCATCGTTGCTAATCTATTTTTCCTTTAAAACCCCACACTCCTGACTTCTCCTGTTGATAACCTATGTTTTATTTTCCAGATTAATAGTAAGATTAAATGAGAACTTACCAGTTTGAAGTTTGATCTTTATTTTTTGAGGAGTTATGATGAGGGATTAGGTGAAGAGTCCATCAGCCCGCATGCGCATCAATCTTCAAAGCAGCGGTGTGAAATCACAGATAACAGTTGTTGAACTGAATATAGGAAGATTCGAGAAACTAGAACTACCAGCTGATCATTATGTTACGAGGGTAGGGAGCGGAGGGCACGTAATCCCTCATCGTAACTCCTCATAAAATAAAGATCAAACTTCAAACAGATAAGTTCTCGTTTAATCTTACTATTTTACTTCGAGTCACGTGATTGACTACGTGAAGATTACAAAGCTCTGTGATTTCATGCTGTGAACACGAGTCCATGCAACACCCCGCATTAGTTGACCAAGGAGGAGTGAAATCACAATGCATTCAAACATGACATAGATTTAAAGCATGCTGATGCTTTTATTAAACAAAATGGTATATATGAAATAATAATGGCCCCTCACATCCGGGGTAAATTATAAAACAGAACTTAAAATTGAATTTGCCCGGACTGGCAATGGATTTGTTATAAAACGTTTGGAAAGTTCTCTCGTTTGACCATCCTGCCACCGCGAGGACGTGGTCCAGTGGAACTTCCAAAACCCTCGCTGCTGATGTTGTTGCAGCCCTGTGGAGTGACATTTTGAAAATATCGGTGTCCACGTCTGTACAAGACAAAACCTGTCTTAATCACCTCGAAATGGTCTGCACTGACACCCTCTTGTGAGGTTTATTGTATCTAACAAACACTGCTAGTATAGTGCCTTTGAAGCTTTTTGTAACCTTAATGTATTGTTGAAAATGTGTGACCACACACAACCGAAGGTCCACAGGGTATGCCATAAACTCCAATTTGGGACCTAACGCCCCTGGTCTGCTCTGCTTGACTAAGTCATGCACATAAAAAGTTAATTTATTGGTAGATGTCACCATTGTGTCCAGTCGCATTTTATGCAACGGCTGGACCCGTTGTGCCGAAACCAGCACCATGAGCATAACCACTTTAAAAGTTAGTTTGACCAGTGACAGGGATGTAGATGGAGCCCCCCGCCGAAGCAGCGTCAGTACAATGTTCACATCCCATATCTCCGAGTACCTTGACCTGGGAGGATTGGTGTTGAAGATACTCTCTTCATGAACCTGGATATCAGCAGGTGAGGCCCGACAGTGTGATGTCCCGATCCCAGCAATAAGTATGACGACAATGCACTCCTGGCACAATTAATGGCACAGTAACTCAATCTTTCATCAATAAATAGACTGGACATAAATTCCAAGATATCCGTCACACATGCCGTGTCATACATGATGTTGGACTGCGAACAGAACGTTTCCCATCTCTTAATATAGGAGATGTACTGCTTCTTGGTGGTATCTCTCCAAGCTGCAGCGATCACATCCACAATTCGATCCACCAGTCCGAGCCCCAGGAAAGGTCTCCTCAGAATCTGCAAATCAACAAATTTATTCAGTCATTTAATGGGTGGCTCTCCCCTGTTACAGGATGAATCAGCAGATTACTGCATTTGGGAATGGCCATAAAAGGCTCTGATATAATTCCCAGAATCAATGGGAACTATGGCTGTGTAGGACAGTCAGGCACTACCAAAATGCCTGATGCGGAGTCTTGTTGGATCTTTTGCAAGATCTGACTGATGAGGCAAAAAGGAGGAAATGCATCGAAGATCATTCCTCCCAAGTGTAGCGAGAATGCATCCATCGCCACTGCCCCTGGTCTGGCTCCCATGCAACATACTTTGGCACTTGGTGATTAAGCCTGGATGCAAATAAATCGTTATCCGGCGTTCCATACCGAACAACAATGTCGGTCAATACTTTATGGTCCAACATCCATTCGGAGTTGTCATTAAATTTCCATGACCTGGTGTCCGCCACTATATTGAGCCTACCTGGCAGGTAGGTAGCTGAAATCCAAATGCTTCTTACATTACACCAGTGCCAAATAAGGTTAGCAAAATTATCACAGGTTTGTTAAAATGACCTGCATGATCTTTCAGCGCTTGCTTCTTTGCACATTGTAAATTTTGATAATGCAAAGGCCCAAGCTGTGCAGCTGGAAAGGCAGCCACTAATTTGCCAATTAACCTGGCCACCTGTCGAATAGATGGTTGCTCAACAACAACAAGGTTGTTACAGTCTTCTATTAATTCTAATCTCTTGCCCCAGGGCAGAGTCACAGACATGTGAACAGAGTTAATAGTAAACCCTAAATAGTCAATAACTGTGGATGGTGTCAACTTAGATTTATCTGGATGGATGAGAAACCCCAATCTCCTAAACAAGAGTGTACTGGCTTAAACAACAAATTTAGCTAATTTCACAGTTTTTCCTATAATTAGGATATCATCCAAGTATGCCATAACAATATATTGAGCTCTGAGAAGTGCAAGTGCCGGTTTTAATAATTTGGTAAAAATCTGGGGGCTGATGTTAACCCATTAGGCAACGCTTTAACTGCCACAGTTGCCCCATCCAGTTAAACTTCAAATACCTCCCGTGATCGCTCTAAATGGGTACTGAATAGTATGCATCTTTGAGAGCGATGCATGACATAAAGCTGTCAGGTCTCGCGTTTGATCTAGTTTCTGTTTCTTATTGGGTTTTAGTATTAGAGTTTGCATTCTTGTTTTATTTTGGTGTCTCATATCTCCTCTTGTTTCAGGTCCCATTTCCTGTCATGCCGTTTACCCTCATGTGATTGTTGGCCCCGCCCTGATGTGTTTCACCTGTGGCTCGTTATCCCCTGTTAGTCTGTATTTAAGGCCTTTGTGTTTTAGTTCTCATTGCCAGTTCGTTGTGTATGCTACTTGGTATCACCTCATTCCAGCTCTAGAAACCTTGTGACCTTATTATCTCGACCATTGCCTGTTTTTCGACCACTGTTTTTGCCTGCTCCTAGATTATACTGTTGCCTCTGTTTTTGCTTACCTGTGTACCGACTTGGACCGATTAAACTCTGAGAATGGATCTGCCCTGTATCTGAGCCTGCATTTGTGTCCTCCTCATTCAGTTCTGATATTACGAACTGGCCAACAATGGACGCAGCGGGCTCTGATCTTTTTCGTGCAGCGCTCCAGAAGCAAGAGGAGCGCATCTCACATTACGAGGGTCAACTCGCCTCGATCGTCGCCGGGTTCCGGGATCTCGGCGAGCATCAGCAGGGATTCCAGCCGGACATCGGTTCACAGGTGAACACTTTAAGTTCACGGTTTGAACACCTGGTTACTTGGCTGAATTCTTTGTTTCCTGCTGTGGCTTCCTTGCCTGCCAAGTCTGTTTCCTTGTCTGTGTCTCCAGGGGCTCCGATGGCCACGGCTGCTGCAGCGTCTCCATTCGTCCGCCTGGCAAGACTGGAACACTTTTCGGGGGAATCGGAGAAGTGTAGACCTTTTTTTGATTCAGTGTGGGCTGCATTTCGAACTTCAAGTTGCTTCCTTTCCATCAGAACGCTCAAGGGTAGCCTTTATCATCACGCACCTGTCGGGTAGAGCGGAGGCTTGGGCCACGGTGGAATGGTCTTCAAATTCTCCTGGTTGCCAGACGTCGGTCCTGTTCATGGAAGCTCTGTCCCGCACGTTTGATCACTCCAATCCTGGCCGAGAGGCTTCACAGAACCTGGTCTCCATGAAACAAGGTAATCGCTCAGTTATGGATTTTGCTATTGAACTTTGAACTGTTGCTGCTAAGAGTGGATGGAATGAGGCTGCTTTGTTGGATGCTTTTCACAATGGATTGTCCAAAGGTATCAAAGATCAGTTGGCTCCACTAACCCTGCCTTCCGACTTCGAGTCTATGATTTCCCTGGCTGTCCAAATTGATGCTAGGCTCAGAGAAAGAGAGCGAGAGAGGAGATTGGCGGCAGTTCGGTCCTCCTCCCAACAGTGGTGGCAGCGTCGCCCTTCACCTTCCGGTCGGGGCTTCATCCCTCTCGACCGGTCCAGTCAGCCTACAGCAGCACCTGTCTCTTCGGAGGAGCCCATGCAGGTGGGACGAGCCAAACTCAGCCCGGAGGAACGGCAGTGCCGCCTAAGGGAGGGGAGGTGTTTTTACTGTGGTGAACTGGGACATTTGTTGAACAGCTATTCAGTAAAAGACAAGGCTCACCAATGAAAGAGAGGACATTGGTGAGCTGTACCACTCCTGTGAGCCGTTCTTCTCCTCAACTCACAACTGTACATTTGTTGGTGCATTTCCATTGGCACTCACTGCAGACTTTGGTTGAATCTGGGGCAGATGAGAACTTCGCTTGGCTTATGAATTGAAGCTGGAACGTGAACAGCTTCAGGATCCTCAGGAGGCTAGTGCACTGGATGGGTGCCTAATGTACAGGGTGATTCACCGAACTCAACCTGTTCAACTCATCGTGGCAGGTAATCACTTGGAGACCATCAGTTTTCATCTCCTCGACTGTCCTCTTCATCCTCTGGTTTTGGGGCTCCCTTGGCTGTCTTACCATAATCCTCACATGTACTGGGGAAGTAATTTCTTGGGGAAATAACTGTAAACTCATCTATCTGCATGATTCTTCTCCTGAGTCTGTGAAGGATCCATCAAGGAGCAGTTTGCTGGGATCTTCCAGGACCACCCTCCGGCAGCCTTCTCGTTCAAGGGAGGGTGAGTTTCCAGATCTCACCAAGGTTCCCTCATGTTATCTAGACCTAAAGGAGGCGTTCAACAAGGCCAAGGCCACCTCTCTTCCGCCGCATAGACCATACGACTGCTGCATTGACCTTCTGCCAGGTACAACGCCTCCTAAGGGTTGTCTTTATTCCTTGTTTTCACCTGAGCGGCTCGCCATGGAGAAGTACATTGACGACACCCTTGCTGCTGGGATCATCAGACCTTCCTCTTCACCTGCAGAAGCTGGATTCTTCTTTGTGGATAAGAAGGATGGAACACTTCGGCCCTGCATTGACGACAGAGGACTCAATGACATAACTGTTAAAAACAGATACCCTCTTCCTCTTATCTCCTCTGCATTTGAACAGTTAAAAAACGCTAAGGTATTCACTAAGTTAGATCTTAGAAATGCTTATCATCTGGTAAGGATAAGGGAGGGGGATGAATGGAAGACTGCGTTTAACACACCCAGTGGTCATTATGAATATCGGGTCATGCCGTTTGGTCTTATTAATGCTCCAGCCGTTTTTCAAGGCATGGTGAATGATGTATTACGGGACATACTGAACAAGTTTGTGTTTGTGTACCTTGATGAAATTTTGATTTTTTTCTCCAGACGAAATTTCCCATGTGCAGCATGTGCACCAGGTGCTGGAAACGTTTGCTCTCGAATGATCTGTTTGTGAAAGCTGAGAAATGTGAATTTCATGCTAACACTGTTCAATTCCTTGGTTATGTTATATCACCTGATGGTATACAGATGGACCTGGGCAAGGTCAATGCTGTGGCCACCTGGCCTACACCCTCCAGTCGTAAGCGACTTCAGGGGTTCCTTGAGTTTGCTAATTTTTATATGAAGCTTATCCGGAACTTTAGTGTCACTGCTGCACCACTCCATGCTCTCACCGCACCCCAAGTGCCTTTCTCTTGGTCCCCTCAAGGAGAAACTGCATTTATGAGACTCAAGAGGAGCTTCTCCTCAGCCCCCATCCTGGTTCACCCTGACCCGTCACTCCAGTTCGTGGTTGAGGTGGATGCCTCGGGTGTGGGCATTGGGGCCGTACTCTCCTAGAAATCCTCCACAGATGGTCGACTACATCCCTGCGCTTTCCTCTCAAGAAAGTTTTCTCCTGCTGAGAGAAATTATGATGTAGGTAACCGTGAACTGTTAGCGGTTAAAACAGCCTTGGAGGAATGGAGACATTGGTTGGAGGGTACCAAGCAGCCATTTCTAGTTTGGAAAGACCACAAGAACCTGGAATACATCAAGTCAGCCAAACGCCTCAACTCGCGCCAAGCAAGGTGGGCTCTCTTCTTAAATTGATTTGATTTTGTTCTGTCTTACCGCACTGGTGCCAAGAATGGCAAACCTGATGCTCTCTCCAGACAGTTTGATCTTGACCCATCCCCTAAGGTTTCAACTCCCATTCTGCCTGCTTCCTGTTTTGTTGGGGCAGTTACTTGGGAGATTGAGAAGAGAGTTTCCGAGGCAACTGCTGGTGTTCAGTCTCCGCTAGGGTGTCCTTCTAAACGTCTGTTTGTTTCCGAGTCTCTTCGTTCACAGGTGATTCACTGGGCTCATACGTCTCAGATCTCCTGTCATCCCGGTGTCCGCCGAACCCTGTTTGTGGCCAAACAGCGGTTTTGGTGGCCTTCCATAGAGAGGGGGATTAAGGAGTACGTCGCCGCCTGCAGTATTTGTGCTCAGAACAAGACGTCACGTCGGCCCGCCTTTGGCCTCCTGAATTCGCTGCCTGGAGTATGCACACAACACACTTCTTTGCTCATCCTCTGGTCTCTCTCCATTCCAGTGTGCCTATGGTTATCAACCACCATTGTTCCCTGCTGTGGAGAAGGAGTCCAGTGTGCCCTCCGCTCAGGCTCTTATCTGTTGCTGTCGCAGGGTTGATAACCATAGGCACCAAGATAACCAAGGTTGATAACCATATTGGTGGTTCAGTCTTGATGTGGATAGAGAACTGGCTCGCAGACAGGAAGCAAAGAGTAGGAGTGAACGGGTCCTTTTCAGGATGGCAGACAGTGACTAGCGAGGTGCCGCAAGGCTCAGTGCTGGGACCCCAGCTATTTATAATATACATTAATGAATTGGACGAGGGAATTAAATGCAACATCTCGAAGTTTGCGGATGACACTAAGCTGGGGGGCAGTGTTAGCTGTGAGGAGGATGCTAGGAGGCTGCAGGATAACTTGGATAGACTGGGTGAGTGGGCAAATGCATGGCAGATGCAGTATAATATGGATCAATGTGAGGTTATCCACTATGGTGGCAAAAACAGGAAGGTAGACTATTATTTGAATGGTGATCGATTAGGAAAAGGGGAGATGCAGCGAGACCTGGGTGTCATGGTACACCAGTCATTGAAAGTAGGCATGCAGGTGCAGCAGGCTGTGAAGAAAGTGAATGGTATGTTGGCATTCATAGCAAAAGGATTTGAGTGCAAGAGCAGGCAGGTTCTACTGCAGTTGTACAGGGTCTTGGTGAGGCCACACCTGGAGTATTGTGTACATTTTTGGTCTCCTAATCTGAGGAAAGACATTCTTGCCATAGAGGGAATACAGAGAAGGTTCACCAGACTGATTCCTGGGATGGCACGACTTCCTTATGAAGAAAGACTGGATAGACTTGGCTTGTACTCGCTGGAATTTAGAAGATTGAGGGGTGATCTCATGGAGACTTACAAAATTCTTAAGGGGTTGGACAGGCTAGATGCAGGAAGATTGTTCCCGATGTTGGGGAAGTCCAGGACAAGGGGTCACAGTTTAAGGATAAGGGGGAAATCTTTTAGGACTGAGATGAGAAAATCGTTTTTCACACAGAGAGTGGTGAATCTGTGGAATTCTCTGCCACGGAAGGTAGTTGAGGCCAGTTTGTTGTCCATATTTAAGAGGGAGTTGGATGTGGCCCTTGTGGCTGAAGGGATCAGGGGGTATGGAGAGAAGGCAGGTACAGGATACTGAGTTGGATGATCAGCCATGATCATATTGAATGGCGGTGCAGGCTCGAAGGGCCGAATGGACTGCTCCTGCACCTAATTTCTATGTTTCTATGTTTCTAAGGTTTGGAATGGGGCTCGTCAGATGCTGTTGCGCAGTTCTGCATGTTACAAGAGGATGGCTGATTGTGGAAGAACGCCAGCTAAAAGGTGGGGCTCTCCACTCGAGACTTACCTCTGAGGGCGGAATCCAATGGACAGACTGAACGCCTTAACCAGGAATTGGAGACAGGACTGAGGTGCTTGGTGGCACAGAATCCTTCAACTTGGAGCAAACGCCTTATTTGGGTGGAGTATGCACACAACACACTTCCTTGCTCATCCTCTGGTCTCTCTCCATTCCAGTGTGCCTATGGTATCAACCGCCATTGTTCCCTGCTGTGAGGAGTCCAGTCTGCCCTCCGCTCAGGCTCTCATTCGTCGCTGTCACAAGGTTTGGAATGGGGCTCGTCAGATGGCGTTGCGCAGTTCTGCGCGTTACAAGAGGATGGCTGATAATGGAAGGACGCCGGCTCCAGTATACTCGCCGGGCTAAAAGGTGTGGCTCTCCACTCGAGACTTACCTCTGAGGGTGGAATCCTGGAAGCTGGCTCCTCATTTTGTTGATCCTTTCCCCATATCGAAGGTCATCAATCCTGTGGCGGTTCGTCTCAAACTCCCCCGTGCCATGAGGGTCCACCCTACTTTCCATGTCTCCCGAATTAAGCCATTTAAGTAGAGTCCTCTGGTCCCTGCCTCCACACCCCCCTCCACCCCCCCCCCCCCCCCCCCCCCCCCCCGGTTCCTTGATGGGGGTCCAGTGTTTACGGTCAGCCGATTGCTGGGGATGCGCCAGTTGTGTGATTGTCAGTATCTTGTGGATTGGGAGGGTTATGGACCTGAGGAGTGGTCTTGGGTGCCGGCTCACAACATATGCAACCCGGAACTCATCAGGGAATATCGGCGCCAACATACTGACGATCCTGGGCCGTCAGGAGCCGGCCGTGGGGGGGGGGGGGGGGGGGGGGGGGTTACTGTAAGGTCTCGTGTTTGATCTAGTTCCTGTTTCTTATTGGGTTTTAGTATTAGAGTTTGCATTCTTGTTTTATTTTGGTGTCTCACATCTCCTCTTGTTTCAGGTCCCATTTCCTGTCATGTCGTTTACCCTCATGTGATTGTTGGCCCCGCCCTGATGTGTTTCACCTGTGGCTTGTTATCCCCGTTAGTCTGTATTTAAGGCCTTTGTGTTTTAGTTCTCATTGCCAGTTCGTTGTGTATGCTACTTGGCATCACCTCACTCCAGCTCTAGAAATCTTGTGACCTTGTGATCTCGACCATTGCCTGTTTTTCGACCACTGGTTTTGCCTGCTCCTAGATTATACTGTTGCCTCTGTTTTTGCTTACCTGTGTACCGACTTGGACCGATTAAACTCTGAGAATGGATCTGCCCTGCATTTGTGTCCTCCTCATTCAGTTCTGAAAAAAAGCATCCTTTGGAAATCAGTTGTTTGTCAGTAACGAAGGTTTCCATTTTAAAATGTCTATACTGCACAAAAGCGTTAAGCTGAATCAAATCAAGGATGATACGGCATCCTCCATCTTTTGTCTTGTAAATATATTAGAAACAAATTTGTGAGGTTCATGACTCGACCTCTCAATTACCCCTTTTGAATGTAACTTTTGAATTTCTGCTTGCACATCCAAACCCTCCTGTTGTGAATGAACAAACGTCCGGTTTGGTGCATGCTGTGTGGGTGGCAGTGAATTGGGAAGGAACTCGATTTGGAACCCTTGCATGCTGTGCAGTATAAACGGATCTGATGTTATCCAACTCCATTCATTCAAAAACAAGTGTAATCTGCCAACAACTTGTAAATGTCCCACACACCCCACACCAGACCCACCTACCTCCATGGTTACCAGTGGTTTTGTGGTTTTTATTTCCGCCCCTAGGTTTGGGGGGATAGGGGTGCTGGAGTATGCAAATGGCGCATCTTCCAAGAGGGCGGGCCTGGGCCTTGGCCTAAAAAAGATTTCTGTCCAGAATATATGGCCTTCGAGCTTTCACCAACTTCAGCAAAACGCTTTCTGCTGGTGGATGCGTAGGGGTGCTGCCGCCGGAATTGAGAAGCTTTCCTGGTCGACGGTGCCTTATCGAGGTCCTTGACCTGTTTCAGCAGGTTTTCTCCGAAGAGGAGAGTTGGCGGCTGAACGCTGCTGGCTCTGCACAACCCGGCAAATTTGGGGTTCAGGGCAGGTCAGATGGAACTTTTGCGAAAGCAATTGATTTAAAAATGTGCATTGCACATTAATGCCAGGGCATCCTGTTGTAGATCCAACAATGAACCCCCATCCACGGACCTGGCAAATGCCGTTATGCCCGAGGCCAGCAATTTGAGGATTCTCTGGAGTTTTACTTCCTGGGCCTTGATGCCCCCTCCAATATATCCCCAAATCGAGTTGTTCATGGCCGGTACATTTAGCGAAGCACAGTTCCCAGGTGCATTGTATTTGGCAGATGTATCTATCATTACCTGCTCCTGCAGCTGGTGGGAGGTGAGGTAGTTGATGCTTGCAGCAAGTTCCTCCTGTAGCGGCTCCCCCGTTTGCGAGGGTATCGCAAATTTGGAAGCTATGGCAGGCAAATCCTGTGCTCCGTGCACCCCATGCATACTGGTATGCTCCTCAGCCATAACACCGAATTCGTAGTCAGTCCAGTACTGACTCCGTAAGCTCCCCTCCTCGGAGAGGAAGACATTGTGCAGCCCTGAACCAGGCGCCGCCGTGGGCCCCCGAGGCGACCTGCGCTGATATAACTCCATTCGTTGGAGCATTTCATATTGGAGCATCCTTTCTATCAGGTGCTCCATCTGGGATAAATGTCCGAGGACGCTATCCATTGAAGTGGGCGAGTCCCCCTGGCCTGACACGTCTGAGCCCACAGGCCTATCCGACTTTCTTTGGCTTTACCCCCTTTCTGGGGAACCATAGTGCTCTCAACAGGCACCAGGTCAGAAGCCGCTGACTGCACCGTCAGCGACTCGGGTGGCGAAATCTACGGCCGCCGGCTACCCGCACTCCCGCGGTCCTCCGTAGCCCGCTTAGACTTCGCCCTGGACATTTCCATGATGATTGGAAACTCGCCGTTCTGTAATCAAGATTGCAGAACAAAAAACAACCTCAGAATAAGTGCAAACTTACCTGTAGGGCCTTTTAAACTTACCGCTGGAGGAGCAGCACGTCTCCCAGCCAGTCATGTGCCATGTGTTGGACGATAATGACATGCATGTGGGCTGGCGGGCTCTTCACGTAGTCACTCGTGTGACTCTGAAGTAAAATTTTCTTCACGTTTATCAGAATGGATGATGCAAGAAAGATTACCCTCATGTTGTGGGTGATGGTATCCAGATCAAGAAAGTGCAAGGTTCACCCATTTAATTAGTGATGAGGAAAGATTCCATCTCTCAGAATGCCACAATTATTTGGAATTCGCTGGTCCAGAGAGTTGTAGAGGTGGAGTAATTGGACATTGACAGATTATTGGCTGCATGGCAAGTCGAAGATAATTGGAGCCGAGGCAGAAATCAGACCAGCAGTGATCTGCTATTCCTACTTCTTGTTTCTCGGTGTGAAATATGTGTGAAATGATTTTGCCACATGTGGGTATGCACATTGTAAGATTAAAGAGCATGTGATGTTTCACAGGCTAGGTGTTGGGTCCGCTAATTCACACGTTATATACAGGGACCTTGGAGCATTCTTGAAAGTGGGGAGGTTGAGCGATCACTGGTCACTGGACTCGGGGGTACCCAGCGAGGGAGTGGAGATACTGAGTGGGGGGACGGTGTGGGAGGGGGGCGACCCCCCCCTCCCATGATAGCAACTATTTCAAATTTGATGTATCAAAATCATGTTTTAGTGCATTGTAGAAGTATGATTTCAATGTTTTTTGTTTGAAGCATTATTAAGAAAATATAGGGCCTACATGAGAAATTGGAGCAGGTTATTATTATTTTTGTTATTGCTTGACCTCAAAACATGGGAGATAATAAAACAAGCCAACCCCACCTCAGAAAGTGGGGGGATATATCCCACTGCTTCAACCCAGTGCTTGGTACCTACTTCCAGCAGCCACTGGTTGTCCTCCAGAAAGCACCAAGCCGCAGTCTGGCCCATGCTGGTCTCTAGGGCAAATTTGGCACAGAGACCCTCACGGCAGTGGCGCAACGCTTCTGACGCCTCTTGCACTGAGGCTGCTGTATGGCCTGAGCTGCAGTGAGCAACTTGCCAGCCCCGGCTCCCTGTCCGCATCTACCCCTGCCACTACTTATGCTTCCATCCATGCCTCCTCCCCCAACTCTCCAACACCCACGACTCTGTTTCTCAAATCACAGCACGGCCTTGTACAAAGCCGGAGACATTGAAACATGTCTAGCCAAAAAAGTGGGGGGGGGGGGGCGGCTGTTGCCCCCCCTGCTCCCCAGGATCCATGGCCCATCATATTAATAATCTGGATGATGGCATTCATCGCTTTGTGGCAACATTTGCAGATGATACGAAGATAGACGGAGTGGTAGGTAGTGTTGAAGAAGTAGGAATTCCGAAGAAGAACTTGGACAGGTTAGCTGAGTGGCAAATAGAATACAGCAAAGCAAAGTTTATAAACATGCACTTTGATAAAAAGAATAAAGGTGCAAACTATTTTCTATATGCAGGTCGAATTGGTAGTAAGGACGGCAAATGTAATATAAGCATTCATTTAGAGAGGACTAGAATATAAAACCAAGGTTGTAATGCTGAGGCTTTATAAGGCACTGGTTAGGCCACATTTTGAATATTGAACTGTTTTGTGCACCCTATCTGACAAAGGATGTGCTGGCGTTGGAAACGGTTCAAAGAAGGTTTACGAGAATGATCCAGGGAATGATTGGCTTCACTTATGAGAAGCGTTTCATGGATCTTGGTCTGTATTCGCATAGGAGATTAGATGGATGAGAGGATATCTCATCAAATAATGAGAGGCCTAAAATGAATGGACGTGGAGAAGATGTTTCCAGCAGTGGAAGAATGTTGGACCAGAGTGCACCTCTGAACAAAAGGATGTACCTTTAGAACGGTGATGAGGATCTTAGGAATTCTAGTGCCCACCAGCTACTGTTTTGGAGACCGTCTCCAGCTAGTGATAGTGCCCATAATTCAGATTCAGGAAGGAAGGAAGGATGACAGAAATAACTTTGAGTTGTGGCAGAGGGAGATGGTTGGTCAGACAAGATCCGGACAGAATGTAGGCCAATGTAGTGGTTGGGAAATCATTCAGCATATTAAAGAGTTGTCTGGAGATGGATGAACTGCTTTTTGAGAGGATCCTGGAGTGGTTGAGTCCTACCGATGAAAGAAAGAACATCACTTGTCATGAGGTTTTGTACAAAACTGTATAAACATTTGAACATTCTATTAAAGGGTTATGTAGATATTGACACGCATTCTAATTCCAGACTACGTGCATTGTGTGTAAATGCAGAAATAACATTCTGTAAATATGCAAAACAATATCGCTGCACCGTGTTTATCAAGTTCGCTGGTATCCAACACACTTCTGTTTGTTCATTTCAAATATTTACTCAGATAGTTAACCAGGTCTGGAAAGGGGGATTTTCAACAGTTTTGTATGAAGAACCATGGTACAAAGAACTAAGGTACACTGGCAATATAAACGTACAATAATAATTTCTCAAAATCAATATTTTATCCCATAACCACGATTCTGAGACCTAATGAACAAAACATTGTAAAAAAAGGATGTAGGCCAAGAAGTTTTTAAGAAGGAACTACAGATGCTGGAAAATCGAAGGTAGACAACAGTGCTAGAGAAACTCAGCGGGTGCGGCAGCATCTACGGAGCGAAGGAAAAAGGAACATTTTGGGCCAAAACCCTTCTTCAGACATCTACCGTACAAGACTTATTTTGTCTACTATAGGCCAAGAAGTATCAGGCAGTGTGAGAACAAATCAGCATATTAGAGTGCTGTTTGAGAATGAAGAAATACGCTTTGAGAAGTTCATAAGGGGTGGTATAGCAACATAGAAAAACAGAGAAAAATAGGGGCAGAAGTAGGCCATTCAGCCCTTTGAGCCAGTACCACCATTCAATATGATCCTAGATGATCATCAAAAATCAGTACCCTGTTCCTGTTTTTTCCCCCATATCTCTTGACTCCTTTAGCTCTAAGAGCTAAATCTAACTCTCTGTGAAATATCCAGTGAATTGTTCTCCACTACGTTCTGTGGCAGCGAGTTCCACAGATTCACAACTCTCTGGGTGAGGAAGTTGGTCCTCATCTCAGTCCTGAAGGATGAAAGAACAGAAAGTAATTCTCTTGAAGGGTTGCAAAAGAGTATATGAACTTATGACATGAAACGTGTCAAACATTTACGTAATGGGCTTCATTCTACTTGCAGGCAAAGTGCATTGTGTGTTAATGCAGAAATAACATATTGTCACCCATCATTAGATGTAGGGATTAATAGTCTCATACAGCATGGAAACTCACCTTTTGGCCCATCATGCCTATTTCTAGCAACCTGCCTCATCAATTCTCGTCCCACCCTCTTGTTCTTGTCCCATATACCTTCAAAAGCTTTCAGTCCATATACATGTACAAATGTCTTTTAAATGTTGTTAAAGTATTTGCGTCAAAGACCTTCTTACTCATTGCTATAAGCTCATTGCATACAGCCACCACTCTCTGTATGAAAATGTTCGCCCTCAGATTCCAATTAAATTTTTCTCCTCTCATCTTGATTTTACTTCGGAGTCACATGAGTGATTCGGTGAAGAAACCCGCCAGCCCGCATGTGCATCATTACGTCTGACGCACTGCGCAACGACTGACTGGCGGGCGCGTCGTTCCTTCCAATGGTAAGTTTAAAATGCTCAGGTAAGTGCGTATACTTTATCTGAGGTCGTTGCTCCTGGTTCATTTACTATTTTTCACAGAGTACTCGAACTTTGCCGACACTATGTCTAAGGTGAAGAGGCGGGCCTCAGCGAAGCCTGCTGCTGAAGACCTGCGGATAGCGGGCGGCGCCGATTTCTCCTTCAGGGTCGCTAGCAGAGGATCCAGCAGCTACAGACTTGGTGCTGACAGTAAGAACCTTGGCTACCCCGCAGGGGAGAAAAGCCACCAGGAAGTTTGTCAGGGCCCTGCACACGGATGAGTCCGGCCAGGAGGATTCTCCTCCTTCTATGGACAGTGTTTTTGGGAGACTGACCCACATGGAGCATCTAATGGAGAGGTTGCTCCAAAGAGATATGCTCCAAAGAAGGGAGCTATCTGAGCCAGGAGAACCTGTGGCAGCGGCACCTGTCTCGGGGCTGCATAATGTCTCCCTCTCTGAGGAGGGGAGTGTACAAGGCCAGTTTTCCACTGACTCAGATTACGGAGGCACAGCTGGGGAACATGCTTCAAGGCATGAGGGGCCAACCTCGGGAGTACCCCCCATGGCATCCAAATTTGCCATCCTTTCCCAATCAGGGGAACCACTGGGAGAGGAGTTGGCCATGATCATTAATTACATGGCCTCTCACCAGCTGTAAGATCAGGCCATGGAGGAATCCACTACCAAATACCATACCCCAGTAAACTGTGCCTCATTGAATGTCCCGGCAGGGAATCGCTCCATCTGGGGACACATTGGAGTGGGTGTCAGTGCCCAGGAGGTAAAACTACAAAAAAAATTAAGATTACTTGCCTCGAGCATCACGGCCTTTACCAGGTCAGTGGATGGGGGCCCCATCTCTGATGTTCAGCAGGATGCCATGGCATTAATGTGCAATGCACATTTTGAGATTAATTGCCTCTGAAAGAATGCCATCCATCCTGCTCTGAACCCAAAATTTGCAGCTTTGTGCAATGCCGGGAACGTCCAACCACCAAACCTCCTGTTCGGTGAAGATCTGCCTAAGCAGGTCAGGGAACTGGATGATGAGGCTAAAACGGACGGCCTTATGAAGGCCCCAACACCTTACAAGACTTCATCCTTCCGGCGGCAGTACCCCATCCTCCTCTTTACACCAGACGGTTCACCGGATATGGTGGGCATCATGAACAACAGGCACAGAGGACTTTTTTAGGGCATGGCCCAAGCCGGGCCATGTTCAAGATGCGCGGATGGTGCCCTCCAACAGCCCTACCCCCCAGACCTCGAGGACAGAAGCAAACCATACCGCCAATAACCACTGAGGTAAGTGAGTCTGGTTGTTTGCGTAACACATTTTCAATGGATCAGTTACAAGTTGGGGGAAGATTACAATTTTTCTTACATGAATATAATTGGATAACATCTGACCCGTTTATACTGCGCAGTAGACAAGGTATCCAAATTGAGTTCCTTTTCAATTCAACCTCGGCAGCTTTTTGGTTGCCAAATGACAGTTTAGGTGGTCATTAAAGATGGCTTGCATGACGCGTGCGATAACGTGTTCGGACGAAGTGCGTAGTTGCCAGTCGGAATTAAGCTCAATGAAGCATTAACATATTATTTCTGCTGCATATAAAGTCACAAACTAAACATTTCACCAATCAAGACATGATATATAACACAATGACATGCAGCAAAATTATAAATCAGTATCTCAACTCGTTTTACATGTTGCAATGAATGCAATTTCTATTATTTCTTTCCACTTCCAAACAAAAATGCGGTTGGATTATTCAGCACATGATCAACCTCGGTGAGACCAAGCGCAGGCTTGACGATCAATTCGCCCAACACCTCCGCTCGATTCGCAATAACCAAACTGATCTCCCAGTGGCTCAGCACTTCAACTCCCCGTCCCATTCCGAATCTGACCTTTCTATCCTGGTCCTCTTCCATGGCCAGAGTGAGGCCCACCGTAAATTGGAGGTGCAGCACCTCATATTTCGCTTGGGCAGTTTACAACCCAGCAGTATGAATATTGACCTCCAATTTCAGGTAGTCCCTGCTGTAGATCAGCTATTGCATGCTAGCCAATTAGAGTGTTTGTTAGTAGTAAACCCGCCTAATACATAATAATAATATTTGGAACTCGCCTACGTCAGGCTGTAGATGTGGTAGCTTGGACATGGAATGTACTGCATATCCAATACTGTAAGTAGTTTAATAATGATGTGTTGTATCTTTAAATGTGTATGAGTCAGGTAATTACATGGTGTCAGACTAGTGCTTCGGACCCATTCCATTGTTTATCGCAGATTCTTTACTGTTATCAGTTTTATTTAATGGATTTTTCTCTCACCGTTATGGCTAACTCCTGCCGCAAACCAAGCCCTTTGATCTTTGATTCAGACATCGGCGAGCGATGATGTCTCTTCGAGCGTGACTATACTCACTATATCCGCATTAGTTCATCGTAATGACCCTGACGATTTGAAAACATGACTACTACTCAATCTAGCGGGTCCAGAGGCAATGAATCGTGCCGACATCTTCAAATTTGCTCCTGCCATTCTGCAATGGCCCTTCCGAGACCATTGATAACCCAGCAGTTCTACTCAGAAAATTCAGAGAGCTGTGTGATTTGCCATCAAACCGTATACTAGAAAGAACAAAGTTCTATGCCCGTTTTCAACAGGTCGACGAACCAGTCGGACGATTTTTCAGCCATTTACGACACATGGCTGCACGCTACCATTTCGGTGAGTTGACGAATGAAATGGTGAGTGATAAGATTGTGGGGGGAATGATCAATCGCAAATTGAGGGCTGAGCTCTTTCTCAACCCCGAACTGACTTTGGAGCAAGTTATCCATTCATGTCGTATGTCAGAAGTTGTTGCACCACTTGCATACCCTGTGTCTCCCAGCCCACGTCAGCAACACAATATCAATCTTACTAATTACTCCTTCTGCAAAAGCCCAAATGTACCTGCTGCGCGATAGCAGAACTGTAACTCTTTTCACGTGAAGGGTCGCCAGTTTTGTGCAGCTTACGGTAAAACCTGCCATCACTGTAAAACGCTTAATCACTCTGCTAAATGCTGTCGTTCCCGTGAGACTGCCAGTAATTTAAGGATGAACTTGCACCTGCTCCAGGATTTCTCAGATTCTGACTCCTAAGAGCTCGACACTGACTCCCACGAGAACCATTCTCTAACAAGCTGCTTGAACCTGAAGTGCCTGTGTTCATAAACAACAGGCTTTTGCTAGCCAAAGTGGATACAGGTGCAAAGGTCAATGTAATGTTGATAAGGGAGTTTAATAAAATATGGAATGCCGAACGAATGCAAAAGGACTCCTCCACGCTTTGGGCTTACGGGGGTGAGGATTTGCATCCACTTAGAAAAGCTGATTTAAAGTGCACGGTAGATGACCAGACAATAAACCTGCAGTTTCACATCGTATAGTCAAACTCAGAGACTCTTCTCTGTATCAATGCATGTCACGACCTGGGCCTAGTGTATTTTGGATGTGCCGTCCATAAACTATGTCTCACTGATGAGCCAGCACAACAGCTGCTATCCCAGTACAAAGACCTGTTTGATGATGGACTTGACAAGCTGCCACAAAGTATCGGATCGCTGTGGATTCTACAGTCACACCTGTGATCCGTGTTTACATATTCTGTTGTGCTGCTGCAAGTAAGGATTTCTTTGTTCTAACTGGGACTTGTGAATAAAACACACTTGACTCTTGACTTACGTCGCTAATGTGTGGGATAGAACTAGTGTACGGGTGATCGGTGGTTGGCGTGGACCCGGTGGTCCGAAGAGCCTGTTTCCACGCTGTATCTTTAAATTGAACTAAAAATACTAATACCAGAGGGAGGCTAAAGAAGCGTCTCTACCCGAAACGTCACCCAATTTCTTCTATCCAGAGTTGCTGGCTACTCCATGGAGTTTCCCTGCACAATTAAAGCATGGAATAGTCTTCACCCTAACATAGTTACCCAACAGATGCAACTAAATTTAAGGTTGCTCTTTTTTCCCCAAGAACCATTTTTTGCTTAAGTTCAAGAGTCAAGAGAGTTTTATTGTCATGTGTTCCAGATAGGACAATGAAATTCTTGCTTGCTGCAGCACAACAGAATATGTAAACATAATACAGAACAGGAGATAAAGGTTCAGTGTGTTTATATACCATAGACCATATATATACACAATAAATAAACAGATAAATGCAATAGGCTGTTATCGTTCAGAGTTTGGAGTTTGGTGATGGACCCTCCACCACCTCCAGTTTAAATTCCATTTAGGATATTTTTTGGAGGGCCAGGAAACCAGAAGCAAGTTACTTCATGGAGTTACTCCAGCTCCAGGGAGTGATTCTGCATTGGTTTTCAGCGGTTGCGGCGAAGCGATGACCGGACAGCAATAGTGGCCAGATCTCCTACAATTCAAAGCGGGGGAGAAAGTGACCAGCGCTTACCAGTTGCGGTGGCAGTGCGCATGTGCCGGGCGGCCGATGATGTGCGGGCCATGGTTGTGCGCATGTGCAGGGGGAGGATGTGCTGGCCGTAGCAGTGCGCATGTGCAAGGCGGCCGGCTGTGCCGGCAGATGAGGAGCGAGCGGAGAGCGGAGACCCGGCGGCCTGGACATGGATACGGATGGCGGGCGGAGATGGAGAGTGACATAGAGAGAGAGATAGAGAGGGGGGCCCGCCCAGAGTTCAACGGCAGGTGTCCTGCCTCCTTGGTTGGAGGCCCCCTATATTTCAAGACCCTAGGCTTCAGCATATGAAGTCTAGAGGTAAATCCGGCTCTGGTATTATGTCTGTTTCTATGCTCCATCTATGCCACTTAAATAAATAGAATCAGTGAGCCTACCACAACGAACATGCCCCTAAATCCACACTTGCCCCAGAACGTTTGGAGGCATCTTGATCTCGAAGCTTTGAAAGAACAGCTGGCCATCCTTGTCAAACCTATCAAAGGGTTTGAATGCAATTGTCACCGATATCATTAAAAAAAAACAATTTATACCTCTCCGAAGAGAAAAATGGTAATGTCAATTACAGATCAAGGTTACTAAACGTTACACGTCTGCTTCATAAAATTAACTTGTTTTCTGTTTCCTAGATTTGATAAAGGTTCTCTGTTAACTGTTTCTCTTTCCACACATGCTGACTGATTGGCTGTGTTTTTCCAGCATTTTCTGTTTTTATTTCAGATTTCCAGCATCTGCAGTATTCTGACCAGATGTACATCTAATCAAACTCCGGGACTGGTGGAAAACCACAGGAAGATCTGTTCTGTAACCAGATGACCAAATACTCGTGAATTCTGTACATTTTCATCTTATGGATCACCCTATAATGAGGGATCCATGTATACAACAATCAGCCCAAATTTCATCAATCTCCTTTGTCACCTCCTCAGAAAACTCAGTCAATTTAGTAAGACATGCCCCACCACATACACAGCAATGCTGGCTGATCCTAATTAGCTCACCACCGATCGATCCTTGGATCCTCTTTACTCAATTTCTTAACAAAGGAACAACATTAGTCACTCTACACTTCTCCACCTGTGGCTAGATAAGAAACAAAGATGCTCATCAACATCCCCGCAATCTCCCCTCTTGTCTCCCCCAATAAACTGGGATAGATCCCATCAGGCTCTGGGGGCTTATCCACCTTAATTTTCTTCAAGAGCCTCAGCAACAACCTCTTTCTCAATCTCAAACTGCCTCAGCATATTTGTATTTGTATACTGTATACTGGTATACTGGTATACTGGCCTCAGCATATTTGTATACTGGTCTTGCTGTCCTCCAAGTCCTTCTCCTTGGTAGAGTAAAATGCAGGTGAGGTTTGTATTCGTTGTCGGAGATGTATTTATTCGGACTGCTACTCAAAGTTACTGCCTGATGAAGAAAATCCGTTCTACGATTGCGCTGCTGGATTAAAGTTAAACGTGACTAAAAACACCTTCAACATCACGGATCGCAAGTGCACGACAAACCAAAAGTTATGTCGCTTATTTAAGATATTATCTTGCTTTTTATTGTGACTTCATTTTAATGTGCTGATTTGGAAAATGTCGAGTGGTGGTGGCAGCCTTGCCTGCAGCTGTTCGTTCATCACCCTTTTTAAAATTTTCAGTTTGTTAAAATGTTTTGTTCTGGAGGCCTTGTAGTCTTTTTAGTCTTTTTGTGTGGGGAGTGGGGGGGGGGGGGGGGGGAGGGGGAAACCGTTTTTCAGAGTCCATACCTGGGTGAGGATGCGTCCTTCCTCCGAGCCTCATCTTCGCCCCCCCCCACCATTCGGATTGTCGCGGCCTTTCCTGCCGGGACCGGCCAGAGCTTCGAGCTGCAGCTTCAGCACTGAGATACCATCGTGGAGCAGGGCGATGCCTTACCCGAGTCATTGTATGGAGTGCCAACTTTAACATTGTGGAGCTGTGGTTGCGGACCTTCCAGCCGCGGGTGGCGCTAACTGTCAACACCGGGGAGCCTGGGTTCTCACTCCGAGATCTCCAATGTTGGAGCTCCGCCCAGCGTGGCCTGTCGAATTTAGAAGCCGCGGTATCTGGTAGCAAGCCGCTGTTTAGGAACTCCCAAGCCGCTGAGAGCGTACTTCCGACACAGGGCCTGAAACATCAGGCTACCGTGGCGGCGACTGCGGTGGCCTCAATAGGCCATAACCACATGGAGGAAGTGCACTGAACTTTGGTGCCTTCCCTCACAGTGGGAACGTTGATCCCGCTGTGGGGGGATGTTTTTCATGTTTAATGTTAAATTCTATGATGTTGTGTTTATTTTATTTGTGTGTTGCAATGGCAACTCAAATTTCACTACACCAATTGGTGTATGTGACAATAAATGTCCTTTGTCCTTTTTTCCTTTGTCTTTTGTTATTTAGGCCCTAATACGAATTGGCCTAGTCTTACCTGCTGATATAGGGGCTTAAATCATGGCAGCGGCCACATTCCAATCAATAACTATCCAGAACCATCCACTCTCAAGATAATCAAATTATTTTTTTTTTTTTTGCATAATCATGTCATAAGAACATCAAAATCATCTATATTTTGTGTTATTGTGTAACCATGATCAATGTTTTCATACTAAATATTCACTAGAATTTTAGTCAGATGCATTGTGCAAAAAAGAATGATTTAATTATTTAATTATCTTGAGAGTGGTTGTTTCTGGATTAATTCATGGGAATTAAACATGAAATTCCTTCCATTTGGAATGTTAATTTATGACAAAGTGAGATTTAAAAATCACTAGAGCAAGTGCAGACCCGCTCTGTCTGTTCCCCCAACATGCGTTTGTGGGAGTGGGGTGGGGGGGTGCTGCGGCTTCAGATGCACACTAACCCCCCCCCCCCCCACACACACACACACACACACAGGAGGGAGGGGGTAGAGGGGGGATGAGAGGGGGCAGAGGAGAAGAGGGGGAAGGGAAGAGGAGGGAGAGGGGGAAGGAGGAAGGGAGGGGAAGGAGAGGGGAGGGGAGAGGGCGAGGGGGAGAGGAATGGGAGAGGGGGGAGGTGGAGAGAGAGAGTGGAGGGCAAGAGAGGGGAGAGGGAGTGACAGAGGAGGGGAGGAGATGGAAGGGGGGGAGATGGGAAGGGGGGGAGATGGGAAGGGCGGGTTGGGGGACGAGGGGGGGGGGGGGGGGAGAGGGAGAGAATGGGAGAGAGGGGAGGGCAGAGAGAAGGGGGTGATTGGGGGAGAAGGGAGATGGGTGTAGAGGAAGGGAGAGGGGAGTTGGAGGAGGGGAGGGGAGAGGGGGTTGTAGGAGGTGAGAGGGAGGTTGGGGGAGGGGAGATGGGGGTTGGAGGAGGGGACACGAGGTTGGAGGAGGGGATGATGGGGGATTTTAGGAGGGGAGAGAGGTGGTTGGTGGAGGGGAAGAGGGGGGTTGGGAGGAGGGTAGAGGAGGGTTGGATGAGGGGAAAGAGGGGTTGGAGGAGCGGGAGAGAGGGATTGGAGGAGGCGCGTGGAGTCGTTTGTTGTTGTGGAGGAGGGGAGTGGGGCAGATGGTAGGAGGGGGAGGGGGAGGGGGTCAGAGAGAGAAGGGAGGGGAGAGAGAGGAGGGGGAGAGATGGGGAAGGGGGAAGAAGTGGGGAAGGGGAGGGAGGGGAGAGAGGGTGAGCGAGTCCATTCACTCGCAGTATGTGTGGGGGGGAGGTTTTTGCGGCATAAGGCAAACACACACACACACACACCACACACACACACACACACACACACACACACACACACACACACACACACACACACACCACTATCCACCCTCACAACACACATACTAATCACCCCCCCCCACACTCACACACTAACCACCCGCCACACACACACATACTTTAGACACTAACCACCCCCCCCCCCACACACACACACTATCAACACCCCCTCCCCCCACACAGTCACTATACCCCCCCACCACCACACACATACACAACCCCCCCCACACACACACGCGCACACTAACCACCCCCCACACACACAACGCACACTAACCACTCCCTCCCCACACACAAACACTAACCACCCCCCTTGATATTATATTACTATTATTCATTAGCTCCTTTTACCCCATCCCCAACCTATCTCGGGGCAGAGAAAAGAGAGAGACGGATGAGGGGGGGGGGGGGGGGGAGATGAGGGGTGTGAGCAAACACTAACCACCAAAACACACACACACAAAAACCACCCCCCCCCCCCAATAACACACCACTAACCACCATGAGGGGAGGGAAATGAGGGGAGAGAGTAGGGGTGGAGGAAGGGGGAAGGGGGTGAATTGGGGGAAGGGGAAGGGGAAGGGGAGTGAGGAGTGGGGGGGGGGGAGGGGAGGAGAGGTGGGAGGGGAGAGGGGATGGGAAGTGGGGAGGAGGGCGGGGAGCGGAAGGAGAAGGGGAAGGGGAGAGGGGAGAAGGGGGAGGGAGAGATTGGAGGGGGGGAGAGTGGGGAGGGGGAGGGACAGAGAGACGGGAGGGAGGAGGAGGGGGTTTTGAGGGGGCAAGGAAGGAGGGGGAGGGGAGAGGAGGCCTGACGGGGTGGAGGAGGGAGATGGGAGGAGGGAGAGGGGAGGGGAGGAAGGGGGAGAGAGGGGGAATAGTGGGGAGGGAGGGGGACAGAGGGGGAAGTGGGGAGAGGGGTAGGGGAGGGAGACGGGGAGGGAGAGAGAGGGGGGAAGAGAGAGGAGGGGAGGAGAGTGTGAGGGTGAGCGAGAGAGAGGGAGGTAGAGTGAGAGGGGAGGGCAGAGAGGGTAGGGGAGAGGGAGGGGAGGGGGCAGAGAGGGGAGGGAGGGAGAGGGCGAGGGGGAGGTGAGGGGAATGGGGGAGAGAGTGGGGAGGGGGGGAAGGAGGAGGGGAGGAGGGGGAGGGGAGGAGGGGAGAGGGTGAGGGGGGAGGAGGGAGTGGGAGGAGGGGAGGGAGGCAAGGGGAGGAGTGGGAGGGGAGGAGGGATGAGAGGAGGGGAGGAGGGGAGAGGAGCAGGGATGGGAAGGAGAGGAAGGGGTTGGGAGAGAGGGGGAATAGTGGGAAGGGAAGGGGAGAGGTTTAGGGGTTGGAGAGAGGGGAAAGGAGTGGGGTTGGAGTGGGGAGAGGGGTAGGGAGAGAGGGAGGGGGAGGGGGAGGCGAGGAGGAGGAGGGGAAAGAGAGCGGAGGGGAGAGAGGGAAGCTGGAGAGAGGGGAGGGAGAGTGAGGTGAGGGAGAGGAGGGGGAGAGCAGAGACAGTAGGGGGGAGAGAGCGGAGAGCGGGAGAGGGAGAGAGGGGAGGGAGAGAGAGGCGACGGGGAGAGAGGTGAGGGGGAGAGGGGGAGTGGGGGGGAGGGGGGAGGGAGAGTTTGGAGAAGGGGGAGGGGAATGAGGGTGAAGGGGAGGGGAAGGGAGAGAGAAGGAATGGGGAGCGGGGAGGGAGATTGTTGAAGGGGGAGGGATGGGGGTGACGGGGGAGGGGGAAGGGAGATAGCGGAATGGGAGGGGGAGGAGAGCGGGGAGGTGAGGGGCGCAAAGAGTGGAAGGATGGTAGAGTGGGAGGATGGTAGAGATGGGAGGATGTAGAGAGGGGGGTGTAGAAGAGGGAGGATGGTAGAGAGGGAGGATGGTAGAGGGGGCATGGGTAGATAGGGAGGGGGTAGACGGTTGGTGGATTGGCAACCTGCTCTATTTTAGCTTATTTGATTGGTGCAACGCGCTTACATGTGAAAGGTTGCATCTCCCACCCTGTTCATTGTGATGTCATATGCAAAATGAGATCCATTGCGATTGGTTATCTTTGAGATGGCTTGTTGTAAAATCATGTAGAGGTTTTATGATTTTTTAATTTTTTTTAATTTGGGGGATTGGGTTTTTTTTTAATTAAAAAAGCAGGGAAATTTTATAAACCTAATTTTCATAAAAAATGTGGACGAGGAAAAAAACTCAACAGGAATTTGTAAAAAAAATTAGTTCCTTTATGGCAAAGGAGGAGGAGTGGATCCACAAACGCTTAAACAAATATTTACGAGGAAAAGAATACGTTACAAACCAACAAACCACACGAGTAGTTTTAATAGATTACATCAGACCAAAATGCTGACCGTGGGTCTGTTCCCTCATGCGTGGTTTGCTGGGGGAGGGGTGGGGGGTGGCGGAATGCGGCATCACAAACACTAACCTTCCCCACTACACACTACTGCCCTGCACGCATGCTAACAACTCCCCATTGATATTATATTAATAGTATTAAACTTGCCTCCCTTTACCCCATTAACCGCCCTATCCACTGACGCATTAGCCTCAGCTGCAGGCTTATCTAGAGGTGGGGTGGGGGGGGGGGGTTATAGAGTGAGGGCAAGAGGGGGCAGGGGGAATAACCAAAAAAAATAGAGAGAAAGAGAAGCGGGGAGTTACAGGAGAGAGGGGGGCAGAGGACAAGAAAAAGGGGCAAGAGACGGGGGAGAGGGGGTTGAGGGGAGGAGGAGGAGGAGGAGGTGGGTGAGGGGGAGGAGGGGAGAGAAAGATGGGAGGAGGAGCGGGAGAAGGGGAGAGAGAGAGGGAGAGAAGGGTGGCTGGATGAGGGAGTGGGGTTGGAGAGGGAGGGGAGAGGGAGGGGGAGGAGGGGGGAGGGAGGGGGGAGAGGATGAGAAGGGGGAGAGGGGAGGATGAGAGAGGGGGTGTGAGAGAGAGAGAGAAGGAGACGAGGAGGGGAGGAGAGAGTGCGGGGAGAGAGATGCGAGAGAGAGAGGAGAGAGGAGGAGGGGGGAGAGATCCTATTAACACACTATAGGTTCTTTGATGAACTGCCAAAGAGAGCGAAGGGGGGAGAGGGGTAGAGGAGAGGAGGGAGAGGGGGAGAGAGGTGAGAGAGAGGGAGGAAGAGGTTGAGAAGCGGAGGGGTGCGGAGGGGAGCGGGCTGCGGCTTGACTCTCAGGGAAAACTGGCAGCTGAGTGTACGGGCGGCCGCGGAATACGATGGTGGAGGGGCGTGGTTTTGGGAGGGAGGAGAGGGGAGCAGGTGAGAAGAGGAGGGGGTGAGCTGGGTGAGTGAGTGGGCACTGCTATAGAGGTTTAGCTGCTGAGCTGCGAGCGAGGGAAAGAAAACTTCTGCACGAGCAGCTCGCGAACAAAGGATCTCTATTGGGGTGGAGCTATTCAGGTCTTTGCTGCAGAGAACTTTCTCAATCTCTGCGCTTTTGAAGAACAGGGGTGGGTGGTAACGTACCTCGAGGTAAAACTGTGCGCTGCACATTGACAGCTGCTGCAATTATCCACAGCGGTTGGAGAGGGGGGTGGGGTCGGCGGTGTGGCCTCGATTGTGACATTTTGTGAAGTAGTGAGTTTTTTTTTTTTTTTAAATTTTATTTATTATAGAAACAAAATAATAACAGAGTACATTATTTTTACTATAGTGAAAATTTACATAATATTAATGATAAATACATACTATTAATTATTATTTGTATTGTTCTTAATATAAATTTCAAGGTTATATATTTTATATAACTAAGAATACATGATACTAATAATACATTTATAAGTATTAGCAATATACTCATACTGTTAATAATATTTGTTTTGTCTCTAATTTTTAAGTATAATGCCAAATATTATGTAATTAATAATATGAAATACTAGTAAAACTTTTATGATATCATTATATTTTCGTAAAGTTAACAATATTTGTGTTATCATGATTTTAAATTTAACTATTATCTAATTGAAAATACACAATTTTTATAATTAAAAATATAAGATACTAATAATATTCTCATGAAGTCAATAATATTTATATTTGTACCCGATATTAAGAGGTTAAGATAATTTTGTTTCTATACTATTTTCTAATTTTTTATAGATAAAAAGAAAATAGAAAAAAAAATAAAGAATAAGAAAGGGTTTGATGGAGAGTAGAATATTTCGTCATTAATTCTCCTTAAAGATATATCATGATTTATTATAATATTTCTTCATCCATTCAAATATCCAGGCCTCAGTCAAGTCCTCGCGCCGAACCTTATGACCCTGTAAATATTTAATATACGGAGACCAAATTCCTCATCTGAAGAGGTCTAAACCCTATCCATAAGGATAAGCCTCAATCTCTCCAAATGGAGTGTCTCCGAACATTTCTATATTCCACATTTTGATTGTTGGGAATGCAGGGCCTTTCCAAAAATTTTAATATTATTTTTTCCCAATTATTAGACAGTAGTCCAATAAAAGGTTCTTTGATTCATTGTTATTAGTTGGTCAGTTTCAAATATTCCAAGTATAATTAACTTTGGGTCAGGAGTCATACTTATATTGACAACATTCGAAATTATGCGTCTTAAATATTTCATTCCAGTATTCTAACAATTTTTTACAGTTAGTAAATGAATGTGACAAATTTGCTTTGAAATTTGACATTTATCACATGTAGGAGATATCTTGGGAAAATATAATGTAATTTAGATTTAGAATAATGTAATCTATGTAGTATTTTAAAACTGTATAAGGGAATGTTTAGCATTTAACGAGCATGGTGTATAATGTTGTAGACTTTCATCCCATATTTCTGGTCTTATTACTTGACCTAATTCCTTTCCCAGGGCGGGAGACTCGCTATATGTTTCTGTTGATGGTGGTATCATTTTCCAATAAAATGATATTATATATACTATGATAACATTTTTTCCGTATTTGGGTGTTTTATTCAAGCATTCATCTAAAATTTCTGTCTTTCTATTTCTAAATTCTTGTATATTTGCAGAAACATAATTTCTAATTTGTAAATATCTAAAATATTCTTTATTGTGTAGCCCATAAAGTTTGTTGTAACTCTTGAAATGAAAAGAAAAGTATTTTCCTTATAAAGATCACCCATCTTAGAAATTCCTTTATTTTTTCCATTGTAAAAAAGCATTATCCAACATTGAAGGTTTTTAAACACAAAATTATTGGCAATTGTAAGACCTAATGGTATAGATTTTAGTTTTAATTGCTTTCTTTATTTGTTTCCAGATGCGGATTCCGTTTTCTATTATCGAGATTTTCACATAAACTTTTTTAGCTACATTAGTGTTAGCAAATATTATAGAGCTAATTTCAAATGGAGAACAATCTTCTTTTTCCATATTTAACCAATTTGGTTTATTATCTATTTCTTCTAGCCAAAAATTCATATTTTTAATATTAACTGCCCAGTAATAAAACATAAGATTTGGTATGCTAATCCTCCGTTTATTTTAGGATTTACATAAGTGTTTTTTATTTATTCTATGGCTCTTATAATCCCAGATAAAGTTAGTAATTATAGAGTCTACTTTTTTAAAAAAATTTTTAGGAAGATATATCGGAATTAATTGAAATAAATATAATACATTGTGGAGAAAGATCATTTTATGCATTAATTTTAACCTATCATTGAAATAGGTAAGCTTTTCCAGTATAAAATATTCTTATTTAAATTTATGCAGTAATGGAGGGAAAATAAATTTAATAAAGAGTCAAATCTTTTTTGTAACAAAAATCCCAAGATATTTAATATTTTCATTTGTTTTCTTAAAAGGGAAATTGTTGTAATATATGTAAAATTATTCACCGTTATTGGCATAAGTTCACTTTTATTCCAATTGATACTGTATCCTGAGAGTGATCCAAATTCCGTTATTAGTTTTAACAAAAACAAATTCTGATACTTAATTCTGGCTCAGTGATATAAAGTAATACATCATCCGCATATAAGAAGATTTTGTTCTTAGTATCTGTAGTAATCATATCCTATGTATTTCGGGTGTAATCTCACCCTCTGGGCAAGAGGTTCTATTGCTAATGCAAACAATAAAGGTGAAGAGGACAACCTTGTCTGACACCTCGAGATAAATTAAATTTAGTTGATAACATTCGATTTGTTGTTATTCTAGCTATGTTGGATTTTGCATATAGTAATTTAATCCAAGTAATAAACTCCTCCCGCCAGTTTTTGAAAAAGCTTCCATCACCGAAAATAAATAAGGCCATTCTACTTGGTCAAAAGCTTTTTTCTGCATCAAGCGAAATGACTACTAAATCTTTTTTATCACCTCTTTTCGAAGTATATAATATCGAACAACCGTCTTAGGTTGTATGAAGAGTATTCTTTTTGGTATAAATCCTGTTTGATCGGGATGGATTAATTCATTAACGACTGAACTCAGTCTTTTTGCTAATATTTTTGTTAATATCTTTTGATCTGTATTTAATAGAGCTATTGCCTATATATCCTGGTTCATCCAAATCTTTATTTATTTTAGGTATAAGTGTTATAATTACGATTCATTCAACGATCTGGTAATTTTTCTGTTGTGTGTATATCTGTTCATATAATGATTTCTGAGGTATGGAACCATATAATCATGAAATATTTTATAAAATTCCGAACCTATACCATCGGTTCCCGGTGTTTTAAAACCGTTTTTTTAATGATCTAATAGATTCTTCAATTTCATTTATTGAAATATCAGCATTTAATAATTCTCTGTTTTGTAATCCATTCAATCCTTTCAGGTTACATTTTTTTAAGAATGCATCTATTTCTATTTTATTTACTGTTGTTTAGCAGTGTATAAATTTTTATAATATTGGCTAAATCTTTCATTAATATCTTTAGGTTGTATTAATAATTCACCGTTTTGTGATTTAATCCTATGTATGATTTTGTTTCGCTTCAATTTTCCTTAGTTTGTCGAGCCAATAATTTTTTGAGGTTTGTCCCCAAATTCAAACTGTAATTGGTTTAGTATGTTGATAAAATTTTATCACTTGATTCTGTATATATTTTTGTTTAATTTATATTTCAATGTTACAGGGGGAGGGGGGATTTTTATTATGTAATATTATATCTGGTTTTGGTTTGCCATTCTGTAAGGGCATCTAATTGTTTAATCATCCTTTTCTAAATCTTGTTTGTTCTTTCCGAATCTTTTTGTTATAGAATGCTTGTGAAGAAATCATGATTCCCCGGAGATATGCTTTAAAATGTTTCCCATAATAAAGAACGGGATATCTCTGGTTGATCATTTATTTCAAAAAAATCTATAAATTTGAGTTTGCGATGATTATCCTGGGTGGCTTTATTTTTTAAAAAGTTGTGGGTTAAGTTTCCACTGTCCTGAGTTTTCTATTTTGCCATTGATTTTAATTTTAAAATATGTTAATGGCGCATGATTCTGAGATTATAATATTATCCATATTTAGATTCATAAGTAAGTGAAATATAAGTTTTGCATCCACCAAAAAATAATCTATTCTTGAATATAGTTTTATGTAACTGGGGAGTAAAAAGAATATCTCGTCCCGTAGGTTTTTCTGTTCTCAAACATCTTTAATATTGGTCGTTTGCATGTATGCATTTAATAAATCAACTAGAATGTGTATTTAATTTTTCTTTGTTTTGTAGATCTGTCTAAATAGGGATCCAATGTACAGTTAAAAATCTCCTCCATTATCAAATTTATATTGTGTTAATTCCGGGATATTGTAAATATACTTTCTTAAAAAAAAACAATGGGACTATCAAAATTTGGTCATATATTTAACAAAATCATTTTTTCTGTATTTAATTTCTCCTATCACAATTAATGTATCTGCCATCTTTAAAAAAAAAAATCAGCTATGTTGATGTATGTTTAAATAAAGAGCCTTTACGAAATAGCTATATTTTCATGCTCGCTTGATTTATGTGTAAAAGAAGAATGATATATTTTATCTATCCATTTTAGCTTTCAACCTGTTTTCCGCATCTTTTTTTAAGTGGGTTTCTTGAATGTAAATTACATTCAGCTTTACTTGCCTTTAAATGTGCCAATACTTTTCCTCTCTTTATCGTTCATTAATACCTTTAACGTCATTTCAACTGCAAAACGTTAAATCCCTCATTCCACGTATTTCTTTTTTTTTAAGTCTTGCATTTTAAATTTGTAGAGATCTAAATAGAGTCTAAGGATCAAGCGCGATAGACCAACCTACACCTGAACCTTGTCTAGATAAAGTTTTAAATCTCTTTTTTGTCCCTCACGAATATATCTCCATTGGTACAATTATTACTACTCCATTCAAAACCCGAGAAATACAATAGATATGAAAGATAAATAAAAATAGATTAAAGTGTTGTGTGTAAAGGTGGAAAGAAACTACATCTGGAATAGATGTAGTTTGTGTAGCCATATTAACATGAGCTATCCATCTAATGACTTCCCGTCATTGATGTGTTAACTAGGCCAGCTCCTAGATTTGGGGAATTATTATTCCATAGTAATATTTTTACGGGTGGGATAATATTAAGGGAAAAAGAAAAAGGGGGTGGTAATAGAAAAAGGAAGGGGAAAAGGGATAGGATTCGTCTCTAGTAAAAGTATCTATATCTAAAGATACTTAAAAATCTAAGTAATATTAAACATAAAAATATAAGGCTATATAAAAAAGAAAAATAACATACAATTAAAGTCAAATTCAAAAAAGGAAAATTAGTTAGTTAATTATTAGTAATATGTGATTAGTAATAGTGAACAATCTAATAAATAATAAAAAGAAAGGGAGGACAATAAATACTAAATAATATAAAAACCGCGTTGTGATCTTAAATGTATGTGTTATTTATTTTATGTTAGTTATATGTTTAGGACTAATTATCAATTATCAATATCAGATAACATTTTCGGATCTCATTTTATTCCTCTCCATTCCGTTCGACATTGTCCATTCCATCAAGTCCAATATTATCTTGTAGAATCTCACTGGGTGTTAAGAGTCCATGTTGGATATCTAAAAGTTGTAAGAGTATAAAGTCAAATATTTGCTTGTAGATACTCTACAGGTCCTGAACTGTTGGGCAAATTCAAAGCTGCTGCTGGAGTTTTAAAAAAGTGTTCCGCGTTGTTATAAGTAACTCTTAAGATAGCTGGATAATTCAAAACCGTATCTCAGGTTTTATACTCCCCTCATAAGACTTTTGGCTTCATTAAATGCTTTCGTTTCCTGGCGACCTCTGGTGGGTAGTCTCGATAGATACTAATCCTTTGACTTAAATGTCAAGTCTTTGATTCTTCTTGAAGCTTTTCGCATCATAATCTCATCCAGAACAAAGTCATATTGTACTTTAAAATCATTTGTTCGAGGGGCGTTTGGTCTGGTCTGGCGTCTGCTGACTCTATGAGCACGAGCTAGTAAAGGCATTTCTTCTAGAGAAAGAATTTTCTTTTGAGTAGTTTAGCAGTGAATTCTCGAGGGCCGTCGTTTTTCTCCGACCCTCAGGAATCCCTGCAATTCTCAGGTTTTGCCATTCTCTGATGTCTTCTAGCTCGTAGTACATTTCTCTGTTTGTTTTAGTCAGCAGTTCATTAGGCGAGATGTCATTTTCTGTAATCAGCTTCGCCTGTAAGTCAAACAACATTCTTTCTCACTTCAAGGTTCAAGGTTTCAAGGTTCCTATATACCAGCCATGTGGTGTTCCTGTACTTCTTCCAAATCTCTATATCTCTTTAATCCTATTATGGAATCCTTTTTTTTAAGCTTTCAAGTTCTTTTGGTCCATCTTTCTTGAGAGCGGCATATCAATAAACATTTCATAGAAACATAGAAATCATAGAAACATTGAAATAGTGCAGGAGCAGGCCATTCAGTCCCTTACACACACACACACCGCCATTCAACATGATCAGCTGAATCATCCAACTCAGAATCCCAGAAGAAATAAATTCCTTCCTTCAAATCATCCGATAATTTCTTGACCTTTTTTACAATTTTGACTTGTATCCCCGTTGTAATTGGTTCAGTTATTTTTTCATCTGATTTCAACTGAGTACCATCTGAAGTATTCATTTGGCTTATTTCTTCCTTTATATCCTTTAAAATTTTCCTTCCTTTAATTTCTCCTTTAAGCCAGCCTCTGTTGAGAAATGAAAGATTTCAATTCCTCACCTTCCATTTTTAATTTCTAAGATTCTTTTTACATTTCTTTTATACTCCTCTAGCACCTCATTTACCCATGCCTCTATAATTATTGTCAGATATCTCTCTTTTTTTCGAAACAAGTGTACCAATTTCCCTTGAAAACCATGGCTCTTTTTCCAATTTTTACTATTATCCCCTTTCACCTAACAGGGATAAAAACATGAAGATTCCTGTACTCTTACAAATTCCCCTTGTAAATGTCCTCCATTTCTCTTCTCTACATCCTTCCCCTGAAACCAAAGTGCCCAATTCACTCCTTAAAATCCCTTACGCATCTCCTCAACAGTTAGCCTTTCTCCAATCAAAAATCTCCATCCTAGGTCCATTCTGACCTCCTCCATAATTATATTGAAACTAATTGAAAATAAGCTGCCAGTTATCTTTATCCCTTGATCATATTTTGGTGACTATTAATATCAAACAACCAAGGCTGAATGCTCCATGCCCAAGCAGTTTTTAATGAATTCCGTCTCAAGCATCTGGTAGGACATCCATCACCTCACCTCACCTCACCTCAGGCAGCCAGAATGCTGAGTCCTTGCTAATAAGTCGACTTGGCTAGTAGCACCTCTTGGTTCTCCGCCTTCCCTTTATATTCTTTGCCTGATTCTGCAAACAGAAAAGAGTTGCTCTGAACAACAGCAATTGGATGTTGTTTATTCAGTGTATGAAAAGCACCAGAGCCTCATTACCAGTCCCCCATAGCCCCAAACACTGCATGTACCTACACCCACGGGGTCTTGCCTCCTGAGGCCTACTGTTCCCACCCCCACACCTACACAGAGAACCTCAGTAGTGATGGTTCTTCCCTTCCCCCTCTTTTTAACCAGGTGGGCCCCTCCACATCACAGCCCTCGTCTCGTCCTCGTCAAACTCCGCTGGCCCCCCTCTGACACAAACCCTCCCCACCTAACCTTGCGTGTCCTTCAACTCATCCCCCCTGACCTCATCCCTTTAACGATACGGAATGGTCTCCACAACAGAGCCTCACCTTCATTCCCCTCCTCTCGCCACCCTCAATGAGTTCCGGGTCCTAGCCCACGACCATCGAAGCTTTATCTTATGGGAATGAGTCCTAACCACCCAGATGATGACCCTTCCCCCATCTCCACCGGTCCCCCTCCTCTTGGACTCCCCAGAAACAGCCCTCTACCCTCTAGACCTTTTATTCCAACTTTGGCATGACATCAACCGATCTCAACTTTTTCCACTCCCACTTATCTACTCCACCTCACGCCCATCTGATCCTCTGCTCACTCTGCAGCTACCCTGACATTATAATCTAAACCTGTCGACAAGGAGGTGCGCTGACCTCTACCGACGGAGCCAGGCGACAAACTCTCAGACACCTCCTCCTACTTATCCTTAGAACCATGATCCCACAGATGAGCACCAGGCTTTAATATCACACACCATTTCAATTTCATCACTTCACATCCAGGGACATCACATCCAGGGATTTCAATAATCAGGAGGGATAAGATAGAAAGGAAAAGGAGTGTGTAGCGTTGCTGGTTAGAGAGGAGATTAACGCATTAAGAAAGGAAGAACATTCAGCTTGGAGATGTGGGAATCTATATGAGGTATAGATCTGCGAAACACTAAGGGGTCAGAAAACGCTATGGGAAGTTGTGTACAAACCCACCTAACAGTAGTAGTGGAGTTGGGATAGCATCAAACATGAAATTAGAAATGGTGCAACAAGGTAGAAACAGTATAATGGGTGACTTCAATCTACATATAGAAATGTTGCCAGGGTTCCACAACTAATGTTACAGAGAAAAGGTTGAACAAGTTAGGTCTTTAATCTTTGTAGTGCAGAAGGTTAAGGGGGGACATGATTGAGGTCCTTTAAAATGATAAAGGTATAGACAGAGTTGACGTTGATAGCGGTTTTCCCATTGAGGGTATGGAAGATCAAACAAGAGGGCATGACAGGAGAATTAAGGGACAGAGGTTTCGGGGTAACGTGAGGGGAAATTCTTTACTCAGAGGGGTGGTGGCTGTGGTGGAATTGAGCTTTCCAGCAGAAGGTGGTGGAGGCAGGATCGAAATTTTAACAATATAAGAGTAAAGTGGATAGTATAGGGACGTGAAGGGAATGGAGGGTATGTCTGGAATGCAGGTAGAGGGACTAGGGGAAAACAAATGGTCGGCACGGACTGGAAGGGACCGAGAGGGCCTGTTCCGTGCTGGTAAATCGTTATATGGTTATATGGTTTATATTGGTGAATCAAATTGGCAGGGAGCTGAGGAAGAGGGATTTCTTGGAATGTATGCGGGATAGTTATTCTAAACCAACATGTAGAGAACCAACGAGAGAGCAAGCTATCTAGACTGGTATGAGTAAAGAGGAAGGGTTAGTTAGCAGCCTTGTTGTACGTGGCCCCTTGTGCAACATTGACCATAATATGGTTTGAGTTCTTCATTAGGATTGGATAGTGACATGTTAATTCAGAAACCAGGTTCTGAAAACATAAAGAAAGGTAACTTTGAGGGTTAGACATGAATTGTCCAAGATAACTGAAAGTGATTGCTTAAAGGTTTATGGTGGATATGCAATGGAAGGCATTTAAAGACTGCATGATGAACTACAACAATGTTTTCATCCCAGTTTGGCAAAAGAATAAAATCAGGGAAGGGGGGTGCAACCGTGGGATAACAAGGAAAAATCAGGGGATAGTACACAACACAAAGATGAAGCCATACAAATTAGCCAGACAAAAGCAGCCTACCAGAGGTCTGGGAGAAATTCCCATAGTCCAGCAGAGAGGACAAAGTGCTTAATAAGGAAAGGGAAAATAGATTATGAAAGAAAACTTGCAGTGAACATAAAAACGACTGCAAAAGTTTTTTATAGATATGTGAAGAGAAAAAGTTAGTTAAAACAACGGTAGGTCTCTGCAGTCAGAAACTGGTGAATTGATCATGGGAACAAGACATGGTAGACCAATTGAATAACTACTTTGGTCTGTCTTCACAAAAGGAAGACAAAAATAATCTGCCGGAATGGGCAGTGGACTGAGTCAAATGAGATGGAAGGAACTGAGTGAATCCAGGTGAGTCCGGGAAGTGGTGTTAGTAAATTGAATGGATTAAAGGGCCGATAAATCCCCCAGGCCAGATTGGCTGCATCCAAGTACATTAAGGAAGTATCCCCAGAAATAGAGGATGCATAGTGATAAGAATTGGAGGTTCACTAATGTAACCCCACTTTTTAAAAAGGGAGGAGAGAAGAAAACAGGGAATTACAGACCAGTTGGTCTAACATCTAATAGTGGGAAAAATGCTAGAGTCAGTTATATTAAAGATGGGATAGCAGCACATTGAAATCGGTGAAATCATTGGACAAAGTCAGCATGGATTTATGAAAAGTAAAATCATGTTCTGACGAATCTTATAGAAATTTTCGAGGATGTAACTAGTAGAGTGGATAAGGAAGAACCTGTTGATGTGTTTATATCGGACTTACAGAAAGCTTTCAACAAGGACCCCATAAGAGAATAGGCATTACAAACCTTAAAGCACACGGTAATTGGGGGCTCAGTATGATGTGGATAGAAAGAACTGGCTGGCAGACAGGAAGCAAAGAGTAGGGGTAAACCAGGTCATTTCACATTGGCCGGCAATGACTATAGGGTACCGCATGGCTCATTGCTGGGACCCCCAGCTATTTACAATATAAATTAATGATCTGGATGAGGGAATTTGAATCGAACATCTCGAAAGTTTGCAGATGACACGAAGCTGGGGGGGCAAGTGTTTAGCTGTGAGGAGGTGCTAGGAGCTGCAAGGTGACTTTGGATAGGTTGGGTGAGTGGGCAAATGCATGGCAGAATGCAGTAAATGGGCTAAATGTGAGTTATATCCACTTTGGCCGCAAAAACAGGAGGGTAGACTATTATCTAATGGTGGCCGATTAGGAAAGGGGAGATGCAACGAGACCTGGGTGTCATGGTAACACAGTCATTAAATAGGCAGCAGGTGCAGCAGGCTGTGAAAAAGCGAATGTAATTTGGCATTCATAGCAAAAGGGATTTGAGTACAAGACAGGGAGGTTCAACTGCAGTTTGTACAGTGTCCTTGTGAGGCCTCATCTGGAGTATTGCCTACAGTTTTGGTCTCCTAACTGAGGAAAGACATTCTTGCTAAGAGGGAGTCCAGAGAAGGTTCACCAAACTGATTCCCTGGGGTGGCAAGACTTCCATATGAAGAAAGACTAGATAGACATGGCTTGTACTCGCTGAATTTAGGAGATTGAGGGGGGATCTTATGAACTTACAAAATTTCTTTAAGGGGTGGACAGGCTAGATGCATAAAGATTGTTTTTCCGATGATGGGATCTCCAGAACAAGGGGTACACAGTTTTAAGGATAAGGGGAAAGTCTTTAGGACCTAGATGAGAACTTATTTCACACAGAGATTGGTGAGTTCTTCCTGAATTCTCCTCCACAGAAGGAAGTTGATGGCATATCATGCTATATTTAAGAAAAGGGTGGCTAGATGTGCCCTTGAGGCTAAAGAGGGATCAGGGGTACTTAGAGAGAAGGCAGGTACAGGATATTGAGGTTGGATGATCAGCCCATGATCATATTGAAATGGCGGATGGCAGGCTCGAAGGGCCGAATGGCCTACTCCTGCACAATATTTTCTATGGTCCTATGATTCTATGCTGCCTGTCCGCCGATTTTTACTTCAGTATTTTGTGTCCACCTACGTGTATGATATTATTGCCCCAACCCTTCCCAATGTCATGGATAACATTCTGCTTTTGAATCGAGCATGGTATTACACTCTAGGGGGGGGGGGGGGTGGGGGGGGGGGGGGGGGGGGGGGGGGGGGGGGGGGGTAACTTGACAATCTAATAACCAGGCCTTTATTATCTCAGATGTAAGCTGCTTATTCTTGTGACGAAGAAAGGATCTACAGTATATTCAGCACCCCAAAAAGCATGTTTAATGTAGATTTAAGTATCTAAGAAAAGAAGACTAGCAAATCAAGAGAGACCAGACCAGAACAATTCCAACAACCTAGAACATTTGCATGGTTAGACATTGATTAAAAAAATGGAATTAAATCATGCCAGTACTAAATTGAGTGTCAAATTTGGAAAAACAAAGATAATCAGCTGGCTCAGTAAAAGACCCACTGATAACACTAATGAAGCTAATGTTTGATTGTTTTAAAAAAATCAAAACATGCTCCACACTTACGTTTTCCAACATAATCTCAATTGTTTTTTGAAGAAGTCTGAAGACGTCTCAACTTGAAACGTCACCTATTCCTTTTCTCCAGATGTGCTACCTGACCCGCTGAGTTACTCCAGCATTGTGTGTCTACATTCCTCCTCCTTGTCCCTCTGTCAACAGGTTGCCTCTCGTACCTCTGCAGTGTTCTCATTGTGTCTCCATCTTGCACCTAATTAATTACGGTTGCCACCCATTTTACATCTTGTAATTCCTCCTGAAAGATGTCACCGGTGTAATGATGCAGTGCGCACTTAAAGCACTCACAGTCTAGCTGGCATCCAGCAAAATTGCCAACTGAGACAAAATTAAACACTGTATTTATCTCCTTGATGGATTGCTTCTCATTATTTGACTCTCACTGCATTTCTGAACTTCCCCCTGTATTTATCTGTGCCTCTCCTCTTACTTTTGTCTGTGAGAATTTAGCATTGTGTGGTATTTCTGTTTTCCATTCTCTATCCATAGTTCATTTGTAGCTGTGACATACATTTGGTATGGAGAAAAGCATTATCTTTGTGTTAATAATTCATATTTTCTCTCTGTACAGGATGGTATTTATTTCCATGACAAAATTTATCTCCCTGCACGTGCTACTTTCCTATGTTTATCTCCGTGCACTATTTTGCCTTTCCCTCATCTTGATTATTTTGCCTATCTACATTTTTAATTACTTTCTTTGCCATCTAGTTATGTATCTATATCCATGCCTGTCCTTATTTTTCTCTCTGTGCATTGGCCATGGAATCATAGAACATGGACAGAGGCATTGGATCAAGGATATTCCGAGGGTCACTACAATCCAACCTCTTTGTGAATCATCAGACTGTCCTTCTACAGAAGGTCCTCGACCGAAATGTCGCCTATTCCTTCTCTCCATAGATTTGCCTCACCCCGCTGATCTTCTCCAGCATTTTGTCTGCATTTGATTTTTTTTTTCAGCATCTTAAACATCAGACATCCTTGATCGGACTTTTATTGGCTTTACCTTGCAAAAAGTATTCCCTTATCATGTATCCTAAAACTCTGTAAATGCTCGATTGAATCATGCGTTGTCTTTCCTCTGTCTGGACAGCACGCAAGAAAAGCTTTTCATGCACCTCAGTAACACAAGGCATTAACTTTTCCATCATTACCTCTGCTGGCTCACCTGATAAACTATCCATCGGTCCTCCACTTATTTCCTACAGCTCTGCAAACATGTCATTTTCCATGAGTATTGAATCCAACACCCAGGTATTCCTCCATTTTTCTTGTTTTTTATTTCTATATATTTGAATCCATCGCTCTCTCTATGAGCTTTCATCTCTCCATTATACTTTTTCTGTTTGTCCGAGGTTCCTGCATTTATGCGTCAATGCTTAACAGCAAAGACAAAGGAGATGGTGAACTCCTTCAGGAAGCAAAGCATTACACATCCCCCTGCTATACATCGACGGCACCAAGAGAGAGGTTGAAAGACTCACGTTCTTAGGAATAGAATATCACGAGCAATTTGTCCCTGAAAAGCTATGTTTACCTATGGTCAAGAAAGCACACCCTGCCACTTTCTAACAACTCCTTCTCTTACCAGCTAGAGTGTGCCCCTAACTCCTCATCTACCTCAGTGTATGGAGGAACTGCAGAATTTGGTTTAAACCTGAGACAGACACAAAGGTCACCTCTTTACCCCACAGCTCTTCTCTGCTCGCACCTCCTCCTCCCAGTCACAACAGGGGACACAGACCTCACCTTACAACCCCATCACCTTTTGCGTACAGCAAATAATTCCTCCATTTTTCTCCACCTCCAACGGATCCCACCAGCCACATCTTTCCCATCTCACCCCTTCCGCTTCCGGAATACTATCCTCTCTAATG